>RYFJ01002667.1:0-191938 GCA_003991445.1 Oryza meyeriana var. granulata | reverse complement strand
ATAGGGAGCCGATGTTAACATTGGTCAGTCGTTAGAATCTGGATCCTGCATGGTACTTCCCAGGCCAGAACATGCCGTATAACTGCTTTCAGCAGTGTATCAAATTCTGTCGTAGTTCAGACTAATTTTTTGCTTTATGTCGTCGGCCTTGGGCTATCTCCTGGTCTATATTCACGGTCTCTCCAAATATCCAGCGCGTACATCTTGCCCCAGTTTTCCTCGAAAGTCTTCAATAGACTCAGAGTTAACAATTTTCAGAGCCGAGCTTGCCTAGGAATCGGTCTGTATCCTGGTAGTGACCTTGATGGTAATGCTCCTTCCCTACCTTTTCTGGATAGGTCAGTTGCCACGTGTCGGCTTCAGACTGGTAGATTTGGTCATGCGCAATTGGTTCTGACGCTTTTTGTATATAAGATATACCACACTTACAGTTATTAATATTAATTTGAAAATGAACACGAATAAAATTTAGGTGCGAACAGACTACTCCACGCTATGTTCATCTCAATTCTCGGCAACATTGAGTATGAAAATAAGAGGCTCTTCTCTTGACACGCGAACATTCTTTCAATTGTAAAAACGACTTTATGCGCGTGGAATATAAAATGCTTGTAAGTAGCTATTAATTAGGGTTTTGGCTTGTGTAAGATATTTGGTAAAGTAAAGGGATGCGTGCGATATTTTTTTTGTTTTTTGTTTTGTTTTTGTTTTTTTTTTTGTTTTTCTTTTTTGGAATTTTTTTTTTTTTTCGATTTGCTAGAGAACATCTCGGGACTGATTCTCTCCTGCCATTGTAGTTAAACATTGATGCATCGTCGAGGCACGCAACAGTTTCGCATGAATCAGTCCTGCCGAGAAGTAAACTTATATGATCCCTTCCGTCAATGACGAAAAACGTGGTAGGTAATGTTACTCCCTACTGTCAACTCCACGTTAATAACGCCTTTGCTTCTGATGGAATTCCCACCGAAGTCTTTTAACACCATATTTGTCTTGATCAGATCTTCGGCAGTCTTCCCCAACTTCCGAATGTGCATGAGGCATGAGATTAACCCGCGGCTCCTCATCACCAACATCTTTGTCATCTGGCTTCCCATTTACGTAACCCTGATGTATAACAGCTTTAGCTGCGATGCTCTGATCCTCATTATCAAATATGGCCTGATCAGATTGTAACGTCAGTTGAGCGAAAACCTCCTCATCGCCTTCTTCATCTGATGAAAGCGCTTTATACTCCCGAGGCAAAAAGAACACCATATTTACCGGTGCTGATGCGTCCTCATCGTCCTTCTTCTTCACTTGCCAAACTTGCTTAGTCTTTTTGGGACGATGATCAACCTCTCCCTGATCTTGACTCTGTTCTTCCTGTTGCTCTCGGTGTCGTAAACGCTGTGCCCTCCTCTTCTGATTTTTTGTGAATATCCCACTAGGACACCATTGAGGATTCTGGACTTGTTTCTCACGCACTTCCTCTTCATCCTCTTCAAAGAACTTTTCATGGATCGGCCCTAATCGGCTATGAACTGATGCTTTGTTCCCAAGTGACCAATCCCATGAAAACTCCTGCTGGCGATCATGCCGATTCCCCGCACTGCTGCCTCGGGGGCAATTTTCAGCTAATGGCAGTCTCATTCCTTGATCCAGCAGAACCGAAAAAACGGGCAATCCCTCTGTTTCCTCTATCTGAATATTTTTCTATCATGTCCGATGAAGTCACCCTTGATTTATACTTTTGACGTCTTGCTCCATCGGCCTGATCTCTTGATGATGATCCCGCGTAAACCATGTTTACAGGAAACGGGTGCCCATCAATTTTCATCGGCTTCTTGTCTTCAAACTTGATTCTGCCCTGTTCGACAGCCGACTAGATTTGTTGCCGAAAAACCTTGCACTCGTTAGTATGATGTGATATAGTGTTGTGCCACTTGCAATATCTCTTCTTCTTTAGTTCTTCGGCTGATGGAATCACATGATTTGGCGGCAGTTGTATCTGCTTCTCTTGTAACAGCAAGTCAAAGATTTTATCGGCCTTGCTAATATCAAAATCATACCGCTCCTCCTTGCCAATATCTTTGACCATGGGCATGATATCTAATCTCTTGTTCCTGGTCCACTCCGCCAACAACTTCAGCATCGGATTCCCTCGTCGTCTGAGTCCGATGAGTAACTTTGCATCTAGGCAACTCGTCTTTGAAATTTTATCCTTCTTTGCTTCTTGAAATCGCTTTCATGAGCTGATACCCTCTGTACCAGATGTGCAAGGATTCGAACTCTTGAGATGAAAACCTCTCTTTGATTGGCCAAGAGTCCCTGAAAAGCCAGATCGGCAGATGCCCATCGCTCAGGTTTAAACTATAACACCGGTTTCTGATATCCCGAAATCGCTGAATGTATTCCGGTACTGTTCATCTGGACGTTGCTTAACCGATGTCAAATCTGACAGTCTCAACTCATGAATTCTAGCAAAGAAATATTTGTGAAACTGTTTCTCCAGATCGGCCCACCCCGAACGGAATTCGGTGGCAACGAGGAAAACCATGTAAAAGCCGATCCTGATAATGATAAGGGAAAAAACCTAACCCTCAGAGCTTCTTTAGCCGATGCCTCCCCGCACTATGCCAGGAATCGGCTGACATGTTCCACTGTAGATGTGTTATCCTGTCCTGAAAACTTAGAAAAATCCGGGACCCTGTATCGGTGCGGTAACGGGACTCTGTCGAACCACTCAGGATATGGATGCCGATACATGAATGTTTGTTCCTTGGGCTTGATCCCGAACTGCTCCCTTACTATTTCAGCAACCTTTGTTGATAGATCTTCTTCCCTCAGGTTGTCTTGTTGGTATTGTACGGGTGGAGTTTGTTGCCGATTCTGCCTATTATACTCCCTCTAATAAGTACCTAGATCGGCTCCGCCTCCTTGATAATTCTGCTGATATCCTCCATAGTAGGCAGTCCGATGGTACCCAGCAGGAATATCTTGTTGCCCCCCAGCCTGGTTCTGTGTAAACATATGCTCTGGTATATCTCTGCCGATGTTGTAAGCAATCTGAGTTGGTTCAACCTTCGGTGGGAGGTAAACAGGACCCCGAGTTGGTTCTTGGGCAATTGATCCATCAACAGTCTTCTTGATGAGGTTATGTAATGTATTTACCAAGATCCCCGACTGATTAATAAGCGCGTGGTGTATAGCCTCATTGACCATCTCCTGCAAAGGTTTAATCGGTGGGCTCTCGGGTTGTGTATGGCTCGATTCTCCAACCAATACTGGCTTCGGAAACTGGGTTTTCTGAATCAGCCCTTGTCGTGTCATGCTGAAGGACTCTAAACACAGCTTCTGAAAGTTAGCCATAGTTTGCTCAATCTGTTGTTTCTGCTCTTCTGTTAAATCCTCCACGCTGACTGGAATTACATTGTCTGTCTTGATCTCTTTCCCATCCATGTTGCAGGTCTGATTGTCAAAACTTTGCGTTGAAACTTTGGGTTGAAACTTCGTGTCCCACCAGGCGTGCCAAAAGCGTGTTGACGCCGAAAACCCGCCGGGGGCCGTCGGGCGTCTGGGTGACACGCGAAGGCCTGGGAGATCTGCTTAGCTCCAGTGCAGGTCCTAAAGTCTTGAGGTTCGCAGGCGTGCCAGTCAATTTGACCCTGTAATTGACAAGGAGAAGGGGATGTTAAATTCGTGAGCCAATCGGCTCGAAGCCGGCTTGGACTCATGTCATCGGCTGATGGCCGATACACACTGTAGCACTTATACATCGGCTTAAAACCGATGATGGTAGGAGCAATAGCATAATACTACACAAGTATCGTACTAGCCGATCATCGAAGGGATACTCGAAAACCGGCTATAAACTTGGTAAAATAAACAGGTAGGATGCATAAGTAAATAAATTAAACAAATCCTAGCCGATCATAGTTTAGTGTTACTGGTATTGCCGTGAAAATATGCCCGTGCCCGGACTCTTGCTCATATCGGCTCCCGAGGTCTTCACCCGCTGTCCGGGCCCGTGCCCGGGTCCTTACCCAAACTCGTGCCCGGGTCCTCACCTGGGGTCATGCCTGGGAACCTGCTTGTACTTGTACGTGGATCGGCAGAATAAACCAATCGGCTAGCCCATGACCGATCGTAACAGTAATACAGACAATAATATATGATAAAGCATGCAACAACATAAATGATAGATAATTGATGAGCCAGCCGACTATCGAACAGGATGATTATAAAATAAGACAATGAATAAATGTAGTCGGCTTCAACAGATAACTTATCGGCTAAGCACTCCGATAAAAACATCGCATAACACCCATTGGCTCATCAAGAGTAAAGCTATTATCGTCAGTCTAGTAGATCGGACCCAACTGTTGCAGCACAGACCAACAATGATAACGTTACCTCGATGGGCTGATAGATATGATACGATCGTGATGAAGATAACTTATCGGCTATACACCCCGATAAGACGCCTGCGCATAAAGCATCGACTTAGCAGGATCGGTTTATCGCTAGCAGTTTAGTAGGTCGGACCTAACCGATGCAGCACAAACTGATGATAAACCGCTCCCAGTAAGCCGATACGATCTACGCACGTGTGATGTGATATACCTAATCAATCTATGAGGTCAAACTGAACTGATGCAGCCATAGATAAACTAAATATATCGTGGTAAGCCGACTACCATAAACCGACTAGAATATCGGACCTAACCGAGGAAGTCTTAGCCGATAGGTAGCCGGGGTGACGAGACTTACCCTCTCGCAGGAGTTCGGTCCTAACCGATGCAGCCTGGCTCGAGAAGCAGGATCCCGTCGAAAGGGTGGCGATGCACCGAAGTTTGTATTGATCGTTGTGATAATTTACAAGGCACCCGGGCATACATATATATACCCCGAGTTGACATAGTCCTGATAGGACACGATACATGATTTCCTATCCATAACAGAAAACGCTAACTAATCCTGACCGGACACGAGGTCAGGTTTCCTAAATATAAACACCTGCCTAACTAATAGGTACCGTAAATAATTGCCAAGTAACGGTCTTCACGGCTCCTTCCCGATTCCGGTCTTTTCTCCGTCAGTTGACTATAATCTCTCCTTTGACCGAATCCGATACAGGGCCTTACCAAATTTTGGCGTTAACACATTCCAAAACATTTCATGCAATAACTTTAAAATAAAATACTTTTCACAAATGGGATCAACATGCTCAAGGAGATTGTCATGTGACTTGCCTTGGAATCGAAAATGTCTTCAATTGCTCTTCCGAACTCTTCTGCAGACTCCGCAATCTTCCAAAACGACGACTACATGCAAAATGATAATAAATCCTAAGAAACTTCAAATAAACAATACATAAATAGTACATGAACAAATAAATTATGATTTTAGATGAATTTAGGAAGAAGAACGGGTCGAATAAAACTTTAGACGAAAAGATACGGCTTTTGGAAGATTGAATTTAGAATAAATCCGATAGAACAAGAAAAGGAATATTCTCGGGAATATTCCCTGAATTTTGGGTTTAACATGAATATTTTGGCTGTGTATACTAGTAGGGCCCCCTAGCAATGATCGGGATCACATGGGCTAGGTCCATGGACCAAATAAGAGTAATGAGTGATGAACAAGCTGGGTTGGCAGGATGTGATGGCGATGATGCAAATGCCGATGTGGTGATTAGGGCTGAGATGGCACTGGTTGAGGGTTGGAGAAACATGATGGCTCGGATTAAATTGAGACCATTCGGACCGGAGAGGTTTAATCGCGAGCTTTACGAAGATTGCATGGCCCATATCAATCGTAGTCGATGGGCGGCCGAGATCCGTTGGAGAACTGTGCACTAGGAAGGGAGATGCCGTGAGGACCATGTGCCGACGGCTCCCGGCCAGGCAAAGCAGGCATTGGCAAAGACGATGAGAGACGGTGGCACGGCACGGTGGTCGTCGATGTTGGGGCGGCTACCGACCGGCGACAAATGACGAATAGAGGAGATGCTCGACGGCGACCGGCAGTAAACAATGATGATGGTGACTACCCGACGATGACGATTCATCAGCGAGCCGAGACCGATGAGGGACGGGCAACACACCAGGCTGGGAAAAGAAACAGGGCACCAGGGAATAGAGAAAAGATGGGGGCGGCCTGGAGCTCACCAGCAGCACTGGATCATAGAGACGGCGACGACAACAACAGGCCGAGGAGGAGGGAGGTGGCTCCGGTGGAGAGATGCCGGGGAAGAAATCCATGGTAGGGACTCACCGGCGGCGGGCTTCGGCCACAGGGGTGACGATGGCGACGGCTGCCCGGTGAAGGTGGCGCTGGACAGCAGTGGCGGCCTACAGGCGGGGGCACTGGAAGCAGGACAGTGGCGATGGGGCATAGGGGCGGCGACCTCGGCAACAGGGGGATGGGACGGCGGCGATGCTCTTGAGATGCAGGGGGAGCGGTGATGGCGCACGGGGCTGTGGCTGCTCTGGGTGGTGGCAGTAGGGCAGCGGCGCACAGCTGTAGGGCGACGGTGGCAGATGGGATCGAGTAGAGCAGCGACGACGTGGCTAGGGCGCTCACCGTGAAGAGACGACGGCGACGACGGCTTGGGGCCTCCCAGCGACGGCCGGCGTCAGAGGGGACAGTAGCGGCGGCAGATGGGAAACAGGGGCGGCATGGTAGGTGCTCACCGGCGGCAGGCGAAGGCGACCAACGCCAGCTGGGGGCTTCAGCGACGGCCACGGCGATGAGGATGACGACGGCGCTAGGCCAGCAAGAGGCGGCGGCGCGGCTAAGGGGAGGTGCAGGCGGCGGCGAGGGCTTGCAGGGGCGTGGGTTAGGGCACGGCGGTGGCCTTGATATATATATAGGGCGGCGGCTATGCGCGGATTCGGCGGCGACAGGCACCTGCGTCGCGGCGCGGCTGGCTGGGCTGAGCAGTGGAGTAGCGGGCCAGGCCGAGGTGGACCTGGGCGGTGGCGACAGGCCGAGCCAGGGCTCGACTAGACACAGAGAGACAGAGGAGGGAGATGGGAGGAGAGAGGAGGCCTAGAGCAAGAAGATGAATAGGGAGAAGGGGAAAAAAGGGAATGAAGGGAAAAAGAAAAGAGGAAAGGGAAAAGGAAAAGGGAGAGGGGTTTCTCCGAATATGAGGATATATATATTCATACATACATATATACATATATATACATAGGTATAAATATATATTGGAAATCGAACAGTATTTGGAAGTAATTAGAAAACAAAATATATGTAGTAGGGTCTGGGAGACGGAATATTTTGTGGGATTCAGAGAATGAAGAATATTTTCCCGAGGGAATTTTGGGGAGTAGATTATCGGAATATTCGAGGAATATTTGGGGAATAAAATATCGGATTATTCTTTGGGTTGGAAACTGAAGGAGATTTTCCGGGAACTGGAAAATGGAACATTCCGAATAAAATATTTCAGGATTAGGGAATATCTAGGATTTATCTCAAAGGGAAATATAGATATTTCAAATACAGAGGATCTCGGATTAGGAGTCCAAAAGAGTTCTAGGGTTTCAAAAATGAATAAATCCGGTAACTCTGAATTTAGGTTTTCGAGGTGACTTTAGGGTTCTGGGAACGACACAAAACCCTAGAAGAAAAGGGAGTCAGAGTTCACGATGAACGGGGAGACTTCAAAGGACTGAATCAGAAACGACCCGAACAGGGGAAAGGAAAAGGAATTTATTTATATTTATTTAATTACTTTAGTGATCTTTATAGCATTAAAACTAATTCTGTAGCTCCAAAAAATCCGAGAAAATTTCAAAGAGTTTATTAAATCACGGGGAATTTACCAGAAGTAAATGCCACCACGAAACACGAAGAATTTATTATTATAAGTACTCAAACGCTTAAAGTACTCCGACAAAACCCCTGGAATATAAAAGCATCCAAGTATTTATTTTAAAATTTAAACTTGGAATTTTTAATATTGGAAATTTCAAAATTTTATTCAAACTCTTTTCACAAACAAAAATTTTCTAGTGTATTCTTGTATTTCCATTTACCCACGATAATTTTTAATTAAGATGATTTTCAGGGCATTACAATCCCTGACTGACAATGTAGAGGTTCAAGGCTTCCATTTCTTCACACAAATTAGTTGAGCATCCTCTCAAACGGGTGGTGTTGCAATGGCTTTTCCTGCTCAAAGCATCTACTACAATGTTAGCCTTGCCAGGATGATAATGAATTCCCAGATCGTACTCTTTGATTAACTCCAACCATCTTCTCTATCGTAGATTCAAATCTGGCTAGGTGAAGATATACTTTAGACTCTTATGATCGGTGTATAACTCTCAACGATTCCCAATGAGGTAGTGGCGCGATATCTTCAAAGCATGAATTACAGCTGCTAACTCCAAATCATGAGTGGGATAATTATTCTCATGTGGCCGTAGTTGGCGTGAAGCGTAAGCTGCCACATGTTCCTCCTGCATAAGGACACAACCAAGCCCTTGACGCGATGCATTGCAATAAACAGGAAAGTCCATCTGGACATCTGGTAGGATCAACATTGGGGATGAAACTAACTTCTTTTTGAGCAATTGAAATGCCTGCTCACACGAGGGGGTCCACACAAATTTCTCTTCCTTTTTCAATAGTTGGGTCATGGGTCTGGATATGTTTGAGAAGTTTTTGATGAACCGATGATAGTACCCCTGCTAACCGCAAGAAACTGCGGATTTGAGTAATCGACTTGGGTTGTTTCCAATTGGTGACAGGACCAACTGTGGTGGGGTTCACTGCAACATCTTGAGCAGTGATGACATGACTAGGGAACTTTATTTCGGGTAACCAAAATTCACATTTGTTGAACTTGGCATAGAGTTAATGTTCTCCGAGCTTCTCCAAAACTAACCACAAATGTTGCTCATGTTCATCTTCTAATTTGGAATAAATCAATCTGTCTTCAATGAAGAAAACCGCAAACTTGTCCAGATATTCCATGAATATTTTGTTCATCAGATTCATGAAGAATGCGGGAGAAGTCATTAATACAGAGGACATAATGGTGCATTCATACAGACCATATTTGGTTCTAAAGGCCGTCTTGGGAATATCCTCTTCATAGATCCTTAATTGATGATATCCAGATCGAAGATCAATCTTGGAGAAAATAGTGGCGCTTATTAGCTAATCAAAGAGGTCATCTATCCTGGTTAGTGGATATTTGTTTTTGATGGGGACCTCATTAAGAGCATGATAGTCAACACACATCCTCTTGGTCTTATCCTTCTTTTCAACAAAGATAACCGGAGCAACCCACGGTGATGTGCTGGGTGGAATATACTGTAGTGTCCAGAAAATACGCAACCATTTTCCATTTGCAAGTGTATTAATCCTTGTCCTAGGAGGCGAGGTACACAATACAAAGTTGATAATTAATAGAGTACATGAGAGGAAGTGTAAATAGAATATTTACTACATGGGCAACCTAAGGTCCAACATACCAAAGATAAACAAATAAGGCGGCCAGCTGAGCAGATGGGCGACCAAGGCCACATGCACTTGACGGCAGGAATGAGCTAGACATCGAAGCCTTCATCTCCAAGCGAAGTATGCATGGCTGTTTTGCAGAAAATCAGCACTTTAACATATTTTATGGTTTTCACGGTATTTTTTAGAATACGGTTCTAAGTCTAAAATCAAATTATTAACCACAGCCACAATACCCCTGCGAACCTGCCTTAAACAGGCCAACTGGACCAAACCAGGTCAACCAACAAGGTTTAGCCCATTAAACCATGGCACCAATTTTAAGAGATGAAACAACTAACTTGGATACATTGCTAGGCTTGCCCATAACCAACGACATGACTATTCGAATAGATTATACTCTGGCCAGAGGTGTACATCTTTACCCACAAGACACATCTTCCTCACGTGTTCTCACGTGTCACATACCACCATGGTATTTGCATGGAGGGCATGACATAACCCTTCACCCAACCCAACCCTAGAGAAAAGAACCAACACCTAGCCCCATCTACGGCCAGATTTCCTAGGACAAGTAGACATGGTCCGTGCCCCTAGCATCTCGGCATCCTAGTGGCGTCTATCACTAATTAGACTGCATTCTCCTCTATCCATATTCCTTTGCCTAAGGCTGGTCTAAGCTATGGGTTAAACCTTACCCATTAGACATCTGGTAGTATGGTTTATGCTTTGGAACAGAGGCTCGAAGACCAGTCCTTATGACAGCCGAGGTGCGTCTAACAAAACCAACCATGCACCTCAATCCCAGTCGAAATCTGGGTTTTGGGAATTTTGAATATAGAAGATTCATGTCTAGGCAAACCAATCATTTCCCAATGATACCTAAAGTGATAGAGTTATTCCCAAAGTCTAAATATTATAAAACATCTAAATGGTTGCTTATTAAACAACGCTAAGCATAAACCTAGAATAGCTAGTAAGCATCACATATAGAACACAATACTAGCTGGTTTTGGTTACTTAGGGTTGACCAAGAATAATATACAAATAATAAAGGCTATAACAAGGAATATAGGTACGGCTAAATAAAACAGTGAAAACCGTGGGAATTTAATAAAGCAAAATGCAATAACTTAGAATAAAATAATTTTCACAAACTGAGACTCAATATGCTCAAGGATAACGTGACTTGCCTTGCTCGTAGCCAAAATCTTCTGCTTCAACCTCGAGGAACAATGGCGAATATGGACCCGCAGCATCTACACGACAACACAAAAGAAAAAGGCTTTTATCCAATGAAAGTCCAAAAAACAGCAGCAATAAAGCACATAAATGGGTTCTTGACATTTTTAGGAAAAAATTGGAGAATTGAACGGGTGAAATCCAAGTTCGAATGGTCGAGATACAGCTATTTGAAGTTCATATGAAGTTTGATGGAATTTTAGCAATTCCTGAAATTATTTTTCATAAGAAAATATATTTATTGCGTCAGCACAGGGAGGGTTGTCATCGGCACCGGCCAGCGGGCCCCACTTGTCAGCCTCTCGAAACAGCTAACAGGTGGGCCCGTGACTGCCGGCCGCTACACGCAAGCTAACGTGGCGGCCACACGGCGGCCATGCAGAAGCCACATCGGCACAGCTAGCTAGCTGGGCAGCTGGGCGGCGCCCGCACCCTGATGGTTACCACCGGCGACCATCGAAGCCGTGGAGGGGATTGGGCCAAGGGGGAAGGGGGTGCTCGGCCCTGCGAGCTTACCGGAGAGGTCGTGGTGACACAGGAATGGTAGAGAAGGTTGGCGGCGGGTTTCTTTGGGTCAGCGAGGACGATGATGTTTTGGTGGGCGGCAAGCTCGACAGAGGGGTAGCCAGGGCATAGAAGGTCACAACAATGTTGGTGGTGATGATGGCGGAGCTCGATGATGTCCCGGTTGATGACAGAGCACGACCGAAGGGCGGTGACGCCAGTGGCGCTAGGAAAACATGGCGTGACAGTGACAGGGTGAGCAGGCATCTGAGTGGTGGGGAAACTAGTGGAAGGAGGTGGAGGGCATCCTTTTATAAGCTCGGGGAAGAGAGAGTGGTGCCGGGGATGACGGATTTCACCGGTGAAGAATCTGGCTACCATTGATGGCATTTCAAAACAGGGGAGTAAATCTAGGAGATTTACATTGAATTAAGAGGCGATTGATGAGGGTTTTTGATGCAGGAGTAAAGGGGAGAAAATTCTCCCACTTCACGCAGGCGGAAATGGCTCGGGGAGATCGGAGTAGCGGCGGCAGCGGTGTGAGGTGTTCAGTCTGAGCAGGTGGGACGGCGTGATGTCGGGAATGATAGGTAGGCCCCACCTCTCAGTGGTTGAGGGTGTTGGAGCGGCTGCAGCGTGGGCTGGGCCAAGCGGAGGCGCATGGCTGGGTCGGCCCAAGGGAGGAGGCAGCCTGGCCAACGGCCGACGCGGGAAAGAAAAGTAGGGAGAGTAGTCGGGCCACTGGGCCATAGGGATGGAGGGAGAGGAAAGTGGGCCGGATTCGGCCCAGGGAGGGGAAAGGTTTTATTTTTAGTTTCTTATTATTAGAAAAGTTGAAAATGGTTGAAGGCTCAATCTTGTGATTTTTAATTCTTGAAGGCTCTTTTGTGTATTTTAATATTTCTAAAAATGCATTTAGAAAATGATTTATTAATAAGGGTAACTTCAGGGTGTTACATTGTTTCTTCACTTGTGCTAGCCATACGATACAGTCTTTTCGAGATAGGAGTGGTTCCATGGGCCACGTCTATATGAAACTCAATTTCCCTTTTGGATGGCATTCCCGATAGTTCTTCTAGAAACACATGTGGATACTCCTTCACTACTGGGATTTCTTCAAGGCGGATTTGGTGTAAGACTTGTTGACTAGTCTAAGTGGGTTGAGCATAGAATGCCACTGGCTGATCTAAACCATTATTTAAGGTGACAGTTCTACCAGCACAATCGTACACGCCTTTGTCACGCCTTGATAAATTTACCCCAAGTTAAAAATCACTATGTAAATGAAATAATATCAATTTATTAAAATCCTAATGAAAATATCAAACAATAAAATATGTCCTAGAAAAATTTGAAAGTGGCTTGGAGTATTTTTTTTAAAAAATATTCCATGCTCTAAATTGCTTCCCTAATTTTTTGTGGAATTTTCAGAGCACAAGAAATAATTATTAAATAACAAAAACAATTCTAAAAATTTTATAAAAGGAAAACTAAAACTAAATCTCCTTTCCCCATTGGGCCGAATCCAGCCTAAAAGTTCCCCTTAGCTCTCTCTCCTCGTGGCCCAAGCCTCCCTCTCCTCTCTCTTTTCTTCCTCTCTTGGGCCACGTCCTTCCTAGCCCACCTCCCGCATGGCCCACCTCCACCTACGCTGCTCGCCTCATAGCCGACCCAGTCTAAGCTGCTCACCTTGGCCTACTCCCCCTCACACGCCTTGGGCCACCAGCCCGTGAGGCCGCTCCCATCGCCATTGCCATTGGCAGGTGTGGCCCACCTGTCAGGGGCATCTTCAATCTCCGGCCGGCTGCCTCTCTCTCCCCCCAAGGAACCCTATATGCCACCACCACTGGTTCCGCCTCCCGGAGGGAATCATTCCCCACTGATCCCTCTTCATTTCCCTTGTGAATCCTCCTTCACTCTCGCTTTTATCAACAGATTTAAGTCCCTTTAACCTGCCACCATCAATGGCCACCCGCCCGAGCTTAGCAGCGCCGTTCCTCCTCCACGGCCTACAAAAGGGCCGTCCACTCCTCTTCCTCTCTTTGCCACAACTTGAAGTCATCGAGTCCCTGCGCTGTCTCCCTATGCCGCCTCCTCTTTCCTCCCTACCCGATGTGCACTGGCCACCTCTTCTGCCTCACTGGAGTGCCGCCCAACCTCGCCATCACCTCCATCGAAACCGCGACAATGAGATCTTCCCTGGCCTGACTTTTTGGTCGCCTGAAGTCCGCCGGAGCCGCCTCACCATTGTCAACCTGAGAGACACCGTCACTTTGATCTCACCACCGGCATCTTCTAGCCGCCTCCGCTGTCACCATGCTTGTTGTGAGGATCCGCTCGTTGAGCTTTCCTTCCCGATGACCTTGCCGCACGCTGCCGTGCCCATCTCGCCACCTGCGACCTTGGTCTCCATCCCGCCTGTGTCGAGCCAAGGTGGCGTGCATCCGTGGCAGCCACATCGACCTCCCATGCCCACGTGTTGTCCATGCGGCGACCGCGTGTGCGTGCTGACGTGGCAACCGATGGGGTCAGCATGTCAATATCTTCACTTGGCTAACAACCAGGACCTACTAAATGGACCCTGGATCGCCTCGGTGCACCCGGTTCATCGTGGTCCAACCAACTGACAAGCGGGCCCCCATGTCAGAAGGTGCAACGCTTCCTCTCTCCCAGGTCTGACGCAATAAATGTCTATTTCAATACTAAAATAATTCCAACAAATCATAAATTTCTATTTAAAATGCATATAAAATTCAGATGGCTATATCTCGGCCATACGAACTCCAAATTGACCCACTCAAGTGTCAAATTTTTTTTAAATCATGAAGAATCCAAATATGTGACTTTCATGCACTGTCTTTGCCTTTCCGTTAGTGTTTTAGCCTCATTTTATGTGTGTCGATGTTTTGTATCGGCAATAATAATATGGGGCTACTCGTGAGACCTAAACTTGATGGATTGCAAAGGAACACGGAACAATTTATCCTGGTTCAGACCCTCGAGATGAGGTAATACCCTACTTCCAGCTGTGGTGTATTGCCTTTAAGGTTTCTCTGGTGAGAGTGTTCTGCCCCAGGGTGCTCCTTGCCTCACCTTATATACTGAGGAGGCAAGGTTACATGATAGGAATCCTAGTCGGACACCAACCAAGAGATCTCCTTCTAGGAATACAACGTACCTGACTAGGACTATATCCTTTTCCTTATCATACAAAGTAATATGCACCTAGTCCTGTTGTATGCCTAATTACAGGATTAGGCCCATCCTCTATCCGAGTGGCCAGAAAGCTTCTCATGAGGTACCCAGGGCCCATGGCTCCACAGTAGCCCCTGAGACCTTCATAGTTGAGTCACAGCTAGTACCGAGTGCTCATCCACCATGGTGAAGATTTCCCAAGTGCCTTGCTCCCGAGTACCTATTATCCGAGTACCTCTTCTCCAAGTCCTGCTTCACATCAGCTGGCAACAAGGCTATGAAGGGCTTCATAGAAAAATATGAATAGTATGCACCGAATAGGCACATCTATTAGGTGTAGCCCCCCCCCCCCCCCCAACTTTGTGCTTAATTGTGAAACAATGAAATATAAAGTCAAAGATCTTTAACCTTTAAGTCCTTTCCGAGTGCTATATTTCTCAGAAATTGGACTCTTCAGTGTCATATTAGCTGGAAACATTTTTTGCTCAAGGCAGTTTGGCTAATCATGTAAGCCGAGTACCACTTCATGGATTTTAACCCAGTATGTGGTGAGGTGTTCTTGAGAGATACCTGCATCCTCAATTTTAATGGAGACCAGCTATTGATCCTTATAAGGATATATCCTCAATACCTGTCAAATAATTCAGATATCTAAACACATGTGTCCAGCAATTAGGCTTAACATGAAGCATATATGATTATTTCAATCGGTCTATGTAAAATAGCATCTAAACTGTGATTTTAATATTGCCAGCGGTCGGCTTAATAGGACATGCTACTTAGAGACTCATATCTTATGACCCATTACCGAGCGAGCCGGCCCAAGCTTGCTGACTCAGCGCAGGCCTATAAAGCAGCGGGAGAAAGAAAAGATTTCTCTTTCTCCCCCAATCCGCCTATCGATGTTTTACACCGGCAATATGAATATAGGGCTACTCGGCGGATGGAAACTAGGTGGATTGCAAAGGAACACAGGGAGATTTTATACTGGTTTAGGCCCTCGATGTGAGGTAATACCCTACGTCCAGTTGTGGTGGTATTCCTTTGAGGATGTATGGTGGTGATTCTGGTGAACCAACTCAACCTGCCCTCAGGGGGCGCCCTGCCTCCCCTTATATACTGGGGGACAGGGTTACAAGGTAGGAGTCCCAACCGGATTACGGCCAAGGGATCTCCTCTTAGAGATATAACGCACCCAACTAGGACTATGTTTTCCTTATCATACAAGGCAAAGTCTGCTAGGGATTACTATATCTCTAATTACAAGGCCAGGCCCATCCTCTATCCAAGTGGCCCATATGCTTGTCATGAGGTACTCGGGGCCCATGGCACCCACAATAGCCCCTGAGACCTTCATAGTTGAGTCACAGCTGATGTCGAGTGCTCGTCCTCCACGGTGAAGTCTTCCCGAGTGCATTGCTCCCAGTACTCTTTGTCCGAGTGCTTCTTCTCCCGAGTCCTGCTTCATGTCAGCTGGCAGCGAGGCTATGAAGGGCTCCATGTAGAAGTATGAATAGTGTGCACCGAATAGGCGCACCTATTAGGTGTAGCCCCCGACTTTATGCTTAATTGTGAAACAATTAAACATAAAGTCAAAGATCTTTAACCTTGTAGTCCTTCCCAAGTAGTACACTACTGGTATATGAGACTCTTCAGTATCATGTCAATCGAAATATGATTTATAGTCTTGCCGAGTAGCATGCCACTCGTATATGGGACTCTTCAGCTTCATGTCAGCTGGAAAAGGGGGTTTATAGTCTTTCCCGGGTGGCGTCCCACTCGAGAGTTAGACTCCTCAGCGTCATGTCAGCTGGAAAAGATATTTATAGTCTCTCCCAAGTAGTGCACTACTCGAAAATTAGACTCTTTAGCGTCATGTCGGCTGGAATAATGTTGCTCATGGCAACTGGTGGCCAAGTATGTAGGCCGAGTACCACTTTATAAAAATTAATCCATTGCGTGGTCAGGTGTACTCGAGAAAGATACCTGCATCCCCAATTTTAATGAAGACCAGCTTGTGATCCTTATAAGGATATATCCTCGATACCTGGTGGATAAGATAGCTACCCAAACACATGTGTTTAGCAATTAGGTCTTCATGAAGCATGTCTGTTTACCTCATTGGTTCTTGTTGGTAGCATCAGCACTGTGATTTTAACCTAGCCTGCGAGCGGCCCATATTGAGCATGCTACTGTAGAAACTCATATCTTGTTGGCTGCTACCAAATAAGACGACCTGAACCGACCTACCCAGCATAGCTCTATAGAAGTAGCATCCATCGCATATCAGGACGAGTACTCCAGCATTGGTAATTGCAATCAACCAGAAGAATCCTTGTCTGCAAGCCTTTTCGACTTATGTTCTGGATGCAGCCTGGTTGCCACAGGTGCCTGAGTAGGTATGTTGCAGAATCTGCTTGCCCTCCTCAGGTGTGACGCGGTACATGAGAACTCTGGATGCACTTTGACGACGTAAGTCTTCTCTAACTGGGGTAAAGCCGAATAAGGTACCCGAACCTTGCGTTAACATAGGGTTCGGCTGGCAACCCTCATGGGGTGTACCATATCCAATAGAGCCATAGCCAAATAAGGTACCCGAACCTTGCATTAGCATAGGATTCGGCTGGCGACCCTCATGGGGCGTACCCTACTTAGCCAAGTTACGACCGAATAAGGATTTATGTTGGCCGATGATTTGGAAGAAATTGATATAGGACCAGGAGATAGGCCAAGGCCGACGTACATAAGTAAAAAGTTATGTCCTGAATTCCGAGAAGAATTGATAAAATTGTTAAAAGAGTATCGGGATTGTTTTGCTTGGGAATATCATGAAATGCCGGGGTTAAGCCGGTCAATTGTTGAACATCGGCTTCCTATTAAACCAGGATATCGGCCGTTTAAACAGGCTCCAAGGAGGTTTAAAGCGGAGTTGTATGAGCCAATCAAAGCAGAAATCACAAGGTTATATGATGCAAAGTTTATAAGGCCATGCCGATATGCTGAGTGGGTTTCTAATATCGTCCCGGTGGAAAAGAAAAATGGAAAATTGAGAATATGTACCGATTTCCGGGATTTGAATAAAGCTACCCCCAAGGATGAATACCCGATGCCGATAGCAGATTTGTTGGTAGATGCCGCATCAGGCCACAAGATTATTAGCTTCATGGATGGCAATGGAGGATATAATCAGATTTTTATGGCAGAGGAAGATATACATAAGACTGTGTTGCGATGTCCTGGAGCTATCGGCTTATATGGTAATGACGTTTGGATTAAAAAGTGCCGGTGCGACATATCAAAGGGCGATGAATTATATATTTCATGATCTCATCGGCTTATTAGTGGAAATTTACATCGATGATGTGGTAGTTAAATCCAAGAGTGATGAAAGCCATATAGCCGATTTGCGAAAAGTGCTGGAAAGGGCAAAGAAATACGGATTAAGGATGAATCCCAATAAATGAGCTTTTGGTGTGTCGGCTGGGCAGTTCTTGGGTTTTATGGTTCATGAGCAAGGAATTGAAGTTAGTCAACGGATCAGAGCCATCAAGAATACAGAACCACCAAGCAACAAGACAGAGCTACAGTCGCTGATCGGCAAGATTAATTTTGTAAGGAGATTCATATCAAATTTGTCAGGAAGGATTGAACCTTTTACTCCATTATTGAAGTTGGAAGCCGATCAAGAGTTTGTGTGGGGGGCAAAACAGCAGAAGGCATTTGATGAAATTAAGAGTTATTTAAGTTCCCCACCTGTTCTGATTCCACCGCAGAAAGGAGTGCTGTTCAAGTTATACTTATCGGCCGATGAAAAATCCATCGGGTCTGTTTTAATACAAGAGTTTGAAGGAAAGGAGCGAGTCGTGTTCTATTTAAGTAGAAGGCTTTTGGATGCTGAAATGAGATATCCTACGGTGGAGAAATTATGCCTTTGTTTATACTTCTCGTGTACGAAGTTAAGGCATTATATCCTATCGTCTGAGTGCACGGTGGTTTGCAAGGCCGATGTGGTGAAATACATGTTGTCGGCTCCAGTCTTAAAAGGGCGAGTTGGTAAATGGATTTTTGCCCTAACAGAGTTCGACTTGAGATATGAGTCGGCTAAAGCAATCAAGGGACAAGCAGTGGCCGATTTCATTGTGCAACATAGAGGGGTTCATGAAAATTATGTGGAACCGATCCCGTGGACTTTGTTTTTTGATGGATCGGTTTGCAAGCATGGATCTGGTATCGGATTGGTCATTGTATCACCTCGGGGGGCAAGTTTTGAGTTTGCCTTTACAATTAAACCCTATCGGACCAATAATCAGGTAGAATACGAGGCGGTGCTGAAAGGACTTCAACTTTTAAAGGAAATCGGGGCCGATATCATAGAGATTGTTGGAGATTCTTTATTAGTGATCAAGCAATTATCTGGGGAGTATGAATGCATGGATGATATTTTAAGATCGTATCATGAAGAATGCAGAGATTTGTTGAAGAATTTCAGGATGGTATCGTTGGATCATATCCCTTGCACAGATTGCTTCGGGTTATCGGCTGAATAGACCGATTGAGGTTGAAATAGCCGATAATGATATTCAGGGTAGAGCCGATGATTGGAGACAGGAAATAATTGATTATTTACAAAATCCATCGCAATCGGTTTTCAGGAAACTTCGGTATAGAGCTACTAAGTATGTGTTGCTTGATAGAGAATTATATTATCGGACTTTTGAAGGGGTTCTGCTGAGATGCCTAAATTTGGAAGAAGCCAAAGTGGTTATGTGCGAAGTGCATGAGGGCGTTTGTGGAACTCATCAATCGGCTCATAAGATGAAGTGGATATTGAGAAGAGAAGGATATTTTTGGCCGACAATGTTGGAAGATTGCTTCAAATATTATAAAGGATGTGAAGATTGCTAGAAATTTGGAAATATACAGCGAGCACTAGCATCGGCTATGAATCCTATCATCAAATCGTGGCCGTTCAGAGGATGGGGAATTGATATGATCGGCCAGGTTTATCCTCCATCAAGTAAAGGACATAAATTCATATTGGCGGCAACAGATTATTTTACAAAATGGGTTGAAGCAGTTCCATTGAAGAAAGTCACGTCCAAGGATGCGATTGAGTTTGTAAAAGAGCATATAATTTATCGGTTTGGAATTCCTCAGACGATAACTACCGATCAGGGATCTATTTTCGTGTCCGATGAGTTTCAACAATTTGCTACTAGTCTGGGAATTAAGTTACTGAATTAATCACCTTATTATGCTCAAGCTAATGGACAGGCAGAGGCTTCGAATAAGGGTCTGATCAAATTAATCAAGCGGAAGATTGATCAACAGCTGCGACGATGGCATACTACATTAGCCGATTCATTATGGGCTTATCGGATGCCATGTCATGGGTCTACTCGGGTACCACCATACCAATTGGTATATGGGCATGAAGCAGTTTTGCCTTGGGAGACTAACATCGGCTCTAGGAGAATTTCTTTGCAAAATCAATTGACAGCCGATGATTATTATAACTTGATGACAGATGAACTCAAGGATTTGGTTCAGAATCGGTTAAGGGCGCTGGAAAGGATCAAGGAAAATAAAGCTAGGGCGGCTAGGAATTATAATAAAAAGGTGATGAATAAATCGTTTACTGAGGGAGATCTTGTATGGAAGTTGATTTTGCCGGTCGGGTCCAGAGATAGTAAATTCGGAAAGTGGTCGCTGTCGGACCCGGGTTTGACCCCGAACCCTATGTGTGTACCGTGCTAGTCCCACGATCAATTGCTAGCACACACATTCAACTTTGGCATCATAATCCATACATCACAGGTTCAGCTCACAGCAGTCCAAACATAAGTCGTACAAGAGTCTAGACTTTAGCGATTACATAGAGGCCGACCGGCCAAATAGAACAGCAAATTAACAAAGAGTTCAACAGCGGAAACAAGATAATAGAGGCACCAAAAACCAGCAAGTATGCCTCTGCCCGCCCACAGGCAACCAACGGTAAGCCCTATAAGCACCGTCGTCGTCGTCTCCAAACCCGCTGCATAGAAGTACTCGATTGTCGGGTCCTCCTCAACCATCTCTAAAAAAAAGAAGTCACACAAGCGTGTGTGAGTACAATACGTACTCCGCAAGACTTATAGTGTTTGCAATGGTATTCCATAATATGCGAAGGTAAACAAGGAATGGTTCAGGTCCTGCAGTTTGCATAATTCATAATATACATAGCGAAAAACATTGCGGTTTTGCAACGAAATTTTTGGTAAAACAAGCTAGCACAGCAAACAAGTATATAAGCATCAACCCCCAAGTGTTTCCAACCATATGGGCTCCCTGCCCATGCCAGCCATCAGTGGCAACACGCTGCCACAACCATCCCAGCGAACTCCCCGTTCGCACCAAGATCTTTTTGCAAAACAGTTTTCCCAAAATTTAAAACTACTACGGTGGAGAATTTCCCAAGTCGTCCATAACCGAGGACACGGCTATTCGAATAGTTTTAACTCTCGAGAGTGTGTACAACTGTACCCACATGACAAGGACAATATGAGTTACCACACAGGAGGCTCACACCATCAATGACAAAGCCTTTCCACCGTTGACCTAGCAATATCCCGCGCTTATGATCCATCCCTAGGGAGTTGGGAGGCCTCCCAAAATCCCCAAGGCTCATACAATGTGCTGGTCACCCTTGAACAATAATCAAGGTACCTTCGGGCTATGGACAAAAACCATAACCCGCACTATCCCAATGTCAACAAAAAATGACCTACAACTACCACCGGCGGGTCTATTGCTAGGTATCAACAATATACTAAGCTAGGAACTCCCCATCAGAGCCACATGTGGTTTGCACTGTGCTTCTTGGTTCTAGCTACACCATAGAATCGGTCCTTAGTGACCCGGGCGAGACAACCACCTAATCGATACCACAACAAGGCACCGAACACTACATCCACTCGCCCAAGTCCAAAAGCTTGTTTTCAGTTTTTGTTTTCCACCAAGAGCACAGGGGAAGAATACCCACAGTTCATTTCCATAATTTCGCAAATGCTTCTTTTTCTCAACATCCCAAAATCAAGTAACAAGTAGCCTTGATTAAAAAGCAAACTAAGCATACCTATTGACATCTTCCCTACCACATGAACCCAAATTTTCAGTGGCAACATAAGTGACAAGGAATTCATGATACTCAAGTAACAAGGATAGGGCATATGCAACAAGAGGTTAACTACCCAAGAATCCCACACATTTTCAAGTAAAACATCGCATGCATAATAGTTTGCAATCAATATAGTTTGTAAGTTTGAAATATAGGAGCAATTGATCAAGGGGTGCTTGCCTTGTTCCTGGACTTCTTGAACTCTTCTGATCCTTCCACAACCGGGTCAACAACGTCGTGTTCTACGAGAATACCAAACGAATGCAATGAAAACAACGGCAAAATTTAACAGTACAGGAAGTACAAATATTTTTACAGAATATGCAAGTGCATGATTTTAGATGAATTTAGGAAAAAGAATCGCTTGAATCCGAGTTCGTACGAGGGAGATACGGCTAAACGAAGTCTGCTCTGTCCTAAAATCGAAAATAAATGAAGAAACAGCGTTTTCGCTCGACCGAACTGCAGAAACGGCTGAAAACATTTCTACCGACTTAACGGGTGGTCTATTAGAGACGTTTTCGGTTCTAGGGCATCTTTATGGTACGAAACCTACATGTGTGCTGCTGTGAACCTAAGGACAACTCCCAAAAGTGGATATTCTCCAACTCGCTAGGATATTAATCGCGCACGCTCACATGTCACTAAAACGGCCTAACACGTGAAATCCACCGGGCGTAAAGTTTTAATCTAAGGCATTTGGAGGCGTGGAGGGTTTCTAGGGCCTAGGGGTCACTGGATGTACAAGTGTAACCTATGGGAAGGCTTCGTAGCGGCGAACGCCTTGGTCCAAAAACGATGTCTTCGTACGCGCAAACTACACGTCTTCGCACGTTAACGATGACCGACAAAAACAGGAAAACGACAGCAGCTGCTGCTCTACTCGTGGTTTTATCCCGTTCTAATGCTAGTGAGGCCAACCTGGCTTGCTTGGGGCTGATGGGGTGGCTGCTACTCACTCAAACACAAAGCGCACCTAAGGTGCTCGGTGAAGGCCAAGCTAATGCACGGCTTGTCTACCTCTGTCCTCTCATGCCCGAGTGCATGGCTAGCGCATGCAGGGCACGAGGAAGCTCTAGGGATCCTGCATGCAAGATCGAAGGGCTCTACTACAAGCGGCCATGCTCCGATTGAGCCTCATCCACACATATGGCCACGGTGGTGATGCTTGGGCGGATGGCAAAGGAATGGCATGACAGGCCAAGCCAAGGACGTGGGGAGAACAAGTGGCCTCCCAGGAAAAAAGGAGGTACATGCAGAAACAGAAGCTCACCGAGGAGTGCAGGCGGTAGGAGCGATGTTGAGGCGGTGATCGGCTCGGCAAAAGGGTTGCTCGCGATGGAGGCTGCAGTCAAGCACTGTGATGAGTTCAAAGAGTGAATGGAAGATGGTGATACCGCAGGACAGCGCTAACTCACCAGGGCGCAGATTAGCGGCTGCAAGGTCACGGCGGCACCCGGTCGGCGTTGCAAGAGACGATGAGGCTGCGGTGGTGCTTGCTGCTTGCCGAGGGCGAAAACGGAGTTAGGTCGAGCAAGAACGCGTGGTGACACAGCTGAGACAAGGTAAAACTCACCGGAGCTCTCAGACGAAAAGCGTGTGCTCGCCGGCGCCGTGGCGGCACCTCACGTTCTCAGCGAACCAAGGGACAATCCTTAGGGTCCTTGGCAGGTGAGAAAGAGGGCGAGCTGGGGAGGCAGAGGCATAGGCTTGGTTAAAAGGAAGGCAGGGGAAGGAGAGGAGAGGGGAGGGGCGCTGCTCTGCTCCACGGTCTCGCGATGGCGTGTGCACGGGCAAGCGTGCAGCAGACAGATGGGACAGGGCAGGGCGCTGCTGAGGTTGCCGGGGTATCTCGCGAGGTCCCAAGGCGGCTCTCTGCCTCTCACACTCAAGTGGTCTAGGGCGCGCAGAGGAAGCCACCTGGCCGAGCCGCACGGGCGGAGAGAGATCCTCGCGTGATCTCGTTTGGACGATGGAGGACAGGGCATAGCCGATAGCATCACGCATCAACGATTCACGCCTAAGGACTATCTCTGGGTTGACGCCGAAACCAATCGGCCGATATGGACTCCTCGTAGCCGATGGCCGATGACAGACTGATACAAATCGATGATGTTATAAGTGAGAAGCAAACCGGCCGATTGCCGATAGCATTCGCATACCTGAGCATCGGCTAGAAGCCGATGACAACATAGGCGGAGTAAAAAGCCAGCTGACTGGCGCGGGCTCGCGAGAGAGGGCGCGGGCGCGAGAGAAAAAGGGCGCGGCGCGAGAGAGGGTGCGTGCGCGAGAGAGGGCGCGTGCACGAGAGAGGGCGCGTGCGCGAGCTCGGGAGAGAGGGAGCGCGGGCGCGGGCTCGCGAGAAAGGCCACGGACTCGAGAGAAAGAAACAGGAGAGGGCGCGGGCGCGGGGTCGGGGTCGGGAGAGAGAGAGTCCGGGCGCGAGCTCGGAAGCAGAGTCCGGGCGCGAGGGCGCGGACTCAAGAGAGAGCCAAGTCCCCGGGCACGAGAAAAGGGCGCGGACTCGAGAGAAAGCCCTGGCGCGAGCAAGCGCGGGCGCGGGCGAAGGTCCGATCGGGAGGCGTCTGGTCCGATGGGAGGGATTCGGACCGTCCAATCCCCAAGAGGATGGTCCGATGGGGCAGCATGCATCCAACCGAAAGAAACTTGGGGACAAGGCTGGGTTTTTTTTTCATGCATGAAAGATGATATGAAGAGCATGCAGATGGGAAAACAGTTTTATGCACCAAAGATCCAAAGTGGGCTGTTACAGTCGCCTAATTGGGAAGGGCCCTATTGGATTAATCGTTGTGTACTTGGTAATGCATATGTATTGGAAGATCTTGAGGGAACAGAGTTTGCTAAAGCACTTAATGGGAAGTATCTCAAGAAATACTATCCTAGTGTTTGGATTAACTCTTGAATCGGTTAGATGCAGCTGATTTCTAAATAGTTCAGAGCAAGAGCCGATGTTGTTACATCGCCTAAAGATAGCCGATATCAATTGATATCGCCTTTAGATCAAATAAATAAAATATTATCAAGCGAAGATGGAGTATGATGAATGAATAACAGAGTTGATTAAGTTATATTATAGCAAAAGGTTAATCGGCATGTTTTAGAGAACCATCAAAGTCATCAATGTTAATATTTACAAGAATTTTTGGATTGTTTCGATCGCGCACAGGCAAATCTGGTCGATCTCACCAATGGCGTGAATGTCTTCTTCGTCGGACCCCGGGATAGTCTTTAAGTTCTTGTGCTGATGGATGACTTGACGCACTGCTGCTGCAACTCTGGCTTCTTGATCTTGTATAGCTTGTGGCAGGCCGATGAGCTGGGATTCTGTTGTTTCGATGTCCTTGCGGATTTTTTCAAGTTCTGCTAGCAAATCGGCTTCCCTTTTCTTCAGCTGGTCCAGTTTGGATTGGAGTTCTTGAGGGGCAGCTACTATATCGTCAAGCTTTTCCTTTTTCTATTTTGGATATCTTGGACCATCTTCTGTCGATTAACACGATCGGCTATTCGCTGCCTGAGGTTGATGAGTTGGAATTTGTGGGATTCCAGATATGCTGTTGTCGATGTTTTACACCGGCAATAAATATATGGGGCTACTCGGCGGAGGGAAACTTGATGGATTGCAAAGGAACACAGAAGATTTTATGCTGGTTCAGGCCCTCGATGCGAGGTAATACCCTACGTCCAGTTGTGGTGTTATTCCTTTGAGGATTTGTGGTGGTGATTCTGGTGAACCAACTCAACCTGCCCTCATGGGGTGCCCTGCCTCCCCTTATATACTGGGGGACAGGGTTACAAGGTAGGAGTCCCAACCGGATTAGGGCCAAGTGATCTCCTCTTAGAGATATAACGCACCCGACTAGGACTGTATATTCCTTTCTATACAAGGCAAAGTCTGCCAAATCTAGCTATATCTCTATTTACAAGGCTAGGCTCATCCTCTATCCGAGTGGCCCATATGCTTGTCATGAGGTACCTAGGGCCAATGGCACCCACAGTAGCCCCTGAGACCTTCATAGTTGAGTCACAGCTGATGCCGAGTGCTCATCCTCCACGGTGAAGTCTTCCCGAGTGCATTGCTCCTGAGTACTCTTTGTCCAAGTGCTTCTTCTCCCGAGTCCTGCTTCATGCTAACTGGCAGCGAGGCTATGAAGGGCTTCATGTAGAAGTATGAATAGTGTGCACCGAATAGGTGCACCTATTAGGTGTAGCCCCCGACTTTGTGCTTAATTGTGAAAACAATTAAACATAAAGTCAAAGATCTTTAACCTTGTAGCCTTTCCCGAGTAGATTACTACTGGTGTATGAGACTCTTCGGTATCATGTCAACCGGAATAAACTTTATAGTCTTGCCGAGTAGGGAACTACTCGTATGTAGGACTCTTCGACTTCATGTCAGTCGGAATGGGTATTTATAGTCTTGCCGAGTAGGATGCTACTCATATATGGGTCTCTTCAGCGTCATGTCAGCTGGAAAGAGGGGTTTATAGTCTTTCCTGAATGGCTCCCACCCAGAAGTTAGACTCCTCCGCGTCATGTCAGCGGGAATGAGAAATTTATAGTCTCTCCCGAGTAGTGCACTACTCGAAAGTTAGACTCCTCCGCATCATGTCAGCGGGAATAATGTTGCTCATGGCAACTGATGGCCACGCATGTAGGCCGAGTACCACTTTATGAAAATAAATCCACAGCATGGTCAGGTGTACCCGATAAAGATACCTGCATCCCCAATTTTAATGAAGACCAGCTTGTGATCCTTGTAAGGATATATCCTCAAGACCTGGTGGATAAAACAGATAGCCAAACATATGTGTTTAGCAATAAGGCTCTCATAAAGCATATCTATTTACCTCAGCAGCTCCTGTTGGTAGCACCAGCGGTATAATTTCAACTCAGCCTACGGGCGGCCCACATGGAGCATGCTATTGTAGGAACTCATATCTTGGTGGCTGCTACCAAATAAGCCGGCCTGAGCTGACCTACCGAGCATAGCTCTATAGAAGTATCATCCATCTCATGTCAGGATGAGTTTTTTGGTGTCGGTAACCGCAATCAGCCAGAGAAATCCTTATTTGCAAGCCTTTCCAACTTACGTTCTGGATGCAACCTGGTTGCCACATAAGCCTGAGTAGGTATATTGCAGGATCTGCTTGCCCTCCTCAGATGTGACGCGGTGCATGAGAACCCCAGATGCGCTTTGACGATGTAAGTCTTCTCTGACTTCAGGAGAGCCGAGCAGGGTACCCAAATCTTGCATTAGCATAGGATTCGGCTAGCAACCCTCATGGGGCATACCCTACCCAACAGAGCCATAGCCAAATAAGGTACCCGAACCTTGCATTAGCATAGGATTCAGCTGGCGACCCTCATGGGGCATACCCGATCTGACAGAGTTGTGACCAAATAAGGTACCTGAACCCAGCATTAGCATAGGATTCGGTTGGCGACCCTCATGGGGCATACCCTACTTAGCGGAGTTGCGATTGAATAAGGTACCCGAACCTAGCGTTAGCGTAGGATTCGGCTGGCGACCCTCATGGGGCGTACCTCACCTAGTCGAGTAGTATATGACCCCCAACTAGCACCGGAGGTCGGTTGTTAGCTCACATGGAGCGTAGCCGGGGAAGATGTCGTCCCGACGGGTGCAAGTACTCGGTCAGTAGCCCTCGTGGAGCATCCTGAGTGTATTTTGGCAGACTTGTCCAGCCCCTGAGCATAGGAGATAGGCTCGCAGCCCTGAGTTCCTGTCACGCGTATCCGGAGCTGGCCCTGCACTATAAAGATACCGGATGAGTAGCATCTGATGATGAAAACAATCACCCGAATAAAATGTATTTTATAATATATGTAAATACATGTTCTTCCTCTTACTGATATTAATTTCTCCGAGTAGGTGACCCCTTACGTTTAAGCACTCTGCCCGACTAATCATAGCCCCCTAGCGTCGGGAGTTGGCTCATGGCTCTTTCCCAGACACGCGTTTTGGGTGACTTGAGTTTGTCTTTCATGGAGCAAAGTTTCACGGATCAGGATTTATGCTACTTGAATACTTTTGCAATCATTTAAGAGAAAAAACAGAAAAAAGTGCAGCTTGTACACCTATTAGGTGTAAGCGGCTGCGGCATTGGCAAGGCCGAGTGAAGAAATATTTATCAGGAAGCGACTTAGCTGTTCGGTATTTCGGAGTGGGGATGCCATCCTTACGTTTGAGCTTGTGAGCCCCCGAGCATGTTACTTGTTGTTCTGATAATCTTCAGTTATTGAAGGTCGAAGATGGTTGTGACCGACTGCCACAATGAAGCCGTCTGACTTGCGTTTGTGATTCCCAACTTTAGTCAGGACCGCGTCGTTGGTGCCCTCCCGCTTCTTTTGTCAGGGTGCCTTCTTGTCATCGAGGGCCTCAGCAATAGCGTTGGCCGAGTCGGCGTACTTGTTCGCCATGTCGAATAAAGCTTTGACAGAGTTGGGAGGCTTCCGCATGAATTTGTCGATGAACGAGGTGTCTTTGACTCCTTTTCGAAAGGCGGCGATAACGACCTCATTCTTGACATTCGGGATTGAGTTCTTCTTCTCAGAAAACCTCTTGATGAAGTCACGAAGAGACTCATTCTTCCTTTGATGCAACTGATATAAGTCGTACTCGGAAGATGGCCTCTCGTATGTTCCCTAGAAGTTGGCGATGAAGCATTCCTGGAGTTCTCCCCAGGAGCCGATTGATTGTTTGGGAAGTCCTGTTAGCCATGTCCTCGCTGAGTCGGCTAAAGCGACTGGGAGGTAGTTAGCCATGACTTTGTGATTTCCTCCAGCTGCTCGGATCGCCAGGGTGTAGACTATGAGCCAGGACTCGGGATTGGTCTTGCCGTCATATTTTTCGACGCCTGTAGGCTTGAAACCTGACGGCCAGTCAACGTCCTGGAGCTCATGGGTGAAAGCTGGTATGGCTTCGTCTTCATGAGCGCTCCGACTCCGAATACAGCGGCGAAACAGCTCATGGTGGAGGCCAAAACGCTTGTTCTTGTCTTCCAGTTGGCGTTGCTCATCTTCTTCTCGTTCACGGCGCCGAGCCATGATGTCTTGACGAAGGTCACGTCGTAGTCGGTCTCGGAGGTCCTGATCGTCCCGACGGTTGCTTTAACGTCGCCGGTTGTCGTTGGGGTTGCCGAGTGACGCCTGACGTGCCTCCGTATGCGGCTGACTGGAGCCAGCCGCTCGGCGTCGCTTTGAGGTAGATGAGACTGCCATTGGGGATGTTGACCGGTTGGTCGGTATGAGGGTATCACCCGACTGTTGCTGCTGCTGACATGCAGCAGCGGTAAGTATGGCTTTTATCCTTGTGATCGTCGGGGTGGCCTGGTGATCAGGCCCGAACTGGAGTGTATCCAGTAGAGTCGCAGCGGCCACGATGTTCTGTTGAGGAGTAATGAAGACGTCGTGGTCGCTGACTTGGGTTTGGAGGATTTGTTGCTGAGCAGTCTGCCTAGCCCTGCGTAGGGCGTCATGCCGGCATCTTGCTTCTTCCTCTTGTTGCTCTCGCAGTTGGCGTGTTTCCTCCTCTTGCTGCTCGCGTAGTCGGCGTGATTCTTGAGTAGGAGTAGAGCCTTTGGATGCCATGAAGATTTCTCGTGGCGGGGAGAAGCTTGCCGACCTACTATCCGACTTAGAGTCAGAATCCGACTGAGAGTCGTAGTCCGACTGAGAGTCGTAGATGGAATAATTGATGGGGGTGATTATAACTCCAACCTCCCTCTGATCTCTACCGGCTCTAGGCCGTATCCGAGTTGAATTCCAGGGGATCGGGTTTGCCGCGTCGGATGTTGTCTGAAGATATCCGCGGCGTTGTTGAGTCTATACGGGAGATTGACGATCTCTTCCCTTCTTAGCTCAATCTTGGCCGGCTCAAGGCCAAGTCCGAGTCGAACACCAAAGGAAAGAGTTGTCCCGAGACCCGGACAAGATGAAGATTGCCGCAGCAATTCGATGAGGGTTGCTGCAACGTCGTGTGGACCGACTGGCGCAAAGTCGGCCGGTTCCCTGGCAGATCGGACCGAGTCCGAGTCGGCCAAGGTGAGATTGCCGATCTGGTCGGCGAAGAAGTCGAGGCTTTCGAATAAAATTGTATCTCCGAGGGAGAGTTTGCCGCTGTCGACTCCGATTGCTGGATCCATCGAGCTTGTAGATGTAGATTGCACTGAAGCCCCTACCTGGCATGCCAACTGTTGATGTTTTACACCGGCAATAAATATATGGGGCTACTCGGCGGAGGAAAACTTGATGGATTGCAAAGGAACACAGAAGATTTTATGATGGTTCAGGCCCTCGATGTGAGGTAATACCCTACGTCCAGTTGTGGTGTTATTCCTTTGAGGATTTGTGGTGGTGATTCTGGTGAACCAACTCAACCTGCCCTCATGGGGCGCCTTGCCTCCTCTTATATACTGGGGGACAGGGTTACAAGGTAGGATCCCAACCGGATTACGGCCAAGGGATCTCCTCTGAGAGATATAGCGCACCCGATTAGGATTGTATATTCCTTTCTATACAAGGCAAAGTCTGCCGAATCTAGCTATATCTCTATTTACAAGGCTAGGCCCATCCTCTATCTGAGTGGCCCATATGCTTGTCATGAGGTACCCAGGACCCATGGCACCCACAGCTACAGGGGTCAGTGCGTCGATGAACTCTTCGGGCAAATGATGCTCAATTTCCACAAATCTTGCCCGGATCGGCCCACCGTCTTCCACCAGGGCGTCGATAGGGTTTTCCAGCAGACGGATAATATTCATCAAGTATTCACGCACGTCAGCTAGAAAAGATGGTTTGGTTACTACGCTGGTGGCTGTTTCTTCATCTGCCTCCAAGTACTTGCCGATGTCAAAGGAGAATAGGTCGGCTAAGGACTGCAGATTGACATTGGTAAAAGGATCAGTGAAGAGTTAAAATGAAATATGGATGTAAAGAGATTACCTAAGGTAGGACATCGGCAGCTTGACTGACATCGGCATCAAGTGGATGAGTGGGTTGTTCTTCAGGATGGCCGATGCCTGGCGGTGAAGTAGTAAGAACGGCCTCAACAACGGTTTGGGGGCTGGATGCTGGAGTTGGAATGGCTGCAGAAGTCATCGGCTCGATGCTTGTAAGGATGTCAGTAGAAGGTTGAGGTTCGGGAGCCGATGACTCGAGCTAAAAATAAGATCGATAATGTAGAGATGGGAAACAGATAATAATATCAAGACTTAGCGTATACCCGCGGAGATGAAGGGGCCGGTGTTGTTTGAATAGCAGGTGGCGCCGTGACCACGACATCGGCACTGGTTTTCTGCTTCTTCTGAGATAGGCGAGACGCTAGCTTCTTGCGTTTTGGTCTTGTCAGTTGTGGCGCCTAGAGAAGAGCTGATGGAGGGGGAGCACCATGCCCTAAGTGCGAATTGGCCAATGGTGGTTGGTATATGATCGGCCGACCACTGGTGCTTGTTGTCAGTGGCTCCTCATCGACAGCCTGCGAGATAAGATTATGAGAGATGATCGGAGACAATGTTAAGGCTTATGGGATGTTACCTCTTCATCGGATTCGACATAGTTGGCGTTGAGGCGAGAGCAGTAGTGGATGGCCGATGAGTTGAACAGGTGCTTCTTCCATTCTGACCACCATCGGGCAAAGAGCTTTGTGTTGGCAGTGCAGATCTCCACGTTGGTGGCGGTGCCCAGAGGTAGGGATTCCGTTAGAGTCCGCATCCGATCATACTCTAAAGCACTGTTGACATTACCCCGGGCCTGAAGTTTGTCAATGAAGAATAGGCCGATGGGAAGTTGACCGAGGCCAAGTTGGCGAGAACCGACCGATGGATGATAAAATTCATAGGATGGTTGCTGCGATCGGCCCTGAGAAAAGCCAGTCAGCAGTAGGCAGGGGGTAATGGCCGATAGAAATATGATCTTGGATTCTTCATCGGCCAGCGCGTCAAGGGGATTGAACTTGAAGGGCATTTCAAATGATGCTGCATCGTCATATGCGAACCAAAGTGTGGCATCCCTAGTGAAGCCATAATAAAAACCTTTGAACCATTGGCTGAGTCCGATGGAGGTCATTTTGCCGCCGGGGAGGGCCGATGCAGCTTCGCCCACAGAGATACATCGGCGATAGATGGGTTCCAGTTCCTCTGTATGATCGGCTGGGAAATTTAAATTGAGAAAGGAAGTCCCGGAGATTGCCTTGGATGTATAGACGTTGAGCCATAATTGCACAAACCACCAAGGACCCCCAATATGGCCAACTGGCTGGCCAGCCGATAGCTTGACTGCCAATTGATGCAGCAGTTGGTAAGTGGCACCGAGAAGGTATTGCCCCAAGGGGATTTGTTTCCGATCAACCAAGCGTTCTGCCAAACACTGCATGTTGGTTGTTGGGCCGAGGGTTGCACCACCAAAAATGAATCGTTCTAACCACAAGTTCAAGAAAGCAACATGTTCCCGATCGTCGACTGGCCCGGTTCCCTTGTTGTGGATTGATATATACTTGGACCAACCTCCGATATTCTTCGTCTGAAGCCGATGAGTAGGCTTAAATTGGAGGTTGAGGGGGTTGATGTAACTTGTGGTGTTGAGGCAGGTGAGCATGGTTACATCCATCAAAGTTGGGGTCATCGGACCATGTCCAAATAGGTAAGCATTGAGGGCATCTGACCAAAAGTATGAAGCTGATGAAAGCAGAGGTTCGTTCCTCTCCGTCTCGACTAGGGAAAGGTTAATGCAGTGGCCGATATCTGATTCTTGCCAGAGAGTTTTCTTTGCGGCCGATACTCTGATATACCAGTTCCTCCATCTAGGAAGCTTTCTAGGCCATGACCTGAAACTGTTGGTCCAATCGCTAGCTAGCATAGTGGAGTTCTTGAAAGGGAGACGTTGGGTTTCGGCGTTGATGAAATCTATAAGGTCTTCGCTACCCATAGGGCCATGATAGAAGAAATTTGGATAATCGGCGGCCGAAATCAAAATCTGGTTTCTAAGGTTCTACAGTAAACAAGAACACGAAGAAGAACGGATGAAGATTGTGGCAGATTAAATCTATCTAAGTTACAAGGTAGAGAAGGTGATCAGGCAAGGAGGTTACCTCTAGGACAGAGATTGCTGAAGCCATTGTGGAAGAAGAAGATGAGCAAAGACCGATGGTTGAGGAGGAAGATTACAGCGGTTCACCTGGATTGCCAGAGTTCGTCGAGGTCTCGGAAGAAGCAAGAGGGCTCTGGTGATGTGAAAGCGTAAAGAAAGGAGGCTATGAAGGCTAAGCGGTTTATAGAGGTATGATGACCGGGCGGGAATCGAGGCCGTTGGCACTGTTTCAAACATTTAAGGAAAGTGGGCTACCTTGGGCCGCCTCGGTGTGAAAGGAATCTGGAAGCCCAGATGGAAGAATTTTGAAATCTTATGAAAAACTCCGAAATTGGGGGCATGTGCTAACGCCAAAATTTGGTACGGTTCTTGGTCAGATTCGGTTAAGGGAGAAATCACAGTCAATTAGCGGGGATTAATCCAAAGAAAGCCGAGTTTGGGAAAGGATCGTGAAGACCACGGGAAGGCAGTTAATATCTTATCTGTAAATTAGGTAGAGATAATAATTTTTAGGAAACCTGATCTCGTGTGCCGATCAGGGCTTGGTAATTTTCCTTTTATAGCTAGGAAACTCCTGTTTCGTATCCGATCAGGACTGTATCAACTCGGGGTATAAATACGTATGCCCGGGCCTTGTAGATCATCAAAAAGATCAATACAAATTCGGCACATCGCCACCCTTTTTCAACGGGTTCTTGCTTCTCGAGCCGGGCTGCATCGGTTAAGTTCGACCTCCTGCGAGAGGGTAAGTCTCGTTACCCCGGCTACAGTATTGGCTAGGACTTCCTCGGTTAGGTCCGATATTCTAGTCGATCTACGTTAGTCGGCTTACCACGATATATTTACTCTGTTTACGGCTGCATCAGTTAAGTTTGATCTCTTAGACCGAATAGATATATCACATCACTCGTGCGTAGATTTATCAAATTAATGGGAACAATTTATCATCAGTTTGTGCTGCATCGGTTAGGTCCGACCTACTAAACTGCTAACGATAAGTTATTCCTGCTAGGTTGATAGATTTTCATGCAAGGGTTTTATCTGAATGTATAGCCGATGAATTATCATATAATACATCATGATTGTATCGGATCTATCGGCTTACTGAGATTCTTTTATCGTTATTAATTTGTGCTGCATCAGTTTAGTTTGACCTACTAGATTGATAATGATAGATTTATCCTTGTTAAGCCGATAGGTGTTTATGCAATGTTCTATCGGAGTGCCTAGCCAGTAGGTTATTTTTTATTAATTAAAGCCGATTGCATTGTTCAACACGTTTTTGGCACGCTACACCGTCATCGGCTTTCCAGCTGATACACGTTATATTAGTAGTCGGCTAGTTTATTTATTTATATTGCTATTGATTCCCTAGCCACATGGTTTATTTATTTTGTCCATCTATGCCATCATCGGCTTCCAGTCGATGTATAAGTGCTTTAGTCCATATCGGCAATCGGCTGATGAGACGAGTCCAATTCGGCTTTCAGCCGATTGGCTCATTGATCTAATATTTTCTATCTCCTTGTCAATTTCAGGGTCAAATTGATTGGCATGCCTACGAACCTCGAATTTTAGGACCTGCACTGGAGTTAAGCAAATCTCCCAGGCCTTCGCGTGTCTAGTGCATCGAACCAGATCAACGGCTCGTTCCCAACGCTGCCGGTGATTTTCGGTGTCAACAGTTATTAGCCCACATGGAGCATAGCCAAGGAAGATGACGTCCCGACTGGCATAAGTACTCGGTCAGTAGCCCTCATGGAGCATCCTGAGTGATTAGTCCAACCCCCGAGCGTAGGAGATAGGCTCGTAGCCCCGAGTTCCTGTCACGCGTATCCAGAACTGGCCCTGCATTATAAACATATCGGATGAGTAGCATCTGATGATGAAAACAATCACCTGAATAAAATTTATGTATTTTACAATATACGTAAATATGTGTTCTTCCTCTTATTGATATTAATTTCCTCGAGTAGTTGACCCCTTACGTTTAAGCACTCTGCCCGACTAGTCATAGCCCCCTAGCGTCAGGAGTTAGCTCATGGCTCTTTCCCAGACACGCATTTTGGGTGACTTGAGTTCGTCTTTCATGGAGCAAAGTTTCACGGATCAGGATTTATGCTACTCGAGTACTTTTGCAATCATTTAAGAGCAAAAACAGAAAAAAGTGCAGCTTGTACACCTATTAGGTGTAAGCGGCTACGGCATTGGCGAGGCCAAGTGAAGAAATATTTATCAGGAAGCGACTTAGTTGTTCGGTATTTGGGAGTGGGGATGCTATCCTTGCATTTAGGCTTTTGAGCCCCCGAGCATGCCACTTGTTGTTCTGATAATCTTCAGTTGTTGAAGGTCGAAGACGGTTGTGACCAACTACCACAATGAAGCCGTTCGACTTGCATTTGCGATTCCCAGCTTTAGTTAGGACCGTGTCGTCGATGTCCTTCCGCTTCTTCTGTTAGGATGCCTTTTTGTCATCGAGGGCCTCAGCAACAGCATCGGCCGAGTTGGCGTACTTGTTCGCCATGTTGAATAGAGCCTTGACAGAGTTGGGAGGCTTCCGAGTGAATTTAGCGATGAATGAGGTGTCTTTGACTCCTTTTCGAAAGGTGGAGATGACGACCTCATCCTTGATCATCGGGATAGAATTCTTCTTCTCAGAGAACCTCTTAATGAAGTCACAAAGAGACTCGTTCTTCCTTTGATGCAGCTGATAGAGATTGTGCTCGGAAGATGGCCTTTTGTACGTCCCCTGGAAGTTGGCGATGAAGCATTCCCGGAGTTTTCCCCAGGAGCCAATTGATTGCTTGGGAAGTCCCGTTAGCCATGTCCTCGCTGAGTCGGCCAGAGCGACTGGGAGGTAGTTAGCCATGGCTTTGTGATCTCCTCCGGCTGCTCGGATCACCAGAGTGTAGATTGTGAGCCAACACTCGGGGTTGGTCTTCCCGTCGTATTTTTCAATTCCAGTCGGCTTGAAACCTGATGGCCAGTCAACTTGTTGCAGCTCGTGGGTGAAGGCCGGTACGCCTTCATTTTCATAAGGACTCCAACTCTGCCTACGACAGCGAAATTGCTCGTGGTGGAGGCCGAAGCGCTCATTCTCGTCTTCCAGTCGGCATTGCTCGTCTTCCTGTCGTTCGTAGCACCGAGCATTGATGTCCTACCGAAGATCACATCGTAGTCAGCCTCGAAGATCCTGGTTGTCCCAACGGTCGTCTTGACGTCGGCGCCACTAGGCATTATTGTGGTTGCCGAGTGACGTGTGATGTGACTCTATGTGCAGCTGACTAGAGCCGGTCGCTCGGCGTCGTATTGAGGTAGATGAGATCGTTGCTGGAGAAGCCGACCTGTTGGTTGATATGAGAGTGTTGCCCGATTGTTGACACTGCTGGCATGCAGCAGCGGTGATCATGGCTTTTATCCTTGCTATCGTTGGGGTGGCCTGGTGATCAGGCCCGAACTGGAGCGTGTCCAGTAGGGTTGCAGCGGCTACGAGGTTCTGTTGAGGTGTGACGAAGACGTCGTGGCTGTTGACTCGGGTTTGGAGGATCTATTGTTGAGTAGTTCACCCAGCCCTGCATAGCTTGTCGTTGTGGGCTTCGCGTTTGGCCTCCTCTTGTTGTTGTTGTCGGCGGGCCTCCTCCTCTTGTTGCTCTTGTAGTCGGCGCACCTCCTTTGGAGGAGTTGAGGCCATGAAGATCTCGTGGGGCTGAAGGAGACTCGCCAGACTGGTGTCCGAATTGGTGTTTGAACCGTTGTCCGATTTGGAGTCAGAATCGGAGTAGTTGATCGGAGGAAGGACGACTCTGGCCTCCCTAGATCCAATCTAGAACGGCTCTGGGCCATGTCCAAACTAAACCGTAGGGGTTCGGGTCTGCCGCGTGGGATGTAGATCCGCGGTGCTGCCGAATCTGCACGGGAGATTGACGATCTCTCCCCTTCCTAGCTCGATCCGGGCTGGCTCGAGGCCTAGCGCAAGTCGGACGCTGAAGGAGAGAGTTGTCCCGAGACCCGGGCGGGTGGTAGATCGCCGCAGCAAATCGACGAAAGTGGCTGCAGCGTCTTGTGGGCCGACTGGCGTGGAGTGGGCTGGTTCCTCGGCTGGTTGGATCGGGTCTGCGTCGGCCAAGGTGAGATTGCCGATCTAGTCGGTGACGAAGTCGAGGCTTCCAAAAGTTATTGTGTCTCCAGGGGAGAATTTGCCGCCGTCGACTTTGGTTGTTGGATCCATCGAGCTTGTAGACGTAGTGATGAGGTACGGGGTTCCCAATCTTCCGTCAGATAGATAGCTTTCGTTTTTGGTGGAACGCGACACACCGATCCGGCTTCAGATCAGAAGATCCGATTCCTGCAACCTTAGCACCACGATTCCTCTGGTTATCAACCATGTCACAAATCTGGTTGACCTCGCCAAGAAGGCTAATCCCTGCCTGCGAAATGAAGAACACAAGCAAGAAACCGAAAGTACGCAACTCAATTAAAGTGACAATTGCAGATGAATGATTAAGCACTCGAAGTTGGGGTTTCACAACCGATGACGGCGGCTGTTCTAATACAGATTGATCTAAAGCAAAACCCAAAACCTAACGTGGGCGGCGGCTACTAAATATATAGTGTAAGGGTCGTCACACCCCCTGGATGCGCCCTCTAACAGGCTCTAAGACGATACACGGCCCAACGGGCCAAAAGACGGTACCTTGGCAGATTCTGGACGCTGACTTGTTTCGATGATTTCCGTTGACTCTGGTGGAATTTGGACGTCAAACCAAAGCCATTGGTTAGCTTATAAAACTATCTTTCCATGCATATGTGGATCGTCGAAAACGGAGTCCGTATGCGTCCTGGGCGTCCGTTTTACTGCAGGCTGTTCCTGAAGTCCGAGGCAGACTCGAACTCGAGTTGGACTGGGCCTCCGGCTTGTCTTGGGTGTCCTTGCTGGTCTTCTCCGCCTCCACACCTCTCTCCAAGTGCTTCATGATCCTCTCCAATGTTCCTAAGCAAAATAACATCATTAGGTAGCAATCTATTCTCAAAACTATGAAAAGGATCGCTTAAGAACGAGCTCACCTCTAGATTTAATTGTCGCATTCGAGCTCGGGTCATTGGACCTTGCATAACGGTTGGAGGATCAGCGGGTGCATCCAAAGGAGTGATGTCCTCATCACGTAGATCTCGCTGAAGCCCCTACCTGGCGTGCCAACTATCGATGTTTTACACCGGCAATATGAATATAGGGCTACTCGTCAGATCGAAACTCGGTGGACTGCAAAGGAACACGGGGGATTTATACTGGTTCAGGCCCTCAATGTGAGTGAATACCCTACGTCCAGTTGTGGTGTATTCCTTTGAGGAATTATAGTTGTGGAGATTTTTATGAACCTCTATCTGCCCTCATGGGGCGCCCTGCCTCCCCTTATATACTAGGGGACAAGAGTACAAGGTAGGAGTCCCAACCGGATTATGGCCAAGGGATCTCCTCTTAGAGATATAATCTACCCGACTAGGACTGTATATTTCTTATCATACAAGGCAAAGTCTGCCGGGTTCTATCATATCTCTAATTACAAGGCTAGGCCCATCCTCTATCCGAGTGGCCCATATGCTTGTCATGAGTACCCGGGGCCCATGGCCTCCACAATGGTTGACACAGATGCCCGAGTGGATGGATTGCAGAATCTACTTGCCCTCCTCAGGTGTGACGTAGCGCATGAGGACTCCAGATGCACTTCGATGATAGAGATCTTCTCTGACTACAAGGAAACACTTGCTTCGACATTTGATCCACTTGACTTCACTGTGATCTTCAAGGAACTCGTCTTCTTGGAGGAACCTGATGATTGGAGTCCGCCAATCTTGAGAGATAATTAGTACTTCATTTGTTGCCGGGATAGGTTCAACCCCCGAGTGCTTGAGTACTGGTTTCTTCTTGACTGACGGCTCCAATAACTGCTCGACAAAAATTCCAGTCGGGACCACTTCTCGTTTGAATCCCATGCTGGCTAACTCATCTACAGCTTCATTGTATTGGCGTAGCACGTGTGCAATCTCCAGCCCATCAAACTTGTTTTCTAGCTTTCGTACCTCCTGACAGTATGCCACCATGTTGTCATCTAGACACGTCCAATCTTTCATGACCTGGTTGACCACGAGTTGAAAATCCCTGCGTACTACCAGTCGGCGGATGCCGAGTGATATTGCGATGCGGAGCCTATGGATGAGTGCCTCGTACTTGGCGACGTTGTGGGATGCTAGAAAGTGAATTTGAAGGATGTATTTGAATTTTCTCTGGTGGGTGACGTTAGGACGACGCTAGCCCCTGCTCCGATGATCCATAAAGAACCGTCGAAGTACATCGTCTAGTATTCTAACTTGTTTGTTGGTGTAGCCATCTGAACCTCCGTCCACTCGGCTACGAAGTTGGCAAGTGCTTGTGACTTGATTGCTGTTCGAGGTTGAAAAGCAATATCAAACGCCATTAGCTCAAGCGCCCATTTAGCAATTCTGTCGGTGGCCTCACGATTGTGTAGGACGTCCCCAAGTAGATACGATGTGACGATTGTAACCTGATGTGACTAGAAATAGTGCACCAACTTCCGGATAGTTATAAGCAAACCATAGAGCAGCTTCTGGACTTGAGGATATCTTATTTTGGAGTCGCCTAGGACTTCACGGATGAAGTAGACTGGCCTCTGTACTTTTTGTATATGCCCAAACTTTGCCCGCCCTACGACCAACACCGTGCTGATTACCTGAGAGGTTGTCGCCAGATATAGCATAAGTGGTTCTTAGGGCATAGGTGATGCCAACACGGGTGGAGATGTGAGGAATTTCTTGAAGTCTTCAAAGGCTTGTTGGGCTTTTGGTGTCCATTAAAGATTGTTGACTTTCTTCAGTAGTTTGAAAAAAAGGAATGCCCCGTTTGCCGAGTCAGGAAATGAATCGGTTGAGTGCCACCATGCAATCAGTCAGCTTCTGTACGTCCTTTTGGCTAGTTGGGGGTGCCATGTTCATGATAGTGTTGACTTTCTCTGGATTAGCCTCGATGCCTCACTGTGATATGATGAAGCCGAGTAACTTTCCCGAAGGCACTCCGAAGACGCACTTTTCTAGGTTCAACTTCATCTTGAGTCTCCGAAGGCTTTGAAAAGTTTCTTCTAAGTTGGCGATGAGGTCTTCTTTGACTTTGGTCTTGATTACGACGTCATCGACATACACGTCCACATTGTGCCCAAGTTGAGTGTCAAGACACTGCAGGATAGCATGTTGATACAATGCGCCAGCGTTTTTCAGCCCGAACGGCATAGTGATGTAGCAGTATGCCCCGAATGGCATGATGAAAGAAGTCTTCAGGCAATCCTCCTCCTTTAGGCTGATTTGATGATATCCTGAGTAACAGTCGAGAAAACTAAGCAACTCACACCCCGCAGTTGAGTTGAATAGCTGATCTCTCCTAGGTAGACCAAATGGATCCTTGGGGCACACCTTGTTTAAGTCAGTGTAGTCGACGCACATGCATCATTTACCGTTCTTCTTTCGGACCAGAACTGGGTTTGCCAGCCAATCTAGGTGATAGACCTCTTTGATGAACTCCGCTGCAAGGAGTTTGGTTATCTCCTCTCAAATAGCATCTTTGCGGTCTTGTACGAATCACCGCAGTCGTTGTTTGACTAGTTTGGCGTCCGACTTGACGTTGAGGGAATGCTCAATCACCTCCCTTGGTACACTAGGCATGTTAGAAGGTTTCCAAGCAAATATATCCCTGTTGACCTAGAGGAAGGTGACGAGCGTGTCTTCCTATTTGGGGTCGAGTCCGGTCCCGACAACCATAGTTTTGGTGGGGTCGAAAGGGTCCAGGGGATCTTTGTCTCTGAATCTACCAAAATTCCTGACTTGGCTGCTTTCCTCATCGGAACTTGATTGTCCTCGTTTGTAGGTGTTGCAGCTAGTTGGATATTGTTTTGTCTGACTGCTGCCTCTTGGGACTAGGCCAACTCATAGCTCTCCTTATCGCAGGTGAAGGCTTGCTTAACATTGCTGTGCAAGTAAGTACTCCTGCTAGTCCTGGCATCTTGAGCACCATGAATGTATAATGGAGCACCACTATGAACTTGGCTAGTGCAAGCCATCCAAGTATGGCGTGATACGTGGTCTTGAAGTCAGCAACCTCGAAACAGATGTTCTCGGTGTGAAAATTGTCCCGCGTGCCAAAAGTAACTAGCAGAGTGATTTGTCTGAGTGGAGTGGAAGAGAGGCCGGGGATTACCTCGTGGAAGGGAGCTGTACTCAGCCGTAGCTCGGATCGAGGGATCTTCATCTCGCCAAGCATTTTGGTGAACAATATGTTGAGAGCGCTTCCTCTATCGATGAGAACCTTCTTCAACTTAATACTCTTGATGACCGGGTCTAGGACGAGTGGGTAACACCGTGGATGCGTGACTCGGTCCGGGTGGTCTACGCGGTCAAAGGTGATTGCGGTCTCTGACCAGCGCAGGTATTGGGGGGCATCTGTCGAGACCGATTTCACTTCTCGGGCTGTTAGCTTCTGTTTTCTCTTGGACTTGTACGTAGATGGCCCTCCAAAGATGTGATTGAGCTTAGCCTGGGGATCTTGGTAGTCACCGGCTACACCCTGGTCTGGCTTATCTTTGTCTTTGTTGTCGCCAGACGTCAATGTTTGCTCGGAAGAGAACTTCTTAAGCATGAAACAGTTTTTAACCGCGTGCTTCCCCTTTGGGTGGAAAGGGCATGGCCCATTCATGAGCTTCTGGTACTTGTCCATCCTCGAGGGTCACAGTTGGTTGCATTCAACAGCCGCCACAACATTGTCTAACTTGCGCTTGCGATTGCTGGACTTAGTTGAGGCTACATCGTCTATGTCCTTCTTCTCCTTCTGTCAGAGCTCCCTCTTGTCTTCCAGGGCCTTGGCAATAGCATCGGCCGAGTCAGCATATTTGTTGGCCATGTAGAATAGAGCTTTGACATAGCTTGGAGGCTTCCGTGTAAACTTAGCAATGAATGGGGTGTCCTTGACTCCTTTGCGGAAGGCAGCGATGACAACCTCGTCTTTGATCTTTGGTATTGAGTTCCTCTTCTCGAAAAACCTCTTGATGAAGTCAAGGAGGGACTCGTTCTTCCTCTAGTCGCACTGATACAGGTCATACTCGGAGGACGGCCTCTCATATGTTCCTTGGAAATTTGCGATGAAGCGCTCACAGAGTTCTCCCCAGGAGCCAATCGACCGCTTGGGAAGCCCTGTCAGCCATGTCCTCGCCGAATCGGCCAAGGTGACTGGGAACTAGTTAGCCATGGTTGTGTAATCGCCTTTGGCTGCGTGGATTGCCAAGGTGTAAACTGTGAGCTAGGACTCCGGATTGGTCTTCCCATCATACTTCTCTATCCCAGTTGGCTTGAAGCCCAATGGCCAGTTGACTTGCTGTAGCTCGTGGGTGAACGCCAGTACGCCTTCATCTAAGTGAGGCTCCGACTCTGACTACGGTGATGAAATTGCTCGTGGTGGAGGCCAAAACGCTCATGCTCATCTTCTAGTCGACGGCGCTCATCTTCCTCACGTTCTCAGCATCGGGCATTCATGTCATGGCGGAGATCCCGTCGTAGTCATCCTCGGGCATCCTAGTTGTCACGGCGGTCATCATGGTGCTGTCTTCGATCATTGTTTTGATTTTCAAGTAACATATGACGATACTTTGAGCGATGCTGACTAGAGCTAGCTGCACGACGCCATGCTAAGGCAGATGTAATCGCCGCGTCTGAGGCTGTCTTGTTCGATGGTATTAGGGTGTCTCCAGATTGTTGTCGCTACTGGCAGGCTGCAGCGGTGATCATAGCTTTGATCCTTGCAATGGTTGGGGTGGCCTGGTGGTTAGGCCCGAACTACAAGGTGTCGAGTAATGTGGCAGCAGCCATGACGTTCTGTTGTGGGGTCATGAAGATGTCATGGTCCGCCCAACCTTGTGCAGGTTGTCATTACGAGTGTTGCGCTCGGCTTGCAAGCGTTGTGCATCTTCCTCCTGTTGTTCACGCAGTCGGTGAGCCTCCTCCTCTTGCTGATCTCGTAGTCAGCGTGCATCTTGAGTGGGAGTTGAGCCCTTGGACGACATGAAGACTTCGTGTGGTGGAGAAAAGCTTGCCGAGCTGTTGTCCGACTGTGAGTCAGAATCGGAGTAGTTTAAGGGGGTAATTACAACTCCAACCTCCATAGATCTGATCTCGAGCAGCTCTGGGCTGTATCCAACTCGAACCTTGGGAGATTGGATCTGCCTCATCGAAGTGAAATTGTCCATGGCATTGTTGAGTCCAAACGGGAGATTGACATTCTCCTCCTCTCTTAGCCTGATCTCAGCTAGCTCAAGGCCGAGTCCGACTCGAACACCGAAAGAAAGAGTTGTCCCGAGACTCGCACATCTTAGGGATTGCCACAGCATGTCGTTGAAGATTGTTGCAGCGTTGAGTAGGCCGACTAGCGCGAAGCTGGCTTGGTTCCTGGTCGATTGGATCAAGTCTGAGTTGGACAGGGTGAGGTCGCCAAATTTGTCGGCGATGAAGTCGAGGCTCCCGAAGCTGATTGTCTTCTAGGGGAGGAACTTGACGCCGTCGACTCCGGTGGTTGGATCCATCAGGCTTGTTGAAGATGATCTCACTGAAGTCCCTACCTAGTGTGCCAACTGTCGATCTTTTGTATTGGCAATAATAATATGGGGCTACTCGTGAGACCTAAACATGATGGATTGCAAAGGAACACAAAGCAATTTATCCTAGTTCAGGACCTTGAGGTGAGGTAATACCCTACTTCTAGCTGTGGTATATTGCCTTTGAGGTTTCTCTGGTGAGAGTGTTCTGCCCTAGTGGGCTCCTTGCCTCTCCTTATATACTGAGGAGGCAAGGTTACATGATAGGAATCCCAGTCGGACACCGACCAAGGGATCTCCTTCTATGAATACAACGTACCCGACTAGGACTATATCCCTTTCCTTATCATACAAGGTAATATGCACCGAGTCCTGTTTTATACCTAATTACAGGATTAGGCCCATCCTCTATCCGAGTGGCCACAAAGCTTCTCATGAGGTACCCAGGGCCCATGGCCTCCACAATGTGTCTTGTGTAGTTGCTGTTGTTTCGAAGGATCCGGAAGTGCAGATCAAGATGTCGGAAGGCCATTTTGTCCAGCAAGGCAAGTCATGCTCTCCTTGAGCATATTGAATCCCAATTTGTGAAAATTATTTTGATTTAAATTATTGCCTTTTGCTTTATTAAAATTGTTGTTTATCACTGTTTTATTTGGCTGTACCTTTAATCATTGTTATAGCCTTATTATTGCTATATTATTCTTTGTCAACCTGTCGATGTTTTACACCGGCAATAAATATATAGGGCTACTTGCCGGACCTAAACTTGATGGATTGCAAAAGAACACAAAAGGTTTATACTAGTTCAGGCCCTCGAGATAAGGTAATACCCTATGTCTAGTTGTGGTGTATTTCCTTTGAGGTTTCTTTGGTGAGATTTCTTCTTCTGCCCTCAGGGGGTGCCCTACCTCCCCTTATATACTAGGGGACAGGGTTACAAAGTAGGAGTCCTAGTCAGACTACGACTAAGGGATCTCCTTCTAGAGATATAACGTGCCCGACTAGGGCTGTATTTTCCCTGTCGTACAAGGTCAAGTCTACCGAGTTTCATCATATCCCTAATTACAAGGCTAGCCCCATTCTCTATCCAAGTGGCCCATATGCTTGTCATGAGGTACCCGGGGCCCATGGCCTCGACAGCAGCCCCTGAGACCTTCATAGTTAAGTCACAGCTGATGCGAGTGCTCATCCTCCATGGTGAAGAATTTCTGAGTGCATTGCTCCCGAGTACTCTTTGTCCGAGTGCTTTTTCTCCCGAGTCTTGCTTCATATCAACTGGCAGTGAGGCTATGGAGGGCTCCATGTAGAAATACGGAAAGTGTGCACCAAATAGGCGCACCTATTAGGTGTAGCCCCTGACTTTGTGTTTAATTGTGAAACAATTAAACATAAAGTCAAAGATCTTTAACCTTATAGTCTTTCCCAAGTAGTGCACTACTAGTATATGAGACTCTTCAGCATCATATCAGTCGGAATGATTTTTTATAGTCTTTCCCGAGTAGTATATCACTCGGAAATTAGACTCTTCAGCTTCATGTCAGCTGGAAAAATTTTTGCTCATGGCAATAGTTGCCCAAGCATGTAGGCCGAGTACCACTACATGGACTTTCATCCAATATGTGGTCAGGTGTACTTGACAGATACCTACATCACCAATTTTAATGGAGACCAGCCATCGATCCTTATAAGGATATATCCTTAATACCTGGTAAATAATGCAGATACCTAAATGTATACACCCGGCTGTAGGCTTAGCATGAAGCATATTTGATTATTTAATTGGTTTCTGTAAGTAGCACCAATAGTGTGATTTTAACACAACCAGCGAACGGCCCAAATAGAGTGTGCTACTGTAGAAACTCATGTCTTTGGCCTACTATTGAATAAGCCAGCCTAAACTGACCTACCCAACGTAGCCTTATAAAATTGACATCCCTCGCATGTCAGGATGAGTACTTCAGCGTCAGTAACCGCAATCAGCCAGAGGAATCCTTGTCTACAAGCCTTTTCGACTTATGTTCTGGATGCAGCATGGTTGCCACAGATGCCCGAGTAGGTATATTGTAGGATCTGCTTGTCCTCCTCAGGTGTGATGCAGTGCATGAGAACTCTGGATGCGCGTTGATGATATAGGTCTTCTCTGACTTTGGTAAAGTCGAATAAGGTACCCAAACCTCGCATTAGCATAGGATTCGGCTGGTGACCCTCATGGAGCGTACCCTACCCAACAGAATTATAGCCAAATAAGGTGCCCGAACCTTGCATTAGCATAGGATTCAACTGGTGACCCTCATGGGGAGTACCCAACCTGGTAGAGTTGTTACCTAATGAGGTACTTGAACCTAGCATTAGCATAGGATTCGGCTGGCGACCCTCATATGGCGTACCCTACCTAGCCGAGTGGTACACGAGCTCTGATTGGCAACGGAGGTCTGTTATATTAGCCGAATAAGGTACTCGAATCTCGCATTAGCATAGGATTCAGTTGGCGACCCTCATGGGGTGTACCTCACCTAGCAGAGTGGTACCCGAGCTCCGACTGGTGTCGGAGGTTGGTTGTTAGCCAAATAAGGCACCCAAACCTCGCATTAGCATAGGATTCGGCTGGCGACCCTCATGGGACATACCTCACCAAACAAAGTGGTACCCGAGCTCTGACTGGCATCGGAGGTTGGTTTTTAACCCACACACGAGTTCTGACTAGTGCGAGTACTCGGACAATGGCTCTCGTGCAGCATTCCAAGTGATTCTTGAAGCGTCGCACTCCAAGTGTATCTTGGCAAACTGGTCCAGCCCCCGAGCGTAGGAGATAGGCTCATAGCCCTGAGTTCCTGTTACACGTTTCCGGAACTAGCCCTGCATTATAAACATATCGGATGAGCAGCATTTGATGATGAAAACAATCACCCGAAGAAAATTTATGTATTTTACAATATATGTAAATATGTGTTCCTCCTCTTATTGATATTAGTTTCCTCGAGTAGTTGACCCCTTATGTTTAAGAACTCTGCCCGACTAGTCATAGCCCCCTAGTGTCGGGAGTTGGCTCATGGCTCTTTCCCAGACACGCGTTTTGGGTGACTTGAGTTCATCTTTCATGGAGCAAAGTTTCACGGATCGGAATTTATGCTACTCGAGTACTTTTGCAATCATTAAGAGAAAAAAACAGAAAAAATGTGCAGCTTGTACACCTATTAGGTGTAAGCGGCTGCAGCATTAGCAAAGCCGAGTGAGGAAATATTTATCAGAAAGCGACTTAGTTGTTCGGTATTTGGGAGTGGGGATGCCATCCTTGCGTTTGGGCTTTTGAGCCCCCGAGCATGTCACTTGTTGTTCTGATAATCTTCAGTTGTAAGAGGTTGAAGACGGTTGTGACCGACTGCCACAATGAAGCCGTCCGGCTTGCGTTTGCGGTTCCCGACTTTAGTTGGGGCCGCGTCATAGATGTCCTTCCGCTCTTTCTGTCAGGGTGCCTTTTTTGTCATCAAGGGCCTCAGCAACAGCGTCGGCCGAGTCGCCGTATTTGTTCGTCATGTCGAATAGAGCTTTGACAGAACTTGGAGGCTTCCGAGTGAACTTAGTGATGAACTCAGGAGCCTCTTGATGAAGTCATGAAGAGACTCATTCTTCCTTTGATGCAACTGATATAGGTCGTACTGGGAAAATGGCCTCTCATATGTTCCCTGGAAGTTGGCGATGAAGCGTTCCCGGAGTTCTCCCTAGGAGCCGATTGATTGCTTGGGATGTCCCGTTAACTATGTCCTCGCCAAGTCGGCTAAAGCGACTGGGAGGTAGTTAGCCATGGCTTTGTGGTCTCCTCCGGCTGCTCGGATCGCCAGAGTGTAGACCACGAGCCAGGACTCGGGGTCAGTCTTCTCGTCGTATTTTTCAATTCCAGTTGGCTTGAAACCTGATGGCCAGTCGACTTGTTGCAGCTCGTGGGTGAAGGCCGGTACACCTTCATCTTTATGAGGACTCCGGCTCCGCCTATGACGGCGAAACCGCTCGTGGTGGAGGCCGAAGCGCTCGTTCTCATCTTCCAGTTGGCGTTGCTCGTCTTCCTCTCGTTCGCGGCACCAAGCATTGATGTCCTGCTGAAGATCACGTCGTAGTCGGCCTCGAAGATCCCGGTTGTCCTGATGGTCGTTTGGATGTCGGCGCCACCGGGCATTATTGTGGTTGCTGAGTGATGTGTGGCGTGACTCTGTGTGCAGCCGACTAGAGCCTGCCGCTCAGCGTCGTGTTGAGGCAGACGAGATCGCGGTTGGAGAAGCTGACCGACTGGTCGGTATGAGGGTATTGCCCGACTGTTGATACTGTTGACATGCCGCAGTGGTGATCATGGCTTTAATCCTTGCTATCATCGGGGTGGCCTGGTGATCAGACCCGAATTGGAGTGTATCCAGTAGGGTTGCAGCGGCCACGATGTTCTGTTGAGGAGTAACGAAGATGTCGTGGTCGCCAACTCGGGTTTGGAGGATTTGTTGTTGTGCCATCCACCCGGCTCTGCACAGATTGTCGTTGTAGGCGTGCAGGCTTCTTGCTTCTTCCTCTTGTTGTTCTCGCAGTCGGCAGGCCTCCTCCTCTTGTTGCTCGCGTAGTCGGCATGATTCCTGAGTAGGAGCTAAACCCTTGGATATCATAAAGACTTCACGTGGCGGTGAGAAGCTTGCCGAACTGCTATCCAACTTAGAGTCGGAGTCCGATTGAGAGTCAGAATCCGACGGAGAGTCGAAGTCAGAATAGTTGATGAGGGTGATTACAACTCCGACCTCCCTTGATCCGATCTCGAGCGGCTCTAGGCCGTATCCAAGTCAAACTCCAGGGGATCGGGTTTGCCGCATCGGATGTTGATTGAAAATATCCGTGGCGTTGCCGAGGCCGAGCGGGAGATTGACGATCTCTTCCTTCCTTAGCCCGATCTCGGCCGGCTCAAGGCCGAGTCTGAGTTGAACACCGAAAAGAAGAGTTGTCCCGAGACTCGAGCATGTTGAGGATTGCAGTAGCAAGTTGACGAGGGTTGCTGCAGCATTGCGTGGGCTGACCGGCGCAGAGTCGGCTTGTTTCTTGGCCAATTGGATCGAGTCTGGTTCGGACAGGTTGAGGTTGCCGAACTTGTCAGCGATGAAGTCGAGGCTCCCGAAGCTGATTGTTTGCCTGGGTAAGAAGTTGATGCCGTCGACTCCGGTGATTGGATCCATTAGGCTTGATGAAGATGATCTCGATGAAGCCCATAACTGGCGTGCCAACTGTCGATGTTTTACACCGGTAATAAATATATAGGGCTACTCGCCGGACCGAAACTTGACGGATTGCAAAGGAATACAAAAGGTTTATACTAGTTCAGGCCCTCGAGATGAGGTAATACCCTACATCCAGTTATGGTGTATTTCCTTTGAGGTTTCTCTAGTGAGATTTCTTCTTCTGCCCTCAGGGGGCGCTCTGCCTCCCCTTATATATTGGGGGACAGGGTTACAAAGTAAGAGTTCCAGTCGGACTACGACTAAGGGATCTCCTTCTAGAGATATAACGTGCCCAACTATGACTGTATTTTCCCTGTCGTACAAGGTCAAGTCTGCCGAGTTCCATCATATCCCTAATTACAAGGCTAGCATCATCCTCTATCCGAGTGGCCCATATGCTTGTCATGAGGTACCCGGGGCTCATGGGCTCCACACAACCCTAGGTAACAAAAACCAGCTAGTGAGAACTCTATATGTGGTCCTTACTAGAGATTTTAGGTTTATCCTTAGCCATGCTTAATTAGAAACAACATAGTTGTTTTGGAAAGATCTAGACTTTGGGAATAACTCTTTAATCTCAAGAGAGGTTGGAATAGGCTGGTTTGCCTTGACATGCTACTTATCTATTCAAAATTTCCAAAACTCTATTTTTGGGTGGGCGTGAGCTGCATGGTTGGGTTTGGTTAGTCGCACCTCCGCCGTATTAAGGACTAGTCTTCGGGCTTCATGTTACAAAGCATAAACCGTACAAACACATGTCGTAGCTTACACTAGTCTTAGACAGAAGGACACGGATAGAGACGAATGAAGCCTACTTGGTGATAGATGTCTCTAGCAAATGAAGGCCACTTGGGCACTAAGATGCTGGGGGCACGGACCATGTCTACCTGTCCTAGGGTATCTGGCTGTAGACGGGGGCCGGTGTTGGTCCATTTTGTTTAAGGTTGGATAAGTGAAAGGTTACATCATGTTTTTTTATCTCAGGTCCCATGGGCATGGTGATGTGAGGTAAAAACATGTCTTATGGGTCAAGTGTACACCTTTGATTAGAGTAAAAAGTATTCAAATGGCCACGCCCTTGGTTACGGGCAAGCTTAGAAATCTACCCAAGTTATATGTTTCTTCTATTAAAATGGTGCAATTGATTAATGGACCAAAACTTGATTGTTGACCTAGTTTGGTCTAGTTGGCCTGGTTTAAGGCATGTTTGCATTGGTTCGCAGCCTTGCTAATAAATTGGAGATATACTTAGAATCATGTTTTAAAAATGCCTTGGAATACTTAAATCATTTAAAAGGCTTATTTGATGCAAGTAACCCAATTAAAGAATTCCTTGTGTCCCCTTTGAATTAAATTTGCATTACTCCGGAGTGGCTTGCTGAGTACTGTGGGTGGTACTCAATCTTGCTCAATTTTTCCTCTCTAGTGATTGAAGCTTTGGAGAAGAAGTATTAGGTGGAGTCTTATCTTATACCCCAGTTGAGCGCTTGTGAACATGGAGCCATAGGCCCGCCAGTCCGCTATTATTTTTTGTTGTTGTCAAGACTAAGTGCCTTTGTAGTAATGTAAATATTATCAAAGATGCGTCTTTTGTATCAATATTGTTATGGTGTACCCCGGCTTTTCCTAGGACAGGGATTAATACACTAGCGATTGGGGAAATTGGAGTTTTTCCCGGTCATGACAAGTTGGTAACAAAGCCATCTGAATTGTAGGATAAGCTAAATGGACAAAACCTAAGGACATAGTCCATAAAGAAAATTATTTGCAAAATTTCCTTTTTCCTTCTTCCTCTGTGCTATTTGCAAAAAGTTTACTAATTCCTCCCCCTTCTTTGGTTTCATCTTCTACTAGATGGACTGTTTTGCAAAGAAGCTAGGGAAGATGCTAGCAGATGCACCAGTTTGCTGCAGTGGGATTTGGGACGATATGTTCAAAAAGATTGGGGAACTTGAGGCAAGAATACAAGCACAAAAGGCAAGACGTCAAGTGGTTGAAGAAGAAGAAGAAGAAGAAGAAGAAGGAGTCACTTCCCCTCCACCAAAGTGCTAGAAGACTGTAGGGTCCACTAGTGAAGACAAGGAAGCTAAGGAGCCAACCTTGGAAGATTCCCCTCCAAGCCCCATGGAGGAGCGATGATCCTGAAGTACCTATCCGTGAAACCTAAGCTACCCCAAGAGTACTGGCGTTTTGTTTTTTGTGTGTTTCTTTGCTTGTGGGTGTAGGGTATGGTTTGCATCGCCTGTGAAGTAACCATACTAGCTTGCTTGTAATCAACTAGGTCGATGCAATCAACTTGCACAATAAAGGTTACCTACATCAAATCAATAAAAGAGTTAGATCTTTTAAGGTCTTATCCTTAGTTCTGATCTATCGCTCCCTCGATTTCCCTCTCTCACCTAAAACGCGGCAAAAGATGGTTGACAATGGAAAAAGCAAGAAAGTAATTAATCAACTATGACACTGGTGCCTCCAACTCTTGAGCAAAGTAATTTGGCCGCTGTATAATATATGGCATTGACTTAGCATTTAATCAACTAGAATTTGCTACTTATCACACCACTACAGCAAGTATGCCAGCAACACCAGAACTAGTGTCCAAGACGGTCCGTTCAAGTATAAGCACCCGTGACGCATGCCAATGTATTGCTGCTTTCTCAAGGGACGTGCGCAACAAAGCCACCGTCAGACATGAAGGAAGCAAGTTCTATATGCAACGATTGTGGTAAATAGGGACACGATGCAAGAAATTGCCTTTGGAAGGCATATGCAAGTACTGAAGACGTTCCACGTAGCCTCAAAGAACAGAAGACACAGGATCATATGAACCGTGGTAACCCCAAAGCACATCGGCCAAAAAAGCACCGATAGTAATTGAAGAAGATTTTACGGATTCGGAATTCAACGCCACAGAGTGCTCTCCAAATGACAAGGTGACTGTATCCAAGTGTTTGAGAGGACAATCTTTCCGCGTGGGATGATAGTTAACGGAATATCTCAACCGTTATGGCTCCATACTGTCAGACAGTGAACTATCAGACCAACTAACCTCGGATGACAACAATGAAGATATTCTTGAGGATCATATGGAATTTAAGGCATGCACCCATTGCGGAGAAATTGGACACATTGCTAGCTTGTGTCTCATTCCCTGCCCTCATTGTGAAGAAGACCATTCACTAGGTGAATGTCCTACAAGCAAAATCATTTATTTCCTAGGCGAGGGAGCACAACATGTGCCAAAAGTTTTCTAGAACAGTCTGCTGCTAACCAAGGCTGCGGAAATCCAACGGATGACCTTCCAACTCCCTTGTAAATTCACAGCTACCCACAGCAACTATCGAATCACCACTGATGGCTAGTATGATCAAACTCTAGATGTGATGAAAGATGGCAATAGCAATGACCAAGGTTCATCAGAAGCTCCAACACCATATCCAAGAGGTTAGATCCAGAAGGATACACCTCGAGTTCGACCAGATATCACATGTTTCTCATCTATCACGAACCCGGACACTTTGCTGACAAGTGCCCAGAACTGAAGTATCTAATTGGCAACAACGTTATCAGTAGCACCTCTGCTCTTCGTGCTATATCGATCTCAGTAGGGAGTAACCAGATGCAGATAAAAGATACTAAGGTCAACAACTCCTGAAAATCGAAGCTGTTCCCTAGCAAATTATTATTGATGCCATCAGTAATCATTGTGCCAATTGATCACCATCAGAACGACAAACCATGCAGATCCTAGATAGCAAATCATCAATCACAAGAAGAAGCCAAGTGTAAGAAAGTTCTAGTCTATTACAACTGCAACAACGAAGGACATTTCTCCAAGGAATATCCATAGCTGAAGTGTTGTTCGCATCATCATACCAGCCACTAGCGCCAAAGGGGACTTGTCAATCGCAGCGTGGTCACCAAAGCAACTGCAGAGCCTATGGTGCTTGATGAGGACATTTCCACCATGGATACAGCCACGCCAAGTACACAAGCTGAACCGGTGATACAAGGACCAATTAGAATTTGGTGGCCCGGTGTGAGATGAAAAATAGAGGCCCCTATTAACAGAATATATATATAATAAAATAATTTTTTAAGTGCAATATTTTACTTTTAGCAGCATGAAAAATTGTTACCTTCAATAGTGACATACTAATAAGTATGAATATGGCATAAAACTAGTACAAAAATCAATATATGTAGATCACTTAAAGAAATTTCTTCTAACACTTCGAGATGCAAAGTCACTGATGATAGAATCAATATCAATCTCACCCAATAGCTTCTTCTCAATGCACAAGGTTGCCAAGCCATTTAACCTTTCTTGAGACATTACCGACCTTAAATAATTCTTCAATAACTTCAACTTTGAAAAACTTATTTCAGCTAATGCAACAGTCACAGGCATAGTAAACAAGATTCTACAAGCAATGGAAACATTAGGATAGCAGTCTACTTCTCTAACAAGCTCAAAGATCTCCATAGCAGACATCTGTCTAGCTGGCAAAGTTAGTTGCAAAACTCTTAGTTCAGATATTAGATCATTTAAGTCCACATCAGATGAATCACCAAAAGAGAACATATTTGCAAATTTAGTGCAACAATTTGTTAGCTCAATATCATCCAATGATGCCAAGGTTCTAGAGCTTAGTAAAAATCCAAATATATTTTTAAACACTTGGAGTTCTTCAAATCTGTTTCTCAATGAGGTTGTCGCCATATCAACCATGACAAAAAAATAATTAACTTCAAAAGCCTTCTCTGCTTGCAATATTTCTTCATTGCAATCGGATTCATCATATTGTTTCTTCCTAGTGGCATGGCGCTTCACTGGAAAGGATGGTTGCACACCCATTTCAGTTGCAAGAGCTTTTGCAATTTTCAAGCTAGATTCAAACCCTTCATTTCTATACTTTTCAAAGTATTGCATTATACCTTCAATTTGTTGCGAGGCAGAGTCAATGCACATAGATGGTGACTCTAGCTTCTTGCTTACACTATCCACAACGAATAAGATATCATGCCATATAACCATACCAAGTATGAACTCAAAATTACCAAGTAGATCAAATAAATTTTTTGCATCACTCTTTGTACTAGCTTCAGAATCACTAGCTTGACGTAAATAAGATAAAGCTAACCTCAATTGCGGAGCTTGATATCTGATTGCTCTCACACTTTTGATTCGACTCTCCTAGCGAGTATTGCACAACGACTTCACAGTTAAATTTGGAATATGGTCAAGCAACACTTTCCATCTTTTAGTAGAGCCTGAAAATAACACATATATCCGTTGCACAATTCCAAAAAACAATACAGCTGTATGACTAGAATTTGCCATGTCACAAAGAGTAAGATTAAGACTGTGGCAAGCACATGGCATATACAAAGCTCTTGGGTTGATATCGAGCAACCGCTTCTGTACCCCTTGATGTTTTCCTTTCAGATTGGACCCATTGTCATAACCTTGACCTCGTATATCATCAATATTAAGACCAAATGACTTCATGCACTCAAGCAACACATTAAACAATCCTAAACCTGATGTATCATCCACCTCAAGAAAGCCAAGGAAGTACTCCTCAATATTTATTTTGTTCTCAGATATATTAACACAACGAACTATCACTGTCATTTGTTCTTGATGACTCACATCTGGTGTACAGTCAAGGATAATGGAGAAATATTTGGACCTTTTAACAACTTCTATGATAGAATATGTAATACTAGAAGCCAAAAGAGAAATCAACTAATTCTGAATTTTATGACTGAGATAATGATAATGAATTTCTTTGTTTTGAATACGTCTAAGGTGCTCTTGCAATACCGGGTCAAACTCTTCAATCATTTCTACACAAGCTAAGAAATTACCATTCTTTTCATTGTAGAGCTTCTCGCTGGATCCTCTAAAAGCCAAATTTTGCTTACCAAGAAACTTCACAATGGCTACTAATCTGGATAAAACTTGCTTCATGTGTTCTTTCTCCTTTTTTATTTGCTCCTGCAATTCTTTATCAATTGTCTCATCTTTTCTCAATCTGGCTCTTAATTCATTCCAAGAATTCATACTAGTAACATGCTCAACACTACCTTCATGTTCTTTCAACCTTGCACTGAGATGCCTCCAATCTCTCAATCCATCACTTGCTAATGAACTTTTCATGTTGTTAGATTTAAATATCTTACAACAGAAGCAAAAAACTTTATCAATATGCTTAGAATAAACTAACCATTTCCTGTCATGTACCTCTCCATTCTTCATTATTTTAGAATAATAAGCATATGAAAAATGTCTCGAGGTGTCATCCAAAGGGAATACAAGGTTTTGTTCTCTTATAGGCCCCTTTTCTACTAATACATCCCTTGCTTTGTTATCAAGATTATCCCAGTCTCTAGGATCATAGATATTGATAGAAAAGAATGGTTGTTCATTAGCAGAAGCAGATTCTGTAAATGGTGAATTCTCAGGATCACTTACATAATCATTATTGTCATTGATGTCATTATATTCTTGTGAAACACCACCAGCTTGTTGCTCATAAACAACTATTGCCAACTCATTGTTCCTTGAAGGTTCTGTACTCTTGAAAAATTTATGAATAGCACCTTTCTGTGATTCATTCATCTCTTCCATACGTTTCTTTTTCCTCCTTTTCTCACTGCCAGATGCATTTTTTCTAATGGATGACATCCTACAAATTAAAAAGAAAAGCATCCTATTAAAAAAAACCATACTGCAACTAGGATTCAGAACAATAAAAGAGATAAGAATGGCAGAGATGAGAACGACCTGGAGACAAGGGCGCAAGGCGGAGCCGCGGCGTGCTGCGTGCTTGTATGCCGGACGTGTACGTGCATTCGTCAACTGAGCAGCGAGCAGCGGAAGCCAGCCCGAGCAGGCTGGCAGGCCGTCAAGCGATCACGGCTGCCTCGCCGAGATGGCGAGTTGCGGACTTGCGGTTGCAGCGCACGATCACACGATCGGCGGCGGTCAATACGTGATCGATTGATGACGGTGGCTAACGATTGGAATTCTACGGGCTTCGGCGACTCGGCATGTGGGGGCTTCGGCGAATCGGCGTTGTGTGGGCCGGCGTTAGCACGACTAGATTTGTGAGAGGATTAACTAATTACTAGGCTGTTAGACTAATATATATACTACACACATATAAATTTTGGGGCCCCCTGTTCGTGGAGGCCCGGTGTGACCGCACCATCGGCACCTGCCCAGGGCCGGCCCTGCAATCACATGAGCTCGTACCTGTCAAATTAATTATCAGGTAACTTCGTTCTTAGGGTTGCATAAGCATGATTTGCTGAACAGGGTACTACTAAATGCTTGTGATGATGTTATTGTACTTAGGAATGAAGAAGAATATGCACACAAGCTAAAGCATGACACAACACAGAAGATTTCGGTTCAGCCTTCTACACAGTTCCAAATTGAAACAAGCATGCCTGTTGATCCAGGAGTCTGTTTGGAGCCCAAGTGTACTTGATGGAAAGGTCTTGGTGTCCTCTTTCTAACGGATCAGGCCTTACCCTGAAATTCAATCCGAGTCGACCACAATTGCCAAAAGAGTGCTGACCTATTTCTGGAAACTAGGACTAACGATGCTATGTCACTTCCACCTGGGCCTTGTACCACCTAGGGCCATGTGCCACGCCCAGAACACTGTCCCTAGCCCCTCTTCTTGAATAAATACTTAGCCACCCCCTTAGGTTTAGTTTGGATTTTGTTTTGATCAAAGTTTAGCGTCGCTACTTTGCCGGGTAAACCCGTGGTCGGTTAGATCGCCGTTTTCCCGTGACAGAACCCCACCTTCGTATTCAAATTCATATTAGAGCTTTCATCTTTTATTGGCAATTGAGTTGCTTGTGCATCTTGTTCTTTCTAGTTCTTGATTGCTTGCAGGAACAAATACCCTCGTGGTTAGGTTAATCGTGCTCCGTCAAGAACACGAACAACCCCTATAGTTGGTGTAGCGATCGCTAAGGCGCAACATCCTTCGACGGTTGTAGTCGGGTCGTCAACTTCGCCTCCTTACAATCGAAGTTATTCCTCTCATTGAAAGATCGGGACACCTAAGAGCACATCAGTGCTTCATGCTAATTTGAAGTCACAGTAGAACCAATGTACCACCGTTCAAGTACTTTTCCTTTGTTTTTGCAGTTCTCTGCAATCATGTAATAAGAATGGATTTGGAAGAATGCTTCATTTTGAGAATGCAAGAGTCAAAAAATCTGTACAATTGTTAATGACTAATGAGACCTAGAGTTTCTTTTTGAATGAATCAAATCTCTCTTGAACTTAATGACCTAGTTGTTGATTGGAAAAGGAAATCGATTAAACTGTCTTCGACTAAGCCAAGGAACAAGCGACAAGACCTTTAGTCCCAGCAAATGCATTTTTTAGGATCATTAACAACATTAGCACCCTGTAAAGTGGATTCAAGAATGGACATGGACCGTCTGTTGAATATCACAAAGATACCCATAAAGGTATTACCTCGAAAGCTGAAAATTGTGCTGTAGCCAAGAAATCCGAATGGAAGCCCATCTCGAGGACTTTATAAATGATAATTCAAGCCTATCAAGTATAGTGAATGTTTTGGAAGCCACATCGTGGAAGAATATGTCACACCCTGAAATTACCTAAATTAATAAATCATGTGTTAAAGCATTTTTAGAAATTAAATTAAAATGCTCAAGAGGCTTGAAAATAAAATTCACAACAAACCTAAACAGGAATTAGGCTAGAGAAAATTTTTATTAAATACTTTGCTTAATCCATAGTCTCTAGGATTTTTCAGGGAATTTTTGGAGCAAGGAGGGTATTTTTATAAATGAAACATCATTTCAGTCATTAAATTAAAGAAAAATGTTTTAAAATCCTTTTCTAGGAGCCAGATAGCCACCTCTCTCCTCTCTCCCATGCACGCCTGTGACGGCCCAGCCGGCCCACGAGCCGCTTGCCTCTCTCCCTCACTGACATGTGGGCCCCCATGTCAAGGTCGTCTTCAACCCAGAGTCGGAGTCCACCTCCGCCATGCTGCCGTCATCTGCCACCAAATTCCGCCTCCTCAGTCCCAGGTTTCCTAAATTTGTCGAGGGGTTTTGTTCCTTATCTCTTCCTCTTCCTTTCCCCTCATGGCAATCTGGAAATCCCGATCTAACACAATGGGAAACCGAGCTCTCGTAAGAAGGCATGAATGTGCGATGCGACAGCAGAGAGAACGCATTCGCGGCCCGAAAAAACAGGGACTCGATGGCAGCGTGTTTCCTGGGATACGACGGTGTTGCAGTGGGGGAACCTGGGCATGGTGCAGCATGGATAAGCAGGGATGCGACACGCGGAAAAGCTGAGAGGCGACAGCATGTGGAAATGCTGGGATGCGAAGGGGCTGCGGAAAACCGGCTGCTGTTTCGCTAGGCAAGGACGAGGGCAACGCCATAGTGCAAGGGGTCGGCGTCATACGGCTTATGCGCGTGCCGCCAGCTGGCTAGGCACTCGGTCTGGGGTGGAACTTGGTAGAACACTTGGCGTGCAATGAACAGTGTTGTTCCTGATTTTTAGGAATTAATGAGGAAATTAAATGCAGAGTTGGGGAAGGGTTAAACTGCAAGATGGCCATTGAGATTTGAATTTCAGATTAATTTGCGATGTGGTACTGCAGCTTTGCGATGTCAAATATTGTCTTTGAATTTGATTTATTGAATTCTCTCTCTTAAATGGAATATCTTCAATTTAATTTGGATTGGTCCCTTAGGTAAACTTTTCTAGTTTGAGACTACCTACAATATTTTAATATTCATTTAGATATTCCAATGGACCATTATATGGATAATAATATGTTGACCCAATTTACTTAGTTGGCATAAATGGAATTCAATTTGGTTTGGATAGGAGAAAGAATTTAAACATGGGTTGATGCAAATGGTTGGATCACTTCGAATAGGGAGGAATGGGATTGGGAATTCAAATATTTTAGTTGAATTTGAATTGTTGATTCCTTTCTCAAATGAATGCTCAATTTATTTTGGGATAGTTCCCAATAAATCCTCTTTTTTGTAATTTGAGACTTGGTTGAATATCTAGAAATTGGTTTAAATATTCCAGCAGGACCATTATAGATATCTTTAACATATTGGCTATATTTGTTTGCATGACTAGTATTATACATGGATGAGTTCTTCTTCCTTTAGTGTATTTAATTTTAATATGAGAAAATATGGTTACGTGATTTGGATCCCTCGGATTGCCACTTGGTTGCCGTATTTTATTGGAATCAAAATTAGGCTTTCCACATGGATTCAAATATTTAATATTTGATTGTATTTTATATTATAGCAAATAATAATTATCTTGTCAATTATTTGGGTGGCTTTCATGTGTTTTGTATTTATGGAATAAATATCCTTGACTTAAATGGAGGACTCAGCAGGCAATAGCAATCATAACATCCAGCATGATGCAAAAGTTTTAAAAAGTTCAAAACTTTTACTGATTTTTATTATTAGAATTTTTCAGGGTGTTACACCTTCACCCTAGGTTCCGGCCTGATCTGCCAAAGAAGTACGATGGCTCCATTGATCCAGTGGAGTTCCTGCAGATATACACTAGCTCCATCCAGGCTGCTAGTGCGATTGAGGAGGTAATGGCCAATTACTTCCATGTAGCCTTGAGGGGCTTGACCCACTCTTGGCTGATGAACCTCCCTTCGAGCTCCATCCGCTCGTGGGAGGACGTTTGCCACTAGTTTGTGGCAAACATTCAGGGCACATTCATGCACCCTAGCAAGGAATGCGACCTCCATGTCGTTAAGCAGCTAGAGGGGGAGTTGCTGAGGCAATACATCCAGCGCTTCAGCCAGGTGCACAACACCATACCGCGGATCTCCCCCATACCATCATCATCGCCTTCTGACGGGGCATCCGTGATGAGATGATGCTTGAGAAGTTGGGCACACGCGACGTCGAGTCAACCGCAGAGCTCTCCACATTGGTTGACAAGTGTGCCAAGATGGTGGACATGGCTCGGCCCACACCCCAAGTGATGAGGACATTACTTCTTTAGATACATACTTACAACCTCCTCATGTTGAACAAGATGTGCCATAGATCCAAGGACCTATTACTTGTGCACGTGCCCGTCAACTTAATCATCAGGTGAATGCGTTCCTAAGCTTATATGGAAATATTTCTACGAATGGCATGCTATTTAATTCTTGTGATGATTTATTGTTATTAGGAACCTGGGAGAAGACAATGGAGAATAGCTCAAGAAACCACATATTAAAGTGGAGACAACAAGTGCAAGTAAACTCCTATTCCCGAGACCGATTTAGTTTCGGGCTGGGAGACAGCGTCAACTTCAAACGGCCATAACTTTTGATCTAGAAGGATTTACAGGGCCTACAAGTACTTTTTGGAAATCTTATGAAGTATACTTTCAGATGGTTTTGGTTTCACATCAAAATTTCTCCTGAGCTGTCCGGAATCGTCAAAACAAGACATATACCTCTTTCAGTCCGAGTCTATTTTGGGCCTGGGCCTTGTAATTGTGTCGTGGGCTAAGCCTAAGGGGTGTGCACTCTAGGGTTAACCCTAGTACATCCCAACTCATATATATTCAGTAGCCATCATTGTTTAGAGTCGGGTTTTGCTTAGATTAATCTGTCTTTGAACAGTTTCGCTGTCTAGATCGGTTTGTGGAACCCCAACTTCGAGTGTTAAATTATTCATCTGCAATTCAAATTGCGTTCTTCCTTGTTCTTGTGAGTTTCTTCGATTGCTTGCAGGGATAAAACCTTTACGATGAGGTCGACTACGTGAGAGCATGGTTGATAACAACTAGACGTGTGGGCGTAGCGGTTGCGAGGTGACGATCACTGATCAGAAGCCTCAAAATGTGAATGTCTTCACATCGCCAAATAGAACCTATCGGAAGATCGGGCACCTAGTCTCGCATCAAGTAGTATCAGAGCATAGGTTACCCGATAGGTATTATCTATTCCCATCTATCCATCTTTGTTTCTTTTACCTAGAGTCCTGAAAACCCAAAAATTTATTACCACCATGTTCTTTGTAGTGTTAGGTTTATCCCCTGTCCAAACCCCTTTGTGCCTTTGCAAAATTTATTTCAGTTTTGCTTTGTTGAGTCTGTGTCCTAGGTCAAGTTAGTGGTCGCTGGTTTAGAGTCGTGTTCGTGGTTCTAGTTCTAGCTGTTGCATTGCGCGAGAGATTGCCTTGAGAGATCGAGTTCTACTCGGTTTCAAACTGCAAGCTGCCTTGTGCTTTTAACCCGCTTTCGCAAGCCTTTTTAGATAGGTCGCAAGCCACCTTGTGTCAATTGCCCTGCATCGCTAGCCTCCTTGTTAGCCCCGCTTGACCTATTGGCACTTATCTCTAGCCGAAGCAATAGGGTTGAGCTGCAAAACCCTAGTTCGCGCTACCTTTCTTAAAACAACCATAATTTTTGCATACGGACTCGAAATCTGGCAAATTTTATATCTGCGGGCATCTATAGAAAATTTTACATCCGCTTCTCCTTGACATTGTCAGGTTTGGCCGATCTAAAATAGCTAAATTTGGCTTGCAAGACTGAGTTTTCGAGCCCCAAAGTTCCAGCACGAGTTTTAAAGCACACTCACAAATCTCTCCAGGCCACATCTTACATCGGCTTGAGCTGCTCCTTCCTGGGGTTTTTCTTAGATTATTCTACCATTGCAGTTTTGCTGTCTAGATCGGTTTGTAGAACTCCAACTTCGTGTGCTAAACATCCATCTGCAATTCAGATTGCGTTCTTCCTTGTTCTTATGAGTTTCTTCGATTTCTTGTAGGGATAAAACCTTTGTGGTGAGGTCGACTACATGAGAGCATGGTTGATAACAACTAGATGTGTGGGTGTAGCGGTTGCAAGGTGACGATCGCTGATCGGAAGCCTCAAAACGTGAACGTCTTCACGTCGCCAAATCGAACCTATCGGAAGATCGGGCACCCAGGCGCATCACCAAGCAGCCGTCCGCCAACAGCATGGGTCCCTCCTACTCTGAGAGGCGAAAGAAGAAGAAGAGGAGGAAGGAGAAGCGCAGTGCTGAGCCCATCCTAGCAATGGAGGGTAAGGCATGCGAGCCGCTGCGCGACGATAGTGGCGAAAAGAAGAAGAAGCCCGCGTCCAAAGATCGGAGGATGGCCAAGTGGTGTAAGATCTGCCAGACTGACCGAGTGCTGTACAGTGAAGAGCCTCACCGAGTGCCGCAAGAAGGACCACGAGGAATGCCGTGCAGGTGGCAGCGGTGGCAACCCCACCAAGGATGATGACCTCGGGTTACAGGAGCCGAAGCACACCATCGCGTGCATCAATAGCGGCGCCTATACTCTTCCCTCCCGCCGCAGCATCAAGATGATGTGGCGTGAGGTATGCTCGGCTGCCCCGAGCACAGAGGCTTCCCTACCACTCAAGTGGTCGTACGTCTCGATCACCTTTGATCAGGCGGATGACCCCAAGAATACCTTGGGAGTAGGGTGGCTACCGCTGGTAGTCTCCTTGTCGATGTTTTATATCGGCTGTATAGAATATGAGGCCATTTGTCAGATCTAAACTTGATGGACTTTGAAAGACAAGACAATTTATATTGGTTCAGGCCCTTAGGGTGAGGTAATACCCTACTTCCAGTTGTGGTGTATTGCTTTCACTGTCTATGGATTAATCTGCCCCAGGGGGCTCCTTGCCTCGCCTTATATACTGAGGAGGCAAGGTTACAAGGTAGGAATACCAGTCGGACCTGACCAAGGGATTTTCTTTTTAGAACATTGAGTAATAGACTAGGACTATATCCCTTTCCTTGTCGTGGAAGGTTACATGAGGCAGCCCACCCTCTATCCGAGTGGCTGTATTGCCCTCCTTGAGGTACCTGGGGCCCATGGCCTCCGCAGTAGCCCCTGAGACTTTCATAGTTGAGTCACAGCTGACGCCAAATGCTCATCCTCCACGGTAAAGAATTCCCGAGTGCATTGCTCCCGAGTACTCTTTGTCCAAGTGCTTCTTCTCTTGAGTCCTCCTTCATGTTGGCTGGCAACAAGGCTGTGAAGGGTTTCATGGAAAAATATGAATAGTGTGCACCAAATAGTGCACCTATTAGGTGTAGCCCTTGCCTTTGTGCTTAATCGAGAAACAATTAAACATAAAGTCAAAGATCTTTATCCTTTAAGTCTTTTCTGAGTGATATGTTTCTCAGAAATTAGACTTGTCAGCATTATATTAGCTGGAACCAATTTTGCACATGGCAATTTGGCTAAGCATGTAAGCCAAGTACTAGTATGGAGTTATATCCTTATAAGGATATATCCTTAATACCTGTTAAATAATGTAGATATCTGAACGCATGTGTCTAGCAAATAGGCTTAGCATGAAGCATATTTGATTATTTTAATCGGCTCCTGTAAAACAACACCCAAATTATGATTTTAATACAACTGGCAATCGGCCCAATAGGACATGCTATTTAGGAACTCATATCTTATGACCCACTACTGAGCAAGATGGCCCAAGCCAACCACCAAGCGCAGCCCTTTAAGTATCATGGAGAGAGAAAGGATTCCCCTTTCTTCCCCAAATCGCTAAACCACTTCAGCTCCCTGATCCGCACCCAAACTTTCATGTTCTTTGCCCCCAATGCTAGGGTTTCCACATCGCTCGAGTTCTTCTTTACAGATCCAGAAAATCCCACAATCTAGGTCGATTCTCTTAGATTAGGAGCTTCCCCTCTTCCTCCAGACTTCCGAGATCGCCGTCCGATGTTCCCCACATCTCGGCAGGCACTTGGTCGACATCGAGTGCGTGCTCCTCTAAGCTGGCTCATCTGGAGCAAAACAAGGATCTACAAACAAAGGAACTCATCAATTGGTGCCCAGCCAAAGGTGAGACAATCCCCACTCCTGATTCCCACGAGATTGTGGTTTTTGCATCCTTCTTCGATAGGGGTTTTTCTCTTCCCACCTCTGACTTCTTCTGAGGTCTTCTTGTACTATCAGATCGAACTTGTCCACCTCAATCCCAGCTCCATCTTTCGTATTTCTATTTTTGTCACCCTTTGTGAAGCTTTTCTCGGGGTCGATCCCCATTTCAACCTCTTTCACTATCTCTTCCATGTCAAGCCCCAACCATCCAAATCTAATCCACAAGTCATAGGGAGAGCCAAACTTCAGCTTCGGAATGAGATGAAGAAGGTCTACCTTCACCTCCCCCTAAAAACCTCCTTGAAAGGGTGGCACCAGGAGTGGTTTTACTGTTCCAATCTGGAAGCCTCCTTGCCATCTTTTGTTGGGAACCCTCCCAAAGTTCTAGATTGTTGGTCAGCTCTCCTCTCGGAGGCCGATATGGTGCAGGTGTTGTAGCTGATGGAAAAAATTGTTGCCCTGAAGAAGAAAAGATTGACTGGACCTTGGGTAGCACAATCATTCTTGAATCGGTGTACACAAGCCCTCTAGGATCCACCCTAGGTACAAGTACCAGGGGAAGGGTGATCCAACTCGGGAGTGTGCCGATCTCGTTAACAGGACACGTGCAGATTACTCTGTGCCACAACTTCAGCAGTGGCATGGTAGATACTCTAGATGCCAAAAAATGCACCAATCCTTCTGTCTAAGTAGGCCAAGGCCGGTGGTAAGTTCTTGATATCTTGTTGTCTTGATGATCTACTAGAATGCTTGTGATGACTGCTGTAAGACTGAATGGAATTGTCTTCATATGCATCGTTTGTAGGAGAATGCTGACCTTGAGTCGAACCCTCCCATCCAGCTGTCTAGGGGGGTCAAGGAAACAACCAGCTAGCCCATTGGCCGACCAACCCAGCTTCAAGAGAACTGGGAACACCCTATGAAGGACCAGGCCAAGCCCAAGAATGCACCGACTAAGGCGTCAAGAGGTTCGAAGATTAAGGACGTCGACTGTGGCACCTGCTGCACCATCGACCCAATTGGCTGCTCCAAGTGCAGTGCCAGCTGGCCCAAGTAGCCCACCACCTGGTGCTGCGCCATCAAGCACAACACTAGCTAACACGACCTCAAGGAATAAGCCTTCGGGCTCTTCACCGACTGCCTCCTCCCGTGATACACAGGGGTGGAGGTTCAAGACTTCCAAGAGGTATGTAGTCTTCTGTCTTCAAGTAGTTTGAAGTAGATTGCAATGTCTTGAATGTTACGTGGATCTGTAGGAAGCCAAATGACATTGACCCCAAGAGGCCAGAGCCACCAACCCCCGTCACTGACCCAACCCTGACTAGGGTTGAAGCTGAGGCACAACAGCCAGGACCAAGTGCTACCCTAGCCCCCGAGGATGAACCAACGCACTTGACTAAATCACCTTCTTCACCCAGCTGGGAAGCCGCAGAGCCAGCTACTGATCTAGTCACTGAGCCCACCATAGAACCAACTCCTCCTGTAGACCCAAGGCCACCAACTCCCTCTCCTCCGTCGTCACCTTCTTCTGAAGAAGGCGGCATCCCTAGGCTCGAAGCTCCACCACGCAATCCCCCAAGGGTGTTCCATTAGACTAACCCTGACAGGAGTGTGGACACTCTGACTTTGGATGAAGAAGCAGCCAAAAAGGAGCCGATCGAGCTATATGGGGCCACTACCAAGTCTTCTAAGCAAGTCCAGGTAAGCAGCCCTGACTGATCTTGACTCAACTTTGTTGTCGGTTGTATAGCTTTGTAGATGATTGCATGTGACAATGGATTGACTTGTTGTAGAAAATCACTGCCCGGTCTAAGAAGATGAGTCGGGCATTTGCCAGGCTTACTCCTCAGATCACACAATTTACTCAACTCCAGGCTGAGAAGGACGAACTTCAGCGTACCAGCAAGGAGAGTGAAAACTGGCTGCAGGATATAGTGAATAAGCTGTGCGACGAGCAATGGGAGAAGGTTGGGACTATCTGCGGTAAGTCTTCCTGTTGCCCGAGTAGCTTGATGCGAGACTAGGTGCCCGATCTTCTGATAGGTTCGATTTGGTGACGTGTGGACGTTCACGTTTTGAGGCTTCCGATCAGCGATCGTCACCTCGCAACCGCTACACCGCGTGTCTTGTCGTTATTGGCCACGCTCTCACACAGTCGACCTAACCATGAAGGTTTCGCTCCTGCAAACAATCGAAGAAATTTGCAAGAACAAGGAAAACTGTGGGTGCCATGGGCCCCGGGTACCTCATGACAAGCATATGGGCCACTCAGATAGAGGATGGGCCTAGCCTTGTAATTAGAGATATAGCTAGATTCGGCAGACTTCGCCTTGCATAGAAAGGAATATACAGTCCTAGTCGAGTGCGTTATATCTCTAAGGGGAGATCTCCTAGTCGTAATCCGATGGGGACTCCTACCTTGTAACCCTGTCCCCCAGTATATAAGGGGAGGTAAGGCGCCCCATGAGGGCAGAAGAGCACTCATAAGCTCAAAGGTGCACACAAGTTCATCAGAACCACCACTGTATATCCTCAAAGGAATACATATAAACTGGACGTAGGGTATTACCTCACATCAAGGGCCTGAACCAGTATAAAATCTCCTTGTGTTCCTTTGCAATCCACCGAGTTTCCATCCGCCAAGTAGCCCCAGATATTTATTGCCGGTGTAAAACATCGACAGTTGGCGCGCCAGGTAGGGCCTTCGGCGCGATCTACATCTACAAGCTCGATGGATCCAGCAACTTAAGTCGACGGCGGCAAACTCTCCCCCGGAGATACAATCGCATTCAGAAGCCTCAACTTCATCGCCGACCAGATCGGCAATCTCACCTTGGCCGACTCGGACTCGATCCGATCTGCCAGGGAACCAGCCGACTCCGCACCAGTCGACCTACACGATGCTGCAGCAATCTTTCACGACATGCTGCAGCGATCCCCAATACGTCCGAGTCCAGGGACAACTCTTTCTTTCGGCGTTCGACTCGGACTCGGTTTGAGCCTGCTGAGATCGAGCTGAGAAAGGAAGAGATCGTCAATTTCCCGTTCGGACTCGGCAACGCCGCGGATATCTACGATCTACATCCGACGCGGCAAACCCGATCCTCTGGAGTTCGACTCGGATACGGCCCCGAGCCGCTCGAGATCGGATCTAGGGATGGTGCCGGAGTTGTAATCACCCCCATCAACTATTCCGACTACGACTCTCAGTCGGACTACGACTCCCAGTCCGATTCCGACTCTAAGTCGGACACAGTTCGGCAAGCTTCTTCCGCCACGGAAATCTTCATGCATCCCAAAGGCTCTACTCTGCTACTCAGGAATCCACGCCGACTACACGAACAACAAGAGGAGAGGCCTGCCGACTGCTGCGAGAACAACAGGAGGAAGAAGCAAGACGCCTGCACGCCCGCAACGACGGCCTACGCAGGGGGGGCGAACCGCTCAGCAAACAAACCCTCCAAACAAAGTCGGCGACCACGACGTCTTCGTCACGCCACAACAGAACGTCGTGGCCGCCGCAACCCTACTGGACACGGTCCAACTTGGGCCTGATCACCAGGCCACCCCGACGATCGCAAGGATAAAAGCCCTGCTTACCGCTGCTGCATGTCAGCAGCACCAACAGTTGGGCGATACCCTCATACCGACCAACCGGTCGGCATCCCCAATGGCAGTCTCGTCTACCTCAAAGCGACGCCAAGCGGCCGGCTCTAGTCGGCTGCACACGGAGTCACGCCAAACATCACTCGGCAACCCAAACAACAACCGGCAACGTCGAAGTGACCGTCGGGACAACCGGGATCTCCGAGGCCAACTATGGCATGATCCTTCGGCAGGACACCAATGCTCGGCCCCGCGAACGAGAAGAAGACGAGCAACGCCAACTGGAAGACGAGAACGAGCATTTCGGCCTCCACCACGAGCGGTTTCGCCGCCGTAGTCGGGGTCGTAGTCCTCATGAAGACGAAGGCATACCGGCCTTCACCCAGGAGCTACAACAGGTCGACTGGCCGTCGGGTTTCAAGCCTACAGGCATCGACAAATACGACGGCAAGACCAATCCCGAGTCCTGGCTCACGGTCTACACTCTGGCGATTCGAGTAGTTGGAGGAAATCACAAAGTCATGGCTAACTACCTCCCAGTCGCTTTAGCCGACTCAGCGAGGACATGGCTAACAGGACTTCCCAAGCAATCAATCGGATCCTGGGGAGAACTCCGGGAATGCTTCATCACCAACTTCCAGGGAACATACGAGAGGCCATCTTCCGAGTACGACTTATATCAGTTGCATCAAAGGAAGAACGAGTCTCTTCGTGACTTTATCAAGAGGTTCTCTGAGAAGAAAAATTCAATCCCGAACATCAAGGACGAGGTCATCATCACCGCCTTTCGAAAAGGAGTCAAAGACACCTCGTTCATCGACAAATTCACTCGGAAGCCTCCCAACTCTGTCAAGGCTCTATTCGACATGGCGAACAAATATGCCGACTCAGCCCACGCTGTTGCTGAGGCCGTCGAAGATAAAAAGGCATCCTGACAGAAGAAGCAGGAGGGCACCAACGACGTGGTCCTGACTAAAGCCGGGAATCGCAAACGCAAGTCAGACGGCTTCATTGTGTCAGTCGGTCACAATCGTCTTCGACTTTCAACAACTGAAGATTATCAGAACAACAAGTGACATGCTCGGGGCTTCACAAGCTCAAACGCAAGGATGGCATCCCCACTCCGAAATACCGAACAGCTAAGTCGCTTCCTGATAAATACTTCTTCACTCGGCCTTGCCAATGCCTCTTACACCTAATAGGTGCACAAGCTGCACTTTTCTCTGTTTTTGCTCTTAAATGATTGCAAAAGTACTCAAGTAGCATAAATCCTGATCCGTGAAACTTTGCTCCATGAAAGACGAACTCAAGTCACCCAAAACGCTTGTCTGGGAAAGCACCATGAGCCAACTCCCGATGCTAGGGGGCTATGACTTGTTGGGTAGAGTGCTTAAACGTAAGGGGTCAACTACTCGGGGAAATTAATATCAATAAGAGGAAGAACATGAATTTACATATATTGTAAAATACATTTTATTCGGATGATTGTTTTCATCATCAGATGCTACTCATCCGATATCTTTATATTGCAGGCCCAGCTTCGGATACGCGTGACAGGAACTCAGGGCTGCGAGCCTATCTCCTACGCTCAGGGGCTGGACAAGTCTGCCAAAATACACTCAGGATGCTCCATGAGGGCTACTTACCGAGTACTTGCGCCAGTCGGCGAACGTCATCTTCCCGGCTGCTCATGTGAGCTTGACAACCGACTTCGGCACTAGTCGGGGGTCGTATATCACTTAGCTGGGTGACGGTACGCCCCATGAGGGTCGCTAGCCAAATCTATGCTAAGCAAGGTTCGGGTACTTCGCTTGGCTATAACTCTGTTGGGTAGGGTATGCCCCATGAGGGTCGCTAGTCGAATCCTATGCTAATGCTAGATTCGGGTACCCTGCTCGGCTCTCCTAAAGTCAGAGAAGACTTACATCGTCAAAGCGCATCCAGAGTTCTCATGCACTGCGTCACACTTGAGGAGGGCAAGCAGATCCTGCAACATACCTACTCGGGCACATGTGGCAACCAGGTTGCATCCAGAACGTTAGTCGGAAAGGCTTGCAAATAAGGATTTCTCTGGCTGATTGCGGTTACGACACAAAAACTCATCCTGACATGCGAGGGATGATACTTCTATAGAGCTATGCTGGATAGGTCGGCTCAAGGCCGGCTTTATTTGATAGCAGCCACCAAGATATAGTTCTACAGTAGCATGGCTCCATGTGGGCCGCCCGCAGCTGAGTTGAAATTATGCGCGGTGCTACCAACAGGAGCCGAATGAGGTAAACAGATATGCTTCATGGAGAGCCTTATTGCTAAACATATATGTTGGGTATCTGTTTTATCCACCAGGTCTCGAGGAATTATCTTACAAGGATCACAAGCTGGCTCTTCATTAAAATTGGGGGATGCAGGTATCTTTCTCGGGTACACTAACCACGCCGTGGATTTATTTTCATAAAGTGGTACTCGGCCTATATGCGTGGCCATCGGTTGCCATGAGCAACATCATTCAGCGCGATATGATGCTGAAGATCTAACTCTTGAGTAGTGCACTACTCGGGAGAGACTATAAAATTCTCATTCCGCTGACATGACGCAGAGGAGTCTAACGTTCGAGTAGCATACTACGGCGGGAAAGACTATAAACATTCTTCCAGCTGACGCAGCTGAAGAGTCTAACTTCTGAATGGGACGCCACCAGGAAAGACTATAAAACACCTTTCCAGCTACATGAAAGCTGACGAGTCTAATTTTCGAGTAATATATTACTGGGAAAGACTATAAATAAACTCATCCCGGCTGCACATGCGCCGACGAGTCTGATTTTCGAGTAGTATACTACTTGGAAAGACTATAAAACCCTTCTTTCCAGCTGACATGAGCCGCATGAAGAGTCTCATATACGAGTACATCCTCACTATTACGCAAGTCCTATAGACACACATTCTCTGACTGATATGAAAGTCGAAGAGTCCTACATAGTAGTTCCCTGCTCGGCAAGACTATAAATCACTATATTTCCGGTTGACATGATACCGAAGAGTCTCATATACCAGTAGTATACTAGTTGGAAAGACTACAAGGTTTAAGATTTTGACTTCATGTTTATTGTTTTCACAATTAAGCACAAAGTAGGGGGCTACACCTAATAGGTGCGCCTATTCGGCGCACAGCTATTCCTCACTCTACATGGAGGCCGCTTCATAGCCTCGCTGCGCACATGACATGAAGCATGGATCAGGAGAAGCAGCACTCAGACGAGAGTACTGCGGGAGCAATGCACTCGGGAAGACTTCACCGTGGAGGAAGAGCACTTCGGCATCAGCTGTGACTCAACTATGAAGGTCTCGGGGGCCTACTGTGGGTGCCATGGGCCCAGGGTACCTCATGACAAGCATATGGCACTCGATAGAGGATGGGCCTAGCCTTGTAATTAGAGATATAGCTAGATCGGCAGACTTCGCCTTGCATAGAAGGAATATAACAGTCTAGTCGAGTGCGTTATAATCTCTAAGGGAGATCTCTAGTCGTAATCCGATGGGGACTCCTACTTGTAACCTGTCCCCAGTTATATAAGGGGAGGCAGGCTGCCCATGAGGGCAGAAGTGTACTCATAAGCTCAAAGGTGCACACATTCTTCAGTTTAATCCACCGTATATCTCAAAGGAAACATATATAACTGGACGTAGGGTATTACCCTACCATCGGGGCCTGAACCAGTAAAACTCTCCTTGTGTTCCTTTGCAATCCACCGAGTTTCCATACAATCCGCCGAGTAGCCCTGATATTTATTGCCGGTGTAAAACATCGACAAAAACACAATCCTGAATTGCAAATGAATGTTAGCACACGAAGTTGGGGTTCTACAAACCAATCTAGACCAGCGAAACTACAATGGCAAATATCTAAGAAAACCCAACCCTATACGACGACGGCTACTGTATATATATTGAGTTGGGACATCTTAGGGTTAACCCTAGGGTGCACCACACTTCACACCCCTTGGGCTTAGCCACGACACAATTACAAGGCCAAGCCAAACAGAATCGGATTGGAATAGGTATGTATCTTGTTTTGATGATTCCGGACAGCTTAGGAGGAATTTTGACATGGGACCAAAACCATCTGAAAGTAGACTCCATAGCTTTCCAACGTACTCATGGGCCCGAGTCCTTCTGGATTAGCGGCTAGGTCCATATAAAGCTGATGTTGTTAGGAGGCCCAAATCCGAATCCAAAACGTGCAGAACTTCATCTCTTGCTTTCTATGGACCAAAAGTGACGTGGTAATGTAGGAGTAGACTTGGGTAAGGTCTTGGTTTGGTCCCCAATCAACTTCTTTGATGATCCATGCATTCCTTGTGCTCGGTCTCTTTCCCTTCACCCAAGCAAGTATCTCTGCATGAAATGAGAACATACAAAATTCATGGTGCAGTAATGGCTGTTCAAATATATAACGTGTAAATCTTATGTAGAAAGCATGGACCTTTGGTTGATGAATACATAAGGTAGCTATGGTCATATCTGAGCTAGTGATGTCCTCATCATCCTCCCCTTTTTGATTGGAAACCGTCCACGATTTCACCTTGTCATTAAGCCTGATGAACATATCTTTATCTTTCACAACATAGGGTGAGGTAGTGTTGTGCATATGGTTGGATTCTGAAATTTTTAAACACGGAGAACACTTTGTAGTGTCGTGCAGCTCACAACACTCCCCTTCTTGTAAACCAACTTGCAACTCATTTAAACAACTAGAGGAACTAGATAGAGAATTATTTGTACTCATGCGATCCTCTAGATAAGACATGTCATTATGAAAAGGAGGTATATTAAAATTCGAACAAATGTATATTCTATGCACATTATATTCTCCTTTATTATCATAATTGCCAATAACATGAAAAATCACATGAGAAGGACATGGCAAATCAGATCTAGCAAATAATTTCTTCTCTAAATAATTAAGTGGACAAAGATCATCAAATTGAATATAGCCCCAAGTATTTAAAGAAGATAGCAATCTAATCTCTTCATTCTCGCTAGCAATGTGAACAACATGTCTAAAATCAGCACATGGTGGCTCAACAACATTACTAACATGTTCATTCACTAGTTGTGGTATGGATATAAGTGAAGCATTGCACAACTCTTCTTTATCACAAGAAATAGAAACTAAATCATCGTGTGACAAAGGTAATTTAACACACGATTGCACTGGTGATTGCTCTAAACTAACATGATTAGTGGACATATATAGCACATCAGAATTGTCCATACCTTGAGTGAATGTAGCATCATTTCTGTTACCTTTGTTCTCATTTTCGAAAACTGTAGGTGCACTCTTAATTAAAACATCTTGAAACATACATGGAACAACAGGTGGATCTTTCTTCTCTATGTCTCTCTTCTTTTCCTCATTACCTTGGCTCTTCTCAGATACCTACAAAATGTCAGTGCCCAATGCAATATGTTCATTTTGCAATAACTCAGGTTTAGGTGAAGGCATCAAAACATTAGTATTATTACATTTATTTCTCAAAACCTCATGGTTTTTTATCTTTTCCCTCTCAAGATCATCTTTCAAAATTTCAACAGGGGACATAGGTAGCAACTTAAATTTCTTGCCATTATGTGTGAAAGTGTACATGTTGGTTCTACCACGGTGCACAACATCTCTATCATATTCCCAAGGTCTACCCAAAAGTAGAGAACATGCTTGCATTGGAACAACATCGAATATGGCACTATCATGATAATTGCCTACTGAAAACTCCACTTTCATAATTTTACTTACCTTCAACTTACCGCAAGAATTGAACCACTGGATGTAATAAGGCCGAGGATGCGGTTGCGTCGGCAATCCAAGCTTCTCGACCATATCTGAACTTGCCAAGTTGCTACAGCTCTCGCTATCAATGATAATACGACATGCTCAATTCATAATCAAAAACCTTGATTGGAACAAATTGTGGCATTGATTTTGCTCCGCTTTCTCCATTGAGAACTTAGCACTCGTTGTACCAAATACTCTCATTATCTTGCAAAAGGTTACGTCACAGAAGAAGGGACAACACAGGGGTTGCTTCTCTAAATGACACACTTTATTTTTGTAAGCAAAATTATGAGATGGAGAAACAAATTTCTCTCGCATAAGCATTTTCATATCGTTCCAAGTTTGAGGCAATCTATCATGTGAAGACGTTATTAAATCTTGCCACCATATTAAAGCATGAGAAGTCAAGACACTAGAAGCATTCTTAATCTTTCGTTTATCACACATATGACAATGAGAAAAAATGTTATCAATCGCAACTTCCCAACTCATGTATGCTTCAGCACCAAATCCATTATACGAAGGGGGAGATGACACAGTCTTACCTTCACTTGTCGAAGATGATGTGGCAGCTATGGTAGGGCTCTCATCCAAATTCTTCGTCTCCTTTTTGTCCTTGGTATGAACTGTCATAGTTAGTGGAAGACAAGAAGAAACAGTAGCTGGCTGCTGATGTCGTCTCAATTGTGCATATTTACTAAGGTGACCTTTCATGCTCTTAGCTATCGCCTGAAGGTCTTGTTGTATAGAGTCCATACTATGTCATCACAATCCTGCCACTGTTAGTAGAAAACAGAAAACAACACAAAAGATCTATCCCTATCAACTACTAGGTAGTAGACAGTGGAATCACACACTCTCAAGCAACCAAAAGCGTCTTACCGAACTCTTATGATATTCTTACCAATTGAAGTAGGCGGTACAACCGGAGAGGTGGGACATTGACAGCGGTGAGTGTTGTGATTACTCGAATCAAATCTGTACTGATAAGAAGTTTGTGGATCTCAGGAGGCTCAAAAGTATGGTAGCAAGGATTAGCAAAAATTAATAACAGCATAGCAAAGCTGAATAAGTGTTCCAAATACTTGTAGCAGTCGTTGGCCGAGACACGTTCCTAGAACTAGCCTAACAAGCGAGAGTAACAAACAAAGGACTTAGGACAACTCTCTCTCACCAAGTCTCTCGAAAATCTTGAAAGATCAGCTCAGCAAGACTGCTCATTGAAAACAGCTCTCTATCCTTTTCTTTTTCTTTTTTCTCTCTTTTTTTCTCTTCTCTTTTTTTTTTCTCTTCTAGCAGTACACCTAGTACACAAGAAGCAACCACAAAAATTAGCAGCTCGATATAATGCACGGAGTGACCCTAGAAAAACACGCAGAGGCACTTTGAAAAGCACGCAGGAACTCCGGGGCTTGAAAACTCAGTCTTGCAGGCCAAATTTCATGATTTTAGATCGGCTGAACCTGACAAAGTGGGGGAGAAGTGGATGTAAAATTTTCTGTAGATGTCCGCAGATATAAAATTTGCTAGATTTTGAGTCTGTATGCAAAAGTTATGGCCGTTTTACGAAAGGAGACATAGAACAGGTCTCTACCACACAACTCGTATATTCGGCTAGGGCAAAAATTTGAAAAATAGGTTAGGCATGGCTGACAAGGAGGCTAGCAATGTAGGGCGATTAACACAAGGCAGCTTGTGACCTATCTACACGGCTTGCAAAGCGGGTTATTAGCACAAGGCGGTTGCAAAACAAAACCAAGTAGAACCTGGTCTCTCAAGGTAGGCTCTCGTGCAACGCAACTGCTCGAACTTGATACCACGAACGCGACTCTAAAATAGTGACCAGACTCGATCTAGGACTCAAACTGAAGAAAGCAAAACTGAAATTAAACTTGCAAAGGCACAAAGGGGTTTGGACAGGGGATAAACCTAACACTACGAAGAACACTGTGGTAATAAATTTTTGGGTTTTCTGGACTCTAGGTAAAAGAAACAAAGATGGATAGATGAGAACAGATAATACCTATCGGGCAACCTGTGCTCGGATACCACTTGATGCGGCTGGGTGCCCGATCTTCCGATAGGTTCGATTTGGTGACGTGTGGACGTTCACGTTTTTAGGCTTCCGATCAGCGATCATCACCTTGCAACCGCTACATCCACGCGTCTTATCGTTATCGGCCACGCTCTCACGCAGTCGACCTAACCACGAAGGTTTTGCTCCTGCAAACAATCGAAGAAATTTGCAAGAACAAGGAAAACACAATCCTGAATTGCAAATGAATGTTTAGCACACGAAGTTGGGGTTCTACAAACCGATCTAGACGGCGAAACTGCAATGGCAGAATAATCTAAGCAAAACCCAACCCTAAATGATAATGGCTACTGTATATATATGAGTTGGGACGTCCTAGGGTTAACCCTAGGGCGCACACCCCTTGGGCTTAGCCCACGACACAATTACAAGACCCAAGGCCCAAACAAAATCGGACTGGAATAGGTATGTATCTTGTTTCGATGATTAGGGACAGTTTAGAAGGAATTTTGATGTGGGACCAAAACCATCTGAAAGTAAACTCCATAAGATTTCCAACAAGTACTCATGGGCCCCGAGAGTCTTTCTGGATCAGCGGCTAGGTCCATTTGAAGTTGATGCTGTCAGGAGGTTTGAATCCGAATCCAAAACGTACAGAATTTCATCTCTTGCCTTCTATGGACCAAAAGTGACGTGGTGATGTAGGAGTAGACTTGGGTTAGGTCTTGGTATGGTACCCAATCAACTTCTTTGATGATCCATGCATTCCTTGTGCTCGGTCTCTTTCCCTTCACCCAAGCAAGTATCTCTTCAAACGAGAACACACAAAATTCATGGTGCAGTAATGGCTGTTCAAATATATAATGCGTAAATCTTATGTAGAAAGCATGGACCTTTGGTTGATGAATACATAAGGTAGCTATGGTCATATCTGAGCTAGTGATGTCCTCATCATAGCTCCTTGTAGTTTCTTCACATCATTGATCTCTAGTATGTGACTGACTGCAGCTCATGGGACTACCATACATAACCAGTCCATGGAAATTGAGTGCTTGGGGAAAGAACTAGAAGATCTTGAGAAGGCGAAGTCCAAGGTTGACACTAAGTTTGCAGGTAAGTAGCTTGTCTGTTTTGAGTTCCAGTCGGCTGAATTGCTAGATCCCCTTATAGCATGTCTTTGTGTGACAGACTACAAAGTTAAGGTGCAATCACAATTTAGCTCTTTTGGCGAACAGATCAAGGTAGTTGAAGACTCAGGCAGTGCCACTGTGGACTTGGCCAAGTCTCTTCTGGATATCATGCAGCAGGAGGAGACCAGCTCCAGTTCTAGCTCACCAGCCAACGTATTTCAATGACTTCAAGCAGCTCTGGCAATCTTGAAGACTTATGTTACAGAGCATGCCAGCCTGAGTATTACCCAAGCCCTCACTATGACCAAGTCCCTCTATCCCCGAGTGGATATTGAGTCGGTCGGTGAGGGATTTGCTAATGGCACAACTCCTGTGGGACCCCAGAATTGGACCCTCTGTGTATACGTACTAGCTCAGGATCAAGCTAGCACACACAGTTACAAACATAATATCACAGTGAACATCACAAATGAAACAAACCATTTATTAATGAATTAACTTTGATAAGCCTTATGGCTAAAGTTTATATTTATTTTGCCACGAAGGGACTTAAAGAAAATAAAGTAGTAGCGGAAATAAAATAAATGCGTAGGAGCTCCATTTAACTTGCCACCGGTAGTCAACTAGGGCGCACGGCCTACTCCTCGTCTTCAGCAACAAACTCCTCCGGGAACAGTAGGAACCTCTCTTCTGAAATTCAAGGGAATTGCAAGGTGAGTACATGGAATACTCAACAAGTGCACAGGGAAATATGTGTATGCACAGTTGACAAAGACATGCTATGGCCATTTTGCACAACGCAGCATTTGCAGTTATGAACAATTTATAAACAGGTATTTAAACAACATTTATAAATAACGGGCATTACCAACCAACCTTCCACACAGGACCCGTCCACACAGGACTACATAGCTATATTCATTAACCTGCGCACATATCATTCCCACACCATGTTTTCACAAACTACACCTCATTAGAAATCACCGAGCATGCCCATGACCGTGAACGCGGCTATTCGAATAGATTAGTTTAACACTCTGCAGAGATTGTATAGCTTTACCCACAAGATACATCATCCTCTTAACAGCCATCCACAAATGTCACACTACATGTTGTGTGCGGCCAAGGAATCCGTAACAAGGATTTTTAGAAACTCTACCTCAACACCGCCTTCCCCCATGAGACACCTTCCCTCACACAGACAAGAAAGTACCTGTGGCTAACCATAAAACCTATCATCTAACCACCTAGGTCGGCAGTGCCAAGACTTTGAATCCTACTAGGCCAGGTCCTTCCCATTAGGACATGTGGTTGTATGTTAGGCTCAGATCAATGACTTATGAAGTAAAGTCCTTGATTGACTAGGGCAACTTGCCAGATCTAAAGTAGCACACAGCATAAAGTAGGAGCTTAAGAGCACATAGTTGGCCCTTTCAGCAACTTGAATGGCACACAGCGTAGGAGTAGGCTCACACAGAGACCATACCTTGTAAAGATCACATAGATACATTACCACCTAACTAGGTTCACACAGAACCATCCATCACCCCGGTCCAAAACATTTTATCCGCCCGTTGTTTACTACACGGTGCAACACATGCTATCGGACAGATAGCACACAGCCACACAGTTTATATGAAAACAATGACAAGTATATCATTAAATAGGATTATCTTTTGCTTGTAAACAACCTTGAGCAGGGCTAAGCAATTCTACTCTACCCTGAGTTGAACCCTATATTCAACTCACAGGGACTAGGGTGACAAGTAATAACAGGTACACGAATAAATAATCAAGGGAGGGGATAAATAGCAATTAGGTCACCGCTACCCAATCCAATAATTTATAAGATAAAATCATGCATGTATTCAAAACAAAAAAAATTTATAAATTGGGTCCAATATGTTCAACTGGTGCACTTGCCTTGCTCCAACTACTGTCCCTGCGCTGCGTCTTATGCGGCGAACTGCTCCTTGACTCCCGCGTCTATACAATCACAACGAGAAACAATAAACAAACAAGAAAAACAGCATAAATAACATCTATTAAAATAACCAACTGAACCAGGAGGTAGAGCTCGATTTTTAGAGAATTTAGGAAGAAGAGTGAGTCGAATCGGAGTCCGGATGGAGGAGATATGGCCTCTAGAAGATTGGAATCAGGGAAAATCCGAGGATAAAAGAAAAGGAATATTCCTATAAAATTATTTGGATTTTAATTTTCGGGAGAGGAATTATTTTTGTGAAGAAATAACTAGTGGGACCCACTGGTCAGTGAGATGAGGTACGTGGATTCGGTGTATGGTGGACTAGCTGACATGGTTTGCCACGTGGCGGCACGTAGTCAAGAAAGATGATGTGGCATTGACAGGGATGATGAGGTGGCCGGATCTACAGCTAACGTGGCTGTTGCTTGCACTATGCATATCCAACGGCCGAGATGGATCCGTTTGATAGGACAATGGAGATCGACATGGGCTTGCTATGCTACGGGTCCCACATGTCAATGGCATAGGGGCAAGGCCCGGCCGGGCAGCCACCACAGCCCCCTGCGCCGCCCCCCAACTTTCATCGGCGATGGTGAGTGGCGGTGGCGTGGGATGAGGGGGAGGAGGCGACCCCGGTGGCGGAGCAACGGCCGGTGGGACCAGAGCAAGAGAGGAGGGAGGTTTTGGGAGGGACAACGGCACGGGGCGGTGCAAGACTCGCCGGTGGTGGCGGCTAGGGTGGGTGGAGGCGGTGCGACATCGGTGGCCCGCGGATGGAGGGAGATGGCAGCGGCGGTGGCTTCGGGAAAGAGGAGGATGACAGGATTGGGGTTACTATATATAGGGGGAGAACTAGGGCTAGCGGTGGCGCTTTGCACGGCTAGGGCGGCGGTTCGGCACGGGCCGGCGGAGGTTGGGCCAGCCACGGAGAGGGAGGAGGAAGGCTTCGGCCTCCCTGGCTGAAGGAAGAAGGAGGGGGGAAGGAAAAAGAAAAGAAGATAAGGGCCAAAAGGAAAAAAGGAAAAGAGGAAGGAAGGAAGGGAAAAAGAGAGGAAAACGACAGGGGCCTTTCTGGCAAATTGCAAAACTTGGAATATTTAGGATTTTTGGGAATATCTGGGGAATTAGGAATTGAATTGAATATTTGGGGGAATTTAATTAGGAAAATTTAGCTCCACTCCCAAAATACAATTAAACCCCAATTAAGAATCTAACAAATCCAACGGGTGATTAATTAACTTAGTCATTTTAAATACTTTTAATTGGATAAATTTTTGTTAAGCTACATTAGCTGAATAAACCAGAGGTGAATTTTCACAACTAGACAAAAAGGACGAAAAGCGAAAAATCAGTATGTGACAAACCTATCCCCCTTAAATGGAATCTTGACCCCGAGATTTGGACTGGCTTGGGAACAACTCTAGAAATTTTGCCCTCAGGTCATCCTCACACTGGCTTCTGCTTCTGTATGATGACTCCACCAAACCTTACAGAAACGAATGGTCTTACTCCTAGTGGTTTGCTCTGTAGTCTCAACGATCTTGATTGGATACTCATGGTATGTCAAATCTGGTTGCAACTCCACTGTCTGCAACGGGGTTTCCACTTCTGGCACATGAAGACACTTCTTCAACTGTGAGACGTGGAACACATCATGAATCTCGGACATTGATGATGGAAATTCCAACTGATATGCATCTTATCCTCGACGAGCGATGATCCGGAATGGACCTACATATGTGGGGGCAAGTTTTCCTTTCACTTGAAATATCTTGTTTCCTCTCAATGGAGTTACCTTCAAATAGACATAGTCCTCCTTTTCAAAAGTTAAATCCCTGCGGCGGTTGTCTGTATAACTCTTCTGTCGAGACTGAGCTACCTTTAATCTATCCCTGATCAAAACAACTTTCTCTTCGGCTTCGCATATCACATCGGGTCCAAAAACCATTCTTTCTATTGTCTCATTCCAAGTCAAAGGTGTTCTACATGATCGTCCATATAGAGCTTCAAATAGTGACATTTGTAGACTTGACTGGTAGCTATTGTTGTAGGAGAACTTGGGTAGATTCTTGTCCTAGCTAGAAGTATAGGCTAAAGCACAAGCTCTTAGTATATCTTCCAAAATCTGGTTAACTCTTTCTGTTTGCCCACTAGTCTGTGGGTCATACGCGGTGCTGAAATTGAGGCGAGTACCCATTGCCTCATGCAAAGCGTGCCAAAAATGAGAGGTAAACTGTGTCCTCAATGTGAGGCTATCTTCCTTGCCACACCATGCAAGCATACTATCCGATTCACATATAGTTCTACCAACTTGTCACCTGAGTAGTTTACCTTGATTGGAATAAAGTGAGCAACTTTGGTGAGACGATCTACAACAACCCAAATGGAATCGTAGCCTGATTGGGTCTTGGGCAAACCTGTGATGAAATCCATACCAATCTCATCCCACTTCTATTCTGGTACCTTTAATGGTTGTAAAAATCCAGCAGTCGTTGGTGTTCTGCCTTGACTCGCTGGCATACATCACAAAGTGCTAGATACTCTGCGATTTCCAGTCTCATACTGGGCCACCACAATCTGCTCTTGAGATCTTGCTACGTATTGGTACTACCGGGATGAATGGAATAATAGGACTCATGTGCCTCTGACAAGATAAGCTTCTTGAGTGCTGGCTGATCCGGCACAACCAACTTCTCCTGTAGCCATATAAAACCATTCTCATCTTCAGTAAATCCTATGGTTTTTCCTTTCTTCATGTTGAGTTTGATTTCTTTAACAGTTGCATCATCCTTCTGAGCTTCCTTGATCTGGTCTTCTATGGTGGGCCTGACCTCTAGGTTGGCCACATACCCTTCTGGCACTATCTCTAGACTCAACCTTTCAAGCTCCTGGTAGAGTGATAATTGGCTCTCTTGGATCTACATGCTGCCGCAATAGACCTTCCTGCTCAAGGCATCGGCAACAACATTTGCCTTACCCGGGTGGTAATGGATTCTCACATCGTAATCCTTGATCATCTCTAACCATCTTCTCTATGTCAGATTCAGGTCATGCTGAGTGAAAATATAATTTAGACTCTTGTGGTCTGTATACATCTCACATCGGTAGCCTATCAGGTAATGCCTCCATATCTTTAGTGTGTGTACTACTGCGGCAAGCTCCAAATTATGGGTTGGGTAATTCTCCTCATGTGGGCATAGTTGTCTAGAAGCATAGGCAACAACTTTGCCCTCCTGCATTAGAACACAACCAAGTCCTGTACAGGATGCATCATAGTAGATATCAAACCCCTTGTGGATATCGGGCAAAACCAACACTGGTGCGGACATCAAACTCTTGTTCAAGGCTTCAAAGCTGCGCTGGCACTCTAGTGTCCACAAAAGCTTCTTCTCTTTCTTCAACAATTGCGTCAGTGGATGAGCAACCTTGCAGAAACCTTCTATGAATCTTCAGTAGTATCCTGCCACACCAAGGAAACTGCGAACCTATGTCACAGTCTTGGGCGGCTGCCAGTTGATAACTACACTCACTTTCTTTGAATCAACTGCAACTCCAACGGTGGTCACAACATGTCCAAGGAATTTAACTTCTTTCATTCAGAACTCACACCTGCTAAACTTGGCATACAACTCGTGCTCCTTCTCATCATTGGAGTAGACGAGAATGTCATCAATGAAAACGACAATGAATGTGGAGGCCATAGGCCCCAGGTACCTCATGGGAAGCTTTGTGGCCACTTGGATAGAGGATGGGCCAAATCTTATAATTAGGGATACAACAGGACTCGGTGCATATTACCTTGTATGATAAGAAAGGGATATAGTCCTAGTCGGGTACATTGTATTCTTAGAAGGAGATCCCTTGGTCGAGTCCAACTGGGATTCCTACCTTGTAACCTTGCCTCCTCAGTATATAAAGAGAGGCAAGGTGCCCCCTAGGCATACAGAATCTCACCAGAGAAACCTCAAAGGCAATACACCACAGCTGAAAGTAGGGTATTACCTCACCTTGAGGGCCTGAACTAGGATAAATTATTTCATGTTCCTTTGCAATCCATCAAGTTTAGGTCTCACGAGTAGCCCCATATTATTATTGTCAGAGGCACGCTAGGTAGGGGCGTCATCAAGATCATCTTGATCAAGCCTGATGGATATGATCATCGGAGTCGACGGCATCAAGTTCTTCCTCAGGCAAACAATCAGCTTCAAGAGCCTCGACTTCGTCACCAACAAACTTTGCGACCTCACTCTGACTGACTCGAATTCGACCCGGTAGGCCGGAAACCAAGCCGACTTCACGCTAGTCGGCTCACTCAATGCTGCAGTTATCTTTGGCGACCTACTGCAGTGATTCCCAAGATCCATGAGTCCAGGGACAACTCTTTCTCCTGGCATTTGACTTGGACTCGGGTTTGAGCCAGCCGAGACCAGGCTAGGGGAGGAGGAGATCATCAATTTCCCGTTCGGACTCAACAATGCCGTGGATAGTTTCAATCTTACTTCGATGCGGCAGATCCAATCCCCTGGAGTTCAGCTCGAATACGGCCCAGAGTCATTCGAGATCGGATCTAGGGAGGTTGGAGTCGTAATCACCCCTCTAAATTACTTCGACTCTGATTCACAGTCAGACAGTAGTTCGGCAAGCTTTTCTCTACCACGCGAAGTATTCATGGTGTCCAAGGGCTCAATTCCCACACAAGATGCACGTCCACTACGCGACCAGCAAGAGGAGGAAGCTCGCCGACTGCGTGAGCAACAGGAGGAAGACACACGACGCTTGCAAGCTAAGCGCGACGCCCAAAATGACAACTTGCGCAAGGCTAGGTGGACTGCTCAGCAAGAGATCCTCCAAACCCGAGTTGGCAACCACGACATCTTCATGACCCCACAGCAGAATGTCTGGCTGCTGCCACATTGCTAGACACCTTGTAGTTCGGGCCCGACCACTAGGTTACCCCGACTATTTGCGAGGATCAAGGCAATGATCACCACTGCAGCATGCCAGCGGCAACAATAGTTTGGAGACACCCTCATACCATCGAAAAAGATGGCCTCTAATACGGCGGTCTCATCTGCCTCAGCATGAGGCTGAGCGGCTAGCTCCAGTTAGCACCACTTGGAGTCACGTCATACGTCTCTCGGCAACCAGAACAATGATCGACGGTGGCACCATCATAATGACCACCATGACAATCAGGATGCCCAAGGATGACTATGGCGTGATCTCCGCCATGACATTAACGCTCGACGCTGGGAACGCGAGGAGGATGAACACCGCCGACTAGAAGATGAGCATGAGTGCTTCGGCCTCCACCACGAGCGATTTCATCGCTGTAGTCAGAGTCAGAGCCCTCACCCAGATGAACGAGTACTAGCGTTCACCCATGAGCTAGAACAAGTCGACTGGCCATCTGGCTTTAAGCCGACTGGTATATAGAAGTATGACGGCAAGACCAATTCAGAGTCCTGGCTGACAGTGTACACCTTGGTGATACGAGGGGCTGGAGGTGACCACGAGGCCATGGCTAACTACCTGCCAATTGCCCTAGTTGACTCGGCAAGGACATGGTTGACGGGGCTTCCGAGGCGGTCAATTGGCTCCTGGGGGGAACTCTATGAACGTTTCATCGCAAACTTTCAAGGAATGTACGAGTGGCCAACTTCCGAGTATGATCTGCATCAGCGCCACCAGAGGAAGAACGAGTCTCTCCGCGACTTCATCAAGCAGTTCTCCAAGAAGAGGAATTCGATACCCAAGATCAAGGATGAGGTTGTCATCGCCACCTTTCACAAGGGAGTCAGGGACACTATTCATCGCTAAGTTCACTCGAAAGCCCCTAAGCCCTGTCAAGGCTCTATTCTATATGGTGAACAAATACACCAACTCGGCCGATGCCATAACTGAGGCCCTGGATGACAAGGAGCCTTGACAGAAAGAGCAGAAGGACACCGACGATGTGGCCCCGACTATGTCCGGCAATCACAAACACAAGTCGGACAACGTTGTGGCAGCTGTCGAGTGCAGCCGACCATGACCCTCGAGGACAGACAAAAACAAGAAGGTCATGAATGGGCCATGCCCTTTCTACCCAAAGGGGAAGCACGAGGCTAAAAATTGCTTCATGGTCAAGAAGTTTGCTTTTGAGCAGACATCGACGTCTGGTGACCAGAAAGACAAGGACAAGCCAGATCAGGCACGGCTGGCGATTATCAAGATCCCCAGACTGAGCTCAACCACATATTCGAAGGCCCATCAGCATACAAGTCCAAGCAAAAACAGAAGCTAACAACCCGAGAGGTCAACTCGGTCTCATCAGACACCCCTCAATACCTGCGTTGGTTAGAGACGGCAATCACTTTTGACCGCGTAGATCATCCCGACTGAGTAACGCATCCAGGACGTTATCCACTCATCCTGGACCCGGTCATTAGAAGCATCAAATTGAAGAAGGTTCTCATCGATGGAGGAAGCGCTCTCAACATCTTGTTTGCCAAGATGCTCAATGAGATGAAGATACCTCGATCCGAGCTGCAGCCTAGTATAGCTCCCTTCCATGGTGTAATCCCCGGCCTCTCTTCCACCCCACTCGGACAGATCACTCTGGCAGTTACTTTTGGCACACGGGAGAAATTTTGCACTGAGAACATCTGCTTCGAGGTTGCCAACTTCGAGACCACATATCACGTTATACTCGGACAGCCTGCACTAGCCAAGTTCATGGCAGTGCCTCATTATACATACATGGTGCTCAAGATGCCAGGACCAGCAGGAGTACTTTCCTTGCGCAACAACGTCAAGCAAGCCTTCACCTATAGCAAGGAGAGTTGCCAGCAGGCCCAATCTCATGAGGCGGCAGTCGAACGAAGCAATATCCGACTAGCTGCAACAACTGCAAATGAGGACGATCAAGTTCTGGAGAAGAAAGCAACCAAGTCGGGAATTTCAGTAGATTCAGAGACGAGGAAGATCCCCCTGGACCCTTCCGACCCCACCAAGACTGCGCTTGTCGGGACTGAACTCGACCCCAAATAGGAAGACACGCTCGTCACCTTCCTCCAGACAAATAGGGATATATTTGCTTAGAAGCGTTCTGACATGCCTAGTGTACCAAGGGAGGTGATCGAGCATTCCCTAAATGTCAAGCCGGATGCCAAACCAGTCAAGCCAGGTTCATCAAAGAGGTCTACCACCCAGATAGGCTAGCAAACCCAATCCTGGTCTGGAAAATGGTAAATGGCGCATGTGCGTCGACTATACCGACCTAAATAAGGTGTGTCCTAAATATCCATTTGGTCTACCAAGAATAGATCAGGTTTCTCAACTGTGGGATGCAAATTACTTAGTTTTCTCGACTGTTACTCGGGATACCGTCAAATCAGCCTAAAGGAAGAGGACTACCTGAAGACTTCTTTTATCACGCCATTCGGGGCATAATGCTATGTCATTATACCGTTCAGGTTAAAAAATGCTAGCAATGTATCAACGTGCTATCCAGCAGTGTCTTCACACTCAACTCGGGCGCAACGTGGAGGCATATGTCGATGACGTGGTGATCAAGACTAAATTCAAGGAGGACCTCATCGCTAACTTAGAAGAAACCTTTTAAAGCCTTTGTAGATTCAAGATGAGGCTGAACCCGGAAAAGTGCATCTTCAGAGTACCATTGGGAAAACTTCTCGACTTCATCGTATCGCAACGTGGCATCGAGGCAAATCCAGAGAACATCAATGCTATCATGAACATGGCACCCCCGACTAGCCAGAAGGACGTACATAAGCTAACTGGCTGCAAGGTGGCTATTAGCCGATTTGTTTTCTGACTCGGCAAACGGGGTATGCCCTTTTTCAAATTATTGAAGAAAGTTGACAATTTTCAATGGACACCAGAAGCCCAACAAGCCTTCAAAGACTTTAAGAAGTTCCTCACGTCACCACCAATGTTGGCGTCACCAATGCCCCAAGAACCACTCATGCTATACCTGGCGGCAACCACTCAGGTAGTCAGCACGGTGCTGGTAGTCAAGCAGGCAGAGCCAGGCCATATCCAAAAAGTTCAAAGGCCAGTTTACTTCATCAGCGAAGTCCTAGACGAATCCAAGATGAGAAATCCCCAAGTCCAGAAGTTGCTATATGGCTTGCTCATAACTATCTGGAAGTTGGTGCACTATTTTCAGTCGCATCAAGTTACAATCGTCACATCATATCCACTCGGGGATGCCCTACACAATCACGAAGCCACCGGCAGAATCGCTAAATGGGAACTCGAATTGATGGCGTTTGATATTGTCTTTCAGTCACGGACAGCAATCAAGTCACAAGCACTTGCCGACTTGGTGGCCAAGTGGACAGAAGTTCAAACGGCTACATCAACAGACAAGTTAGAATACTGGACGATGTACTTCAACGGTTCTCTACGGATCGGCGGAGCAGGGGCTGGCGTCGTTCTGACGTCACCCACTGGAGAAAAACTCAAATATGTCCTTCAGATACATTTTCTTGCATCTCACAACGACACCGAGTATGAGGCACTTATCCACGGGCTTCGCATCGCCATATGAAAGACTGGACGTGTCTGGATGACAACATGGCGGCGTATTGTCAAGAAGCATGGAAGCTAGAAAACAAGTTCGACGGGCTGGAGATTACGCATGTTCTGTGCCAATACAATGAAGCCACAGATGAGCTAGCCAACATGGGATCCAAGCGAGATGTGGTCCCAAATGGAATTTTTATCGAGCAATTATTGGAGCCGTCAGTCAAAAAGAAGACAGTACTCGAGTAGATGGGGGCTGAACCTACCTTGGCAACAAAAGAAGTGCTACTCATCTCTCAGGATTGGTAGACTCCAATCATCAGATTCATCGTAGAAGACGAGCTGCTAGAAGATTGCAGTGAAGCCGAGCGAATCAGACGTCGAAGCAAATGTTTCCTCATGGTTGGAGAAGACCTCTATCGTCGAAGTGCATCTGGAGTCCTCATGCGTTGCGTCACACCCGAGGAGGGCAAGCAGATTCTACAATCCATCAACTCGGGCATCTGTGGCAACCATGCTACATCAAGGATGTTAGTTGGAAAGGCTTACAGGCAACGATTCTTCTGGCTGACTGCAGTTACAGATGCTAAAGATATAGTTCGGACATGTGAGGGATGCTAGTTCTTTGCTCAGCAAACACATCTCCCAGCTCAAGAACTACAAACAATTCCAATATCTTGGCCCATTGTAGTTTGGGGGCTTGACATGGTCGGGCCATTCAAAAAGGCACCAGGAGGGTTCACACATTTGTTCGTCGCAGTGGATAAATTCAAAAAGTGGGTCAAGGCAAAACCCATTACCACCATAACAGTGGCAAGGGCAAAAGACTTTATCATGAGTATCATATACAGATTTGGAGTTCCCAACCGCATCATAAAGGTCAATGGCACTCAATTCACTGGTGGCGTTTTTTAAGATTTTTGTGACGATGTTGGCGTCAAGATCTATTATGCTTCTGTGGCACACCCACAGAGCAATGGGCAGGTCGAGCATGCAAACGGCATGGTCTTACAACATGTCAAGACTAGGATGTTCGACCGACTACAACCATATACAGGGTGGTGGGTGCAAGAGCTTCCATCCGTTCTCTGGTCTTTAAGAACCACGGTTAGTTGGGCAACAGGGCAATCCCCTTTCTTCCTAGTCTTTCGTGCCGAGGCTGTGTTACCAATCGAGTTGGAGTTCGGCTCTCCGCGAGTTCGGGCCCACTTAGAAGGCAAATCAACCGAAGACCGGCTAGTCGAATTAGATCAATTGAAAGAAGCAAGGGACATCACAACTATCAAGTCGGTAAGGTATCTTCAAGGCCTGCATCGTTATCACAGTCGGAATTGTCGTGGCCGCGCCTTTTCGGTGGGAGATCTTGTTTCGAAAAAAATCCAAACCACCAAAGACAGACATAAACTATCTCCCTTATGGGAGGGGCCGTTCATTATCGTTGAGGTGACACGTCGGGGTGCCTACCGACTAAAGATAGAAGTCGGCGTCCTAGTCAAGAACTCATGGAACATAAAATAGCTATGTCTTTTCTATACATGAGTATTGTAATTCTTTTATATATAAATAAAGTTTATTACTCTGACTCACTACACCGCTTGTTTCAACTGAGCAGTGAGTCGGGGGCTGCATGATGATAACATGTCTTTTGAGGTTTATAAAGTTTGACCTCATTTTGTCTAAGTCATGAAGTTTTATAACGATTATGCTGAGTTTTCCAGAGAATAGTCCCATGAGGTGAATGCTTTTTAAAGTTGGTCTCAAACCACTTGGCATAAACTGGCTAGTTGGGTAAAACTAATGATGGCTAAGATGGAACAAGTACTCAGCAAAGATATAGCAACAAACATCAAAAGCATTTACAATATCTACATATTGTTCTTGTCATACACTGACTACTTAAAATGAGTTTGTGTTTACAATGGCAGATCCTCGGCGATTGCTCTAGCAGTCAGCCTAGCCTTGTTTATCAACTCTAAACCCTCCTCCGGGGTGGTTCCCTCAGCAAATCCCTCACCAATAGCCTCAATATCTACTCGGGAGTAGAGAGACTTTGTCATCACTAAGGCTTGGGAGATCCCTACTGTGGCATGCTCTATGGTGAATTCCTTCAGTATAGCCGGAGCGTCTTGAAGGTGTTGTATCATCTTGGCAGGAGAGCTTGAGCTGGAGTTGGCTTGGCCAGGCTGCATGATGTCTAGTAAAGCCTTCGCTGAATCCACTATGGAATCCCGCGAATCCTTTACTACCTTGATTTCCTCAGCAAAGGTGGCAAATTTGTCTACACATTGGTCTTGAAGGCTGCTCATACAAAATAGAAGACATAAACAAATCTGGATATCTAGTCAGACAGAGCACAAGAGTAGATATGAAGCTTACTTGCGTACTCGGTGTCGACCTTGGACTTCGCCTTCTCGAGCTCCTTTAGTTCCTTCTTCAGGCGTTCAATTTCTGGGGACTGATTGTTCATATTTGTCTCTAGAGCTACAGCCGAACAAAGTTGAAGATCAATGAAATAGAGAAGATGACTGGATTTACTCGGGCAGAAGGGGAAACATACCTCTGATGGTCCCTGTCTTTTTCTAGTTCTTGTCCCTGAGCTTGTTCACCGAGTCCTTTAGCCAGTCCTCCCTCTCCTTGCTAGTTTTCTCCAAGTCATCCTTGGCGACCTGGACCTATGGAGTTGAGTAAGCTAAGGAGTGAGTTGGGAGAGGACCCTACCCATCTTCTTTGATCGATCAATTACTTGATGCACAAGATACATTATAGTCAGATATGACGAGCTACAATTGCAAAAGTTTTCAAGAACCATTGACCAGTAGACGTAGCTGGATAGACTATGTACTTGGATGCTCCTCGACGCTGCGATGACATCTTCCATCAGTCTAACTCACTCCCTCTGGGCAGCTTCCTCGTTCAACTCAAAAGTTTGTTCATCCCCCTCTGGCGTGACCTAGTAGAACATCCAGGTGAAGTTTGCTGGAGGAGCCTCGAGTCTAGGGAGGTCATTGTCGTCTAAGGATGAGGAGAGTGGAGGAGAGGGAGTCCTAGGTCTTGGATCAACTGGTGGTGCTATGTCTTCGATGGGCTCGGTGATTGGGACGTCAGCTATGGTATCCCGACTAGGTGAAGTTTGTAGCCCGGCTGAGTGGGTAGTCTCAACCTCAGGGGCTGGGACAGCACTCGGCTCGGGCCGCGGCACTATAGGTTCAGCCTCAGCCGGGACAGATGCGGCTATGGGAGTTGGTGGTGTTGTCCCCTTGGGATTAGCATCACTTGGCTTCCTGCAAAATTATTCAGCAATCAAGATATTACGAGACCACATGGGATTTTCTGAAGATTGAGGATTTCATACCTTCTGGAAGTTTTAAACCTCCACCCCTGTGCGCTAGGGATGGAGGTAGTCGACGAGGGGCCCGAAGGCCTACTCGGTGGTGGTGTACCGCCAGCTGTCAGGTTCATGGGCATGGCTACAGGTGTCATTGAACCTAGCCCAGTCGGCGCCGCACTAGGTGCGGCCGACTGGGGTGAAGAGGCAGTCGGCGGTGTGGTCCTGGGGTTGGTTGGTCCATGGGCTGTGCGGCTGGGTCCTTGATCATCAAACCGCTTGATGCCTTACTTGGCATGTCCTTCTCTTGGCCTGGTCTATCATTGGTCGCTTCCTAGCCCTCTTGGGGCTTGATTGGGCTGTTGAGGGACTGGCCGGCCATTTTCTAGACTCACTAGCTAGCTGGCCGGGTGGGTTAGAGATGAACTCGGTGAATTTCTGCAAGCATCAAGCATCAAGGAAAGTTTTATTGGACAACATTCATACAACACATCATAAACAAGCATCAAAGTTGATGAGGAAACAAGATATTACCTCCGGGCAGGGCCTGTCTTGGCAGTATGGCTTGGGGGCTCTCTCGGCGTCTAGAATCTCGACAACTCCATTGATGAAGTAGCCAAGCAAGGTGTCAATGATGACGTCCTTATTGACGAAGTCAGTGCACTCCCAAGTTGGATCCTTCTTCCCCTAGTAATCATAGCCAAGGTGAATCTTGGCCTTCAGGGGGTCGAATCCGGTGATTCTAGAAGGTCTTGGCCACGCAGGGCCCAGTTAGCACCATGTTCTTTAGTGCATCTATCTTCTTTAGCAACAACTGTACCTGGACCATCTCTGTCTATGACGGTAGAGCAGTCCAGCTCTGCAATAATGTGGGGGGATTTCCAGAGAAGGGCGGCAAGGAGGGCTCAAGATTGGAGCAATAAAACTACTCCTGATGCCACCCTTTCAGCGAGGTCTTCAGGGGAACATGCAAGTAGGCTTCATCTCGTTGCGGAGTTGAAGGCTTGCTCCCCCTATCACCTGGATCTTGGACTTGGAGGGCTGTGGCTTGACGTGGAATAGGAAGCAGAAGAGGTTGAAATGGGGATCGATCCCCAGGAAGGCTTCGTAGAGAGTGATGAAGATGGAGATACGAAGAATAGAGTTGGGGTTGAGGTGGAAGAGCTCAATCTTGTAGTAATCAAGGAGATTGCGGAGGAAATTGGAAGCGGGAAGAGCAAGACCACGATCGAAAAATGAAGCAAAAACCACGGTTTCGTGGGGACCTGTAGAGGGGATCGACTCACCGACGGCAGGGCACCAGTTGATAATTTCCTTTGGCTGGAGGCACATTTTCCTCTCCAGAAGAGCGAGCTTCGTTGTGCAAGTATCCAATGTTGGCCATGCTCCAGATGGCATGGCAAGGATGTCGAACGGTGCTCTCAGCATTGTCAAGCTCCCTTCCAGAAATCCGCAGAAATTTCCTCCCCGCATCGATTCCTCTCGTCCAAAAGCTCTCCCACCCAGTTGGCGTGTGTGCGGGAGTGAAACACTTTGGCGATTTGGGGAAGAAAGGGTAATCTTTTCTCTCTCCCACCGCTTTATAGGCCTGCGCTGGGTAAGCTGGTTTGGGCCGGCTTGCTTAGTAATGGACCGCAAGATATGAGTTCCTAAATAGCATGTCTTATTGGGCCGACGGCTGGCTGTGTTAAAATCACAGTGCATATGCTATTTTACAGGAACCGATTAAAATAATTAGATATGCTTCATGTTAAGCCTAATTACTGGACACATGTGCTCAGATATCAGAATTATTTAATAAGGTATTGAGGATATATCCTTGTGGAGGCCATGGGCCCCGGGTACCTCGTCACAAGCATATGGGCCACTCGGATAGAGGATGGGCCGAGACTTGTAATTAGAGATATAGTAGCACCTAGCAGACTTTGCCTTGTATGATAAGGAATATACAATCTTAGTCAGGTAAATTATATCTCTAAGAAGAGATCCCATGGCTGTAATCCGGCTGGGACTCTACTCTTGTACCCTTGTCCCCCAGTATATAAGGGGAGGCAGGGCGCCCCATGAGGGCAGACCAACACAAATCCTCAAAGGAATAACACCACAACTGGACGTAGGGTATTACCTCATATCGAGGGCCTAAACCAGTATAAAATCTCCCTGTGTTCCTTTGCAATCCACCGAGTTTCCATCCGCCGAGCAGCCCCATATTCATATTGCCGGTGTAAAACATCAACAGTTGGCGCGCCAGGTAGGGGCTTCGGTGAAATCTACAGCAACTAGCTCTATGGATCCAACATCAGGAGTCAACGGTGACAAATTCTCCCCTAGAGACATAATAACCTTCGGAAGCCTCGACTTTGTCGCCGACCAGATCAGCAACCTCACCTTGGCCGATGCAGATCCAATCCAACCGACCAAGGAACTAGCCAACTCCGCGCCAGTCTACCTACAAGACGCTGTAGCAACCATCATCGATCTGATGCAGCAATCTTCTATTTTGCCGAGGTACGGGACAACTCTCTCCTTCGGTGTCCGTCTCGCGCTAGGCCTTGAGCTAGCATGGGTCAGGCTAGGAAGGGGAGAGATCGTCAATTTCCCTTGTAGACTCGGCGACACCGTGGATTTACATCTCACGCGGCAGACCCGATCCCCTGCGATTCAGTTTGGACATGGCCCAGAGCTGCTCCAGATTGGATCTAGGGAGGTCGGAGTCATCCTTACTCTAATCAATTACTCGGATTCTGACTCCAAGTAGGACAACGGTTCGAATGCCAGTTCGGACACTGGTCTAGCGAGTTTCCTTCTGCCCCGGGAGATCTTCATGGCTTCAACCCCTCCACCGGAGGTGCGCCGAATACAAGAGGAGCAGCAAGAAGAGGCATGCCGACTACGGCAACAGGAGGAGGCCGACCGCGAGGCTCGCAACGATGAGCTATGCAAGGCTGGGAGAACCGCTCAACAACAGATCCTCCAGACTAGAGTCGGTGACCAAGACGTCTTCGTCATGCCACAACAGAACGTCGTGGCCGCTGCAACCCTGCTGGATACACTCCAGCTCGGGCCTGATCAGCAGGCCACCCCGACTATCGCTAAGATTAAAGCCATGATCATAGCTGCCACTTGTCAGCAGCACCAGCAGTCAGGCAAAACACTTATACCGACCAATCGGTTGAGCTCTCCAGCGGCAATCATGTCTGCATCAGCACGACACCGGGCGGCCGGCTCAAGTCAGCCACACGAGGAGTCACAACAAACATCACTCGGAAACACCAACAACAACAATCGGCGGCGTCACCAGAATGATCGCCGGTTCAACCAAGACCTCCAAGTTCGTCTACAACATGACCTCCGACAAGACATTAATGCCTGGCGCCATCAACGCGAAGAGGATGAGCGCCGCCAACTGGAGGACGAGCATGAGCGCTTCGGCCTCCACCACGAGCGATTCAACCGCCGCAATCAGAGCCGGAGCCCTCATGAAGATGAAGGCGTTCCAGCTTTAACCCAGGAGCTATAGGATGTCGACTGGCCGTCGGGCTTCAAGCCTATGGGGATCGAAAAATACGACGGCAAAACTAACCCCGAGTCCTAGCTCACCGTATATACTCTGGAGATCCGAGCCACCGGAGGTGACCACAAAGCCATGGCTAACTACCTCCCGGTCGCCCTAGCCGACTTAGCGAGGACATGGCTAACAGGGCTCCCGAAGCGGTCAATCGGTTCCTGGGAAGAACTCAGGGAGCGGTTCATTGCTAACTTCCAGGGGACCTACGAGAGGCCGTCTTCCGAGCACGATTTATAACAGCTGCACCAAAGGAAGAACGAGTCTCTGCATGAATTCATCAAGAGGTTCTCTGAGAAGCGAAACTCCATCCCAATGATCAAGGACAAGGTCGTCATCGCCGCCTTCCGCAAGGGAGAAAAGGACGCCCCGTTCATCGCAAAATTCACTCGGAAGCCTCCAGCTACTGTCAGGGCTCTCTTCGATATGGCAAATAAATACGCCGACTCGGCCGAGGCGGTGGCAGAGGCCCTTGACGAGAAGAAAGAGTCCTGGCAGAAAGACCAAAATGCAAAAGCCGACAACAAGCCATCACAGAACAAGTCCGGCAGCCGCAAGCGGAAGTCTGATAATGAGGTGGCCAACGTGGAGCGCACTCGGTCATGGCCCCCAAGGAACAACGAATACCAGAAGGTTATGAATGGGCCTTGCCCCTTTCATCCCAAGGGCAAGCACGCGGCCAAGGATTGCTTCATGCTTAAGAAGTTTGCCTCCGAGCAGACTTCATCGTCTGGCGCCGACAAGGACAAAGACAAGCCAGACTCGGGCCCGGCCGATGATTCTCATAGACGGAGGCAGCGCGCTTAATATTCTCTTTGCCAAGACTCTGGATGAGATGAAGATTCCTCGTTCAGAACTATGGCCGAGTACGGCGCCCTTCCATGGGATAATTCCTGGCTTATCTTCAACACCCCTTGGGCAGATAACCTTGCTGGTCACCTTCAGCATGTGGGATAACTTCCGCACAGAAAACATCTACATCGAGGTCAATGACTTCGAGATTGCGTACCACGTGATACTCAGATGGCCAGCACTTACCAAATTCATGGTGATACTGCACTATACCTAAATGGTGCTCAAGATGCCCGGGCTAGCAGGAGTCCTCTCCCTCCGCAACGATGTCAAGCAAGCCTTCACCTGCGACAAGGTGAGCTGCGAGTTGGCTCAATCTCAAGAGGCGGCAGTTGGACGCAACAGCATTCGGCAAGCCATCACAACTAAAGTCGAGGACGATCAAGTTCCAGCGAAAAAACAGCGAAGTCAAGAATTTCAGTGGACTCTGACATGAAGAAGATCCCCCTGGACCCTTTCGACCCCTCCAAGACTGCTCTAGTCGGGACCGGACTCGACCCCAAATAGGAAGATGCGCTCGTCACCTTCCTTCAAGCCAACAAGGATATCTTCACATGGAAACCGTCTAACATGCCGGGCGTACCAAGGGAGGTGATCGAGCACGCCCTCAATGTGAAGACAGACGCCAAGCCAGTCAAACAACGGCTACGGCGCTTTGCACAAGACCGTAAAGATGCTATTCGGGAGGAGATCACCAAGCTTCTCGCAGCCGGGTTCATCAAAGAGGTCTATCACTCGGACTGACTAGCAAACCCAGTTCTGGTCTAGAAGAAAAATGGTAAACGGCGCATGTGCGTCGACTACACCAATCTCAATAAGACGTGCCCCAAAGATCCATTTGGTCTACCTAGAATAGATCAGGTGGTGGATTCAACTGCGGGGCGTGAACTTCTCAGTTTTCTCAACTGCTACTCAGGATACCACCAAATTAGCCTGAAGGAGGAGGACTGCCTAAAAATGTCTTTCATCACACCGTTTGGAGCGTACTGCTACATCACTATGCCATTCGGTTTGAAAAACACTAGAGCAACGTATCAACGCGCAATACAGTAGTGTCTACACACTCAGATCGGGCGCAACGTGAAAGCCTACGTCGATGACGTGGTGATCAAGACCAAGTCCAAAGAAGACCTCATCGCTGACCTGGAAGAAACCTTCCAAAATCTTCGAAGATTCAAGATGAAGTTGGACCCAGAAAAGTGCGCCTTCGGTGTGCCATCCGGCAAGCTACTCAGCTTCATCGTCTTGCATCGCCGCATTGAGGCCAACCCAGAGAAAGTCAACGCAATCATGAACATGGCACCCCCGACTAGCCAGAAGGACGTCCAGAAGCCGATAGGCTGCATGGCGGCACTCAACCGGTTTATCTCCTGACTAGGCGAACGGGGCATGCCCTTTTTTAAGCTATTGAAGAAAGCAGACAATTTCCAATGGACTCCCGAAGCCCAGCAAGCCTTCGAAGACTTCAAGAAATTCCTCACATCACCACCCGTGTTGGCGTCACCCATGCCCCAAGAACCGCTAATGCTATATCTGGCGGCAACTACTCAGGTAGTTAGCACGGTGTTGGTAGTCGAGCGATCCGAATAGGGTCACATACAGAAGATTCAATGGCCGATCTACTTTGTCAGCGAGGTCCTTGCCGACTCGAAGATGAGATATCCGCAGGTCCAGATGCTGCTGTACGGTCTACTCATCACTGTCCGGAAGCTGGTGCACTATTTCCAAGCGCATCAAGTCATGGTGGTCACATTGTATCCACCCGGGGACATCCTGCATAACCGCGAGGCCACCGACTGAATCGCTAAATGGGCACTCAAGTTGATGGTGTTCGACATCACCTTTCAACCACGGACTGCAATCAAATCACAAGCTCTAGCCGACTTCGTGGCAGAGTGGGTGGAAATTCAGATGCCTACATCAACAGCGAAGCTAGAGTACTGGACAATGTACTTCGACGGTTCTTTACGGATCGGCGGCACCAGGGCTGGCGTCATATTGACGTCCCCCACCAGGGAAAACTCAAGTACGTTCTTTAGATCCACTTTTCGGCTTCCCACAACGTCGCCGAGTACGAGGCACTCATCCACTGGCTCCGCATCATTGTATCACTTGGCATCCACTGACTGGTTGTGCGAGGAGACTCTCAACTCGTGGTGAACCAAGTCATGAAAGACTGGACATGTCTCGACGACACCATGGTGGCATATTGTCAGGAGGTCCAAAAGCTGGAAAACAAGTTCGACGGGCTAGAGATAACACATGTCCTATGACAATACAATGGGATCCAAGCGAGAAATGGTCCCAACAGGGATGTTTGTTGAGCAACTTATGAAGCCATCAGTCAAGAAGAAACCAGTACTAGAGCAGTCGGGAGGCAAACCTACCTTGGCAACAGACGAAGTACTGAACATGTCAAGATTGGCAGACTCCTGTTCTCAAATTCCTCCTGGACGATGAACTCCCAGAAGATCGCAGTCAAGCCGAACAAATCAAACGTCGAAGCAAGAGTTTCCTGGTTGTCGGAGAAGACCTATACTGAACAAGTGCATCCGGTGTCCTCATGCGCTGCGTCACCACCGAGGAGGGCAAGCAGATTCTGCAATCAATCCACTCGGGCATATGTGGCAACCATGCCGCATCCAGGACGTTAGTCGGAAAGGCTCACCGGCAGGGATTTTTTTGGCCAACAGTAGTAACAGACGCAAAAGACATAGTTCGCACATGCGAGGGTTGCTAGTTCTACGCAAGACAAACAAATCTGCCAGCCCAAGAACTCCAAACAATCCCAATCTCTTGGCCCTTTGCAGTATGGGGGCTTGACATGGTCGGGCCTTTCAAGAAAGTGCTAGGAGGGTTCACACACTTGTTCGTTGCAGTGGATAAATTCACGAAGTGGATTGAGGCAAAACCCGTTGCTACCATAACAGCGGCATGAGCAAAGGACTTCATCATGAGTATATTATACCGATTCGGGGTCCCTAACCTCATCATCACGGACAACGGTACTCAGTTCATGGGCGGCGTATTTCAAGATTTCAGTGAAGATTTCGGCATCAAGATCTGTTATGCATCTGTGGCACACCCGTGAAGCAATGGGTAGGTTGAACATGCCAATGGTATGGTCTTAAGAGGTATCAAGGCCAGGATATTCGACCGACTACAACCATACGTGGGCTGGTGGGTACAAGAACTCCCATCCGTTCTCTGGTCTCTCAGAACCACGGTTAGTCGGGCAACAGGGAAATCGCCTTTCTTTCTGATCTACGGTGACGAGGCTATGCTACCAACTGAATTAGAGTTTGGCTCTCCGCGAGTTCGAGCTTACTCAGAAGACACCTCAAACAATACCCGATTGGTCGAACTAGATTAGTTGGAAGAAGAGAGGGACATCACAATAATCCAGTCAGCAAGGTATCTTCAAGGCCTGCGCCGCTACCACAATCACATTGTCCGTGGCTGCGCCTTTTTGGTCGGAGATCTTGTCTTGAGAAAAATACAAACCACCAAAGACAGGCATAAACTATCCCCAATATGGGAAGGGCCGTTCATTATAGCCGAGGTCATGCGGCCAGGCACCTACCGACTGAAGACCGAAGATGGTGCCCTCATCAGTAACTCATGGAATATAGAACAGCTATGTCCTTTCTATACCTGAGTTTTACATCTTCCCACGTGTACAGTTTTTCTCTGACTCACTACGTCGCTTGTTTCAACTGAGTAGTGAGTCGGGGGCTGCATGTATTATATGTTCTTTGTCAATAATATACGAGCCTGTTTTGCTTAAGGTATGAAGTTTTGCAACGACTTTGTTATGTCTTCCCGAGTACAGCTTTCTGCGGTGAACGATTTTATTAAGTTCCTATAGACTAACTCGATGTAGACTACATAGTCGGGTAAAGCTAATGATAACTAAGTCAGAACTTAGAGCTTGGCAGCATTACACATATATTTACACATGTCTTTACAAAAATACATATACACCGACTGCATGATGGACTGTTCTTACATACCCAGGTCTTGGGTGATCACCTCTGCAATCAGCCCCGCCTTGGCTATCAGCCCCAGCGCCTCCTCAGGTGTCATCTCCTCGGCGAACCCATCTCCGATGGCCTCAATATCTGCCCTAGGGTAGATTGACTTGGTCATCGCCAGGGTTTGGGCCACACTGACAACAACATGCTCATCCGAGTACCTCTTCAGGGCACTCGGTGCTTCGTTAAGGCGCGCCTGCACTTGGGAGATCATGTTGGAGCTGGTTCCCACGTAGTGAGGATCCATGATGTCAAGGAGCCCTTTCACGGACTCAGCAAGGATCTCCTATGACTCCTTGACAACTTTTATCTCCTCTGCGAAAGCCTGAAACTGGATTTGGGCATTGGCTCTAGCAACTACCCGGGTTCACCGACAAGTAAAATTGTTAGGCAAAACTGCAGACAGAGTACTTAATGGATTGGTTAAGATCATTGTCAGAGCGGAGACTTACTTTCGTAGTCGGCCTCCCACTTGGCTTTGGCCTTCTCCAGTTCAGCCATTTCCTTCTTGAGCTTGGCATTGGCCTTCTTCAAGTCGGCCTTCTCCTTCTCAAGCTCGGCCTTGGCCCTTGTCAAGTCGGCCTTGTCTTTTTCAAGCCCAGCCTTGGCTCTCTCGGCCTCCTTCAGCTGGATTTCTCCCTCTGTTCGGTTGTTTAGCTCGGCTTTGAGGGCTGCACAACAGAATAGTCAAGTACTCAACGTTACAGTCAAGACACAACTAGGCAGTCGGGAAACAACACAGCTAGAGAAATATACTAAGGGCTCAGTCAGGGAGACGTATTCGGGAGATTTACTTCCAATCTTCTTGGCTTGGTCCCAATTTTTGTCCCTGAGCTGATTAATGGCTCCCTTTAGCCAAGACTCCCTCCCCTGGTGGCGCTGTTCCAATTCGGCCTTTAATGCCTGGAGCTGGTCCAATTCTTGGAGCTAGGGGGCAAGCCAGGTCAGGACCTTGTTCATCCTCTCCGAGCAGTCAATAATTTTCTGCTCGGGGAGAAATAGAGCAAAGCAGAGTTGAGTGTCAGAACACTCGTGCAAGGAAGACTACCAAGACTCCAATACGGCAAAAGTCATACCTGAATCCCTTGGGACACGACGATTGTGGCATGAAGCAAGTCTTCGTGCTCCTTCTCCGCCACGACTTCATCATGCTTGTAACTCTTCGCAGTTCCGTTGAGTGCCGCCCAGCGGAATGTCCTCGAGAACTTGCAGGGAGGAGCCTCAAGCCTGGGGAGGTCCGGTCTTTCCGAAGACGATGACGACAACGATGGTGGCGGCGACAAGGACGGCGATGGGGTCCTGGCCCTCAACTCAGCAGCCTCCGGGGCCTCAGGGGCTGGCTCAGGGGCTGGGGCGACAGCTTCGACAACCGCCCCTTGGTCGGCCGATGTTGGCAGCCCTGCAGTTGGGGCGATCTCAGTTTTTGTAACTAGGACCATCGCTGGCTCAGCAGGTGTGCTCGCTGGCGCTGGCTCGACAACGGGAGTAGCCGGAGTGGTCTCCTTGAGATCAATGTTGGCTCACTTCCTGCATAACGAGTCAAACATCAAGGCGCTACCATGCCAAACAAGATTTTCAGAAGACCCAGAGCAACTTACCTCTTGGAGAACTTGAGCTTCTGTCCGGGCGATCTAGAAGTCGGCACTGGAGGGCCGCTGGGTGTCGGGCCTAATGGCATGGTAGTCGGCGGCGGCGTTTTTGTCCTGGTCAGCCCCGTTTGTGGTGTGGTCGGCTGGGGCACTCAAGTACTCGGCGGCGCCATTCTTGGGCTTGATGTTGCTGAGCCCAGCGGTGCTAGACCTGACCTTGTACTCGGCGGCACTCTTATTGGGCTCGATGATGCTGAGCTCGACTGCGTTGGGCCTGGTCTAGGACTCGACGGCCTAGGGGCTGCACCGGCGGTGTCTTTTATCTTTAGACTCCCGGTTGCAGCACTCGGTCTGATAATCTTCTTCTTGCCCTAATCTTCAACAGGTCTCTTCCTCGCTCTCTTGGAGTCGAGCTGGGCGGCAGAAGGACTTAATGGCCTCTTCTTCTTTGACTTCATGGCCGATAGAGTTCGGGAGTCGTCATCGAACTCCTCACATGACTGCAAGCAGTTCAACAATACATATTACACATTCTGGAGCCAACCTGGGTATATATCTGCAGGCACCTATCACAAGTGAATTACAAGACAACATCAGCAAGAGTTACCTTTGGGTGCGGCCTCTTCCGGCTATAAGCCACCACAGATCGATCTGTGTCTTCAGCTTTAACCACCCCGCTAGCAAAGAAATCCAACAGGATGTTGGTCACCTTGTACTTGTCTATTAGGTCGGGGTATTCCCGGCTGGGATCACCTTTGCCCTTGTAGTCCCAGATGAAGTGACAGCTCAACTTCAGCGGCCTGATGCACCGAGTCAAGAAATGTCTTGCCACCCATGGACTAGTCAACCCGGCTCTCTTCAGCTTATCAATCTTGTCAACAAGTATATGAACTTGCCCCATTTCTTCGGAGGTGGGCAAAGACGACCATTTGGCAATAACCACCGGGGGCAAACCCATAAAAGGGGGAAGGTGTGGTTCAAGATCAGAACAGTAAAACCATTCCTTATGCCAGCCTTTGAGAGAAGATTTCAGGGGAATATTGAAATAGATCCTCTTCATCTCACTTTTGAGTTGGATGCCGGCACCCCCAATCACTTGGATTTTGCTCTTGGAGGGCTGGGCCTTGATATGGAACAAATGTCTAAAAAGATTCAAATGGGGTTCCACACCCAGGAAGCACTCACAAAGAGTCACGAATATGGAGATTTGCAAGATTGAGTTGGGATTTAGATTCACCAACTCAAGTTCATAAAAAACAAGAAGCTGGCGGAAGAACTCGGAAGATGGAAGAGAAAGACCCCGATTGAAAAAAAGGCGAAAACAACGGTCTCACCCATCCTAGGGCTCCGGAACCGATTCACCTTCAGCCGAACGCCAATTAATGATATCGTGGCTTTGCAGCTGCAGTGACTTCTCCAAGTGCTCCAGCTTGGACCGACCGCAATCCGAAGTCGGCCAGACCTCATCCGACGGATCCACAAAATCTGAAGCCCTCGGCATGGTTAGGGATGAGAAGATTCGGGGGAAATGTTGCTGGAGGTTTGGAATAGACAAGGTGGAGCAAAATCGCCTGAGTTCTAATGGGGAAGAGCAAGCAATGGCGAACCCTAGCAGAGTGGGACGCGAAATTTCGGCGCGGAAGCTGAAAGGTGAAACGATTGGTGGATTGTCGATGTAACACGGGCAATATAACTATAGGGCTACTCGGCGAGGGGAAACTCAATGGATTACAGAGGAACGCAAAGGGATTTTATACTGGTTCAGGCCCTCGATGTGAGGTAATACCCTACGTCCAGTTGTGGTGTTATTCCTCTGAGGAGTTGTGTCGATCAATGATCATCTCCCCTCATGGGGCGCCCTGCCTCCCCTTATATACTGGGGGACAGGGGTACAAGATGAGGATCCCAGCCGGATATGGCCAAGGGATTTCCTTCTTAAAGATAGAAACTTATCCGACTAAGACTATGTTTTCCTTATCGTACAAGGCAAAATCTGTCGGGTGCTATCTTATCTCTAACTACATGATTCGGCCCATCCTCTATCCGAGTGGCCCATATGTAGGTGGTGAGGTACCCGGGGCCCATGGCCTCCACAGTAGCCCCTGAGACCTTCATAGTTGAGTCACAGCTGATGCCGAGTGCTCATCCTCCATGGTGAAGATTGCCCGAGTGCATTGCTCTCGAGTACTCTTTGTCCGAGTGCTTCTTCTTCCCGAGTCCTGCTTTATGTCAGCTGGCAGTGAGGCTATGAAGGCCTTCATGTAGATATATGAATAGTGTGTGCCGAATAGGCGCACCTATTAGGTGTAGCCCCCAACTTTGTGCTTAATTGTGAAGACAATTAAACATAAAGTCAAAGATCTTTAACCTGACAGTCTTTTCCGAGTAGATTACTATTGATATATGAGACTCTTCGGTATCATGTCAACCAGAATATGATTTATAGTCCTGCCGAGTAGGGAACTACTCGTATATGGGACTCTTTAGCTTCATGTCAGCTGGAAAGGGGGGTTTATAGTCTTTCCCGAGTGGCGTCCCACCCAGAAGTTAGACTCCTCCGCATCGTGTCAGCGGGAATGAGAAATTTATAGTCTCTCCCGAGTAGTGCACTACTCGAAAGTTCGACTCTTTAGCGTCATATCGGCTGGAATAATGTTGCTGATGGCAACTGATGGCCACGCATGTAGGCCGAGTACCACTTTTATGAAAATAAATCCACGGCGTGGTTAGGTGTACCCGAGAAACACACCTGCATCCCCAATTTTAATGAAGACCAGCTTGTGATCCTTGTAAGGATATATCCTTGAGATCTGGTGGATCAACAGATACCCAAACATATATGTTTAGCAATAAGGCTCTCATGAAGCATATCTGTTTACCTCATTGGCTCCTGTTGGTAGCATTAGTGCTATAATTTCAACTCAGCCTGCGGGCGGCCCACATGGAGCATGCTACTTTAGGAACTCATTTCTTGGTGGCCTAGTACCGACTATGTGGCCCAAGCCCATTAGTCGGTATCGGCTCTATAAAAAGCAGGGAGAGAGAAAAAGATTCCTTCATCTTCCCCAAATCAGCCAATCGCTTCGTCTTCCACCTCCGCGTCCAACTTTTCGCCTCCTGCTCGGCTAGGGTTAGCTGTTGCTGCTGTTCCCCGCTCGAACTCGGGCTATTTCGTTCCTCTTCGTCTGTTCCAAGCCCCCAAATCGCTTTTCCCTCTAATCTCTCCACCCCCAACCATGTCAAAAGCTTTGGATCCTGCGGGTGCGCCGGGGAATGCCTGGCCAACTTCGGATTGTGGCTCGGTGAAACTGAAGCTGCTGGAGAGTCAATTGAAGTTACCCAGCCAGGAGGTGATCCGTTGGCGGCCGGCTAAGGGAGAGTCGGTCCCAAATCCCCAATCTGGCGAAACAGTAGTTTTTGCTTCTTTTTTCAATCGGGGTTTGTGCCTTCCCTCTTCTGCGTTCTTCCGCCGCATCCTTGACATCTATGGGTTGGAGTTGGTGAATTTGAATCCCAACTCGATTCTCCAAATCTCCATATTTGTTACTCTCTGCGAGTGCTTTTTGGGTGTGGAGCCCCATTTTAATTTCTTTAGGCATCTGTTCCACATCAAACCCCAGCGCTCCAAGAATAATATCAATGTGATTGGGGGGGGCTGGTCTCCAGTTGAGGAGTGATGGGAAGAAAACATATCTTGATCTCCCCTTGAAGTCTTCCTTGAAAGGCTGGCACAAGGAGTGGTTCTATTGCGCAGATCTGACACCTTCCCTGCGTCCATTCACCGGATTGCCACCGGTAGTTTCTCCAAACTGGTCATCGGACCCGACCTTTGAGGAGATGGGCCAAGTACATCAATTGCTGGCGAAATTGGATAAGCTTAAGGAAGTTGGCCTGACCAGGCCTTGGGTGGCTCAGCGTTTCCTGACTTGGTGCATCCAGCCGCTGAAGCTGAGGAGTATGTTCGGCTGGGATTTTTAGGGCAAATATGATCCTGACCGAGTAAGCCACGAGTCGGCCAACAAGCTCAAGGTGACCGAGACCCTGTTTGGTTACTTCTCCGAGGGGGTGATCGAGATCGAAGACGATAAGCGCCGCATCGCGGCATATAGCTACCTTCGGCCCCGCTCCAAGGTAACCTTTGTCTTTCTTCTGTGTTGAACGCCTATGGACTTGTATCTGTGATTGCCCAGCATTATGTGATATATGTTGTTGAATCATCTGTAGTGGTGTGAGGAGTTCGACGAGGACTCCCGTCCATTGTCAGTCGTTAAATCGAAGAAGAGGCCAAGGAGCCCCCCTGCCGCCCAACCCAACTCCAAGAGAGCGGGGAAGAAGCCTATTCTATATCAGGGCGAGGGGGCCATGACGCCACGTGCCGTGGTAGGAAGTCTGAAGATAAAGGACACCGCCGCCGCGGCACCTAGGCGATCAAGTCCCAGGTTGGGACTAGTATGGCCGAGCTCGACATTGCCGAGCCTGGCAAAAGCACCGCCGAGTACAAGGTCCGAGCAGGCACCGCCAAGCACACGGGTGCCCGAGTCGGCCACGCCACCGATGGGGCCGCCTCCAATTGCCACGCCGCTGCCGACTGCTTCGCCGACCAGGCCGACAACCGGGTGTAGCGCTTCGTCGGGACCCGGATCGCCCGGCGGGAAACTCAAGTTCTCGAAGAGGTAAGCTGCTTCGGATCTTCTGAGATTCTTGTCTGTTGCAGTAGTATTTTGATGTCTATTTTGCAATGCAGGAAGCGCGCCGATATCGATCTCAAGGAGACCGCTCCGACTGCTCCCCTTGAAGAACCCCCCACAGCCGAGCCGGCACCCACTAGCGCACCCGCTGAGCCAGTGGCCATCCCAGTCACAGAGACTGAGGTGGTCCCAACTGCGGGGCCGCTGGTGCTGCCTGACCAAGGGGCGGTTACTGAGGTTGCTGCCCCAGCCCCTGAGTCGATGCCTGCTGCCGAGGCTGTTGTTGGAGCCCCCGAGTCGACCCCCGAGGCCGCAGAGGATGCTGGTGTGGGGGCTAGGACCCCGTCGCCGTCATGGTCGTCGTCATCGCCGCCGAAGATCCCGAACCTTCCCCGGGTTGAAGCCCCTCCACGTAAGTTCCCCCGGACGTTCACCTGGACGGCGCTTGATGGAACCACGAAGAGGTTCAAGCTCGATGAGGCCACGGCGAGGAGGGAACGCGAAGGCTTGCTTCGCGCCGCCATTACCGGGTCCTAGGGGGTTCGGGTACAATTCTTGCGGTGGAGTTCTGGTGGTCTTCCTATTCTGACATCTGACTCCACTCTTGACTTGTTCTCTCCCTGAGCAGAAGCTTGTTGATCGTAATGAGGAGATAACCGAGATCCTGATCGAAATGGCCCCCATCTCGCGGAATTAGAGCAGCTCCGAGCGTTGAAGGCCAAGATGGAGGAGCGCCACGTGGGGAGGGAAGCTTGGCTGAAGGATGCCGTCACCTAGCTCAGGGATGAAACTTGGGCCCAAGCCGGGAAGATTAGAGGTTAGTCCCCCGAATGCATCCTCCTGACTGAACCCTTGATGTATTTCTCCAACTGCGTTGTTCCCAACTGCCCAGCTGTGTCTTGGCTGCAAGGTTGAGTTCTTGACTAGTCTGTCGTGCAGCCCTCGAAGCTAAGTTAAAGACCCGAACAGAGAGGGAAGCCCAGCTGAAGGAGGCTGAGGAAGCCAAGGCTGAGCTTCAAAAGGACAAGGCCGACCTAACAAAGGCCAACGTCGAGCTCGAACGGGAAAAGGCCGAGTTAAAAGAGGCCACCATCAAGCTTGGCAAAGAAAAAGCTGGACTGGAGAAGACCGTGGCCGAGTGGGAGGCCGATTACGTGAGTAAGCCTCCATCTCGACAATGATCTTAACTGTCACAGCCCCAAATCTATTTACAGGTAATTAGTGCCATGACCTACTGTCATTAGAATGCACAATTTAAATCCTTGTATTTTCACTTCATAAAAATTTAAAGTTGGCAATAATAGAACCCTAATCGGCAATAACCAAACATCACCAAAAAGTGCATCAAGTTGAACAGAAACATATGTGGGAAATAATTTATTCAAATACTAGCTTATTTATCATGAATCAATATAATTTTTCCAGAATTTATTTCATCAGTCTAGACCTCTTAAAAATTCAAACAAGCTTCAGCCTGGGACCTTTCCCTTGACCTATGCCTTTGTACGGTCTAAAGATTTTTCTAAAGATGTTTGGTTGCACATAAAATCATGGAAAAATTTCTGTAAGCACTATCTGACATAATTAATCCACTGTAAATTTTACATAATTTTATCACTTCAATAAATGCTTCAATGAAATCCGTCAAACCAGCAAAACTAGGAATCTAGCTGAAATAAATTGGTTTGCTTATAAAATTCACCAAATAAAAATGAAGATTAATTACGTAGTGAAATTCTGCCAGCAGGTGTGTCGGCAAGAACAATACCACCATTATTTTTGGTTCAATTTATTTCGCAAAGAAATCACATAAAATAATAGAAGCAAAGCCCTAGGGACACAAATCAAACTGCAGAAAAACTGGATCAGTAACCCCAATTTGCAATTTCACCAAAGGCAAACCAGACCACTTCTGACCACGAAATTTGGTCAGAAGGTTAAACACATCTTCCTCTACCTCCAATAATTTTCCCGTAATATATATCCCTTATTAACCTGCTGAAATCACAGATGCAAGACAGCTGTCCATACAGCTCACAACACTTAAGTCTCTAGAGATTTCTCCTCTCTCAAGTCACTGACCAGTGGGACCCACAAGACCTAGCCTATTTGTAAGCTATAGCATAGCCTGGGACAGTGTGTTGCACCAAGGTTTTCAGCCACACCTCTCTCTTCTTCCTAGGAATTCACTTCTAGGGCCCACAAGTCATAGACTAGACTTAGCCAAAGATGTGTAGAAAAATGTAGTCTTACATGTGGGACCCACCCTGGGCACTGTTGAACCAGAGCAACTCAGCATTGCATGTCCAACGTGTCAGCAGCTCGTCGTTCTTCTCCCTCACAGCACACACAGAGAGACCTAGATGAGCTCAAACCTTGGAGACCTCGACCATTTCGCCTCTAATCTCGCCAGCAGAACCTCCTCCTCATCCTCTTCACGTTCCCACCGAGAAAACCGACGGAGACACCAAGGATCGCCACCGGCAAGCCCATCTGCTCCTCTGCCGGCAGTGCTCGATCGGTCCCGAGCCAACGCCGGTGAGCTCCATCCTTTCTAAACCTCCAGAACATGATCTGCAACTCCTAATCGTTCCATTTTCGCGTTACCTTGCCCTAGGAACCGTCGGCCGAAGTAGCCGCGTCGCCGCCGTGTTCTATCTCTGCGCTCCAGCGCCACCGCCAGCGTCGCCTCCCTGTTCTGGCCGGCACAGTAGGTCGCCACCCGAGCCACTGCGCCAACACCGTCGCCCTGCCTCCAGGAGACCGCCGACCAGAGGATTTGCGCTGCGAAGTCCCGAGCAAGGAGATCGGCTGTCATCTTCTTCCTCTCCAGCTGTCCGCCGCCGCCGTCGTTTCACCTCAACCAGTGAGCCATCTTCCGATCCCTCGCTCTCTCACCATCCCTAGGAGGTCCCTAACGTTATAGACGTCTTACTTTGGCCTCAGGTCAACCGAATCAAGCCACCACCATCGCTCAGTGGTTTTTCGCCACGTCGGACCATCCTCTCCTAGACCGGATGGTCCGTTCCATTGTCTCATTCGCCCTGCTCTGCTCTGTCTCTATGGCGCACTGGCCCCACCTGTACGAGAGAAAGAGAGAAAAAGAAAAGAAGAGAAATGTTAAACTGAAATACTTTTCCAACAGAAAAATAGTCCAACTTTGTAAATCCATAACATTTTCATTTTAACTCCTTTTTGAGTGAAACCAATTTTGTTAATTCTGTAACTTTGTGAACTTTATTACTGTCAAATAAAAATATGACCAATCCTGTACAGAATATATCCATAAAATAATATGAAGCAAAAATAACTTATTTTGTGCTTAAGAACTTGAGCTATTTCTATAAAATCCATTATAACTCCTTTTGGGGTGAACCAAATTTCTCTAGATCCATAAAAATGTTCTCTTTAATTTTGTAAAATAAAAAGTGAGAACTTCTGTGTAGGATTTTTCTCTAAAAATGGAAATATCTATTATATACATCTTTATTACAAAGAAGTTTATAAATTCCTAGAAAATTCATCCTAACTGCTAAAAATGTGAAACTACTTTTGTTTAACTGAGAAAATTGTAATCCTTACTGTGGACAATTTATATTTGACAAAACTACCTCCCAAAATAGGCCTAAGTATTTTCTAACCTTTCCTTTTTACAAAACTCGAGAAATTCATAACTAAATCATTTTAAATCAAATCTCAGCGAACCAAATTTTGTTGAAACCAGTAGATTATGCTCTGTTATATAAAAATACTGGCCTTCTTGAAATCTTAATAGAAAATGTCAGTCAAATATAATAACTCAAGGTTACAATATAAATAATTACAAAATGCCATTTTCAGCCCTTCTACCTTGTTATTTTTATATCTTCCAATCCGGAGATGCAAATGACCTGGTTCTTTCTCCTAAAATCTTGTTAGGACATGCCCTACCTAATGTATTTATCTCAGATTTTATTGGTCATTTTTGCATAAGCATATTTAATTGATTCTTATTTGCATATTCGCTTTTATCGGTAGATTCAGACAATTCGGAGTACGTGGAGCAAGAACCAGAGGTTGAGTGTGACCACTCGCTGCAGCAAGGCAAGCATATAAAGCAAGAATCTAAGTATATTGAACCTATATTTTCAATAAATTGATTAGTTTGCGAAAGCAATATCTATATGCATGTTTCGGTCTGTTTAAAATGGGAAAACGGGTAGAGTCAATATTACCCAATTGAATGCATTTCCGTTCCTTGATTGTTGATTCCATATTTATACCTTGTCACCCCTGGTTAAGGACTTTGTGATACTTTTATTTTACCGAACGCTTAGCCATGCTTATTTCTAGACTTAGAGAAATCCGATAGATGGAGCTATCGGTTTAAAACTAGTTTAAAGCGAATGGATGGGTTAAAATCTGACAAGAATAACTTCTGATTAATAATTGAGAAAATATTTGACTTGGACGGATGATAGGGCGATGAAGGGATGGTGTTTCCCCGATGCATGTAGCTCCGTCTGGGTCGTTAAGGACCGAACATGTTGACGTCTATTCAAGCACCCTACGTACTTCCACACGCCGGTATGGGACGGCTTAACTCAGTAGCACGGGAGGCTGTGACCATCTACGCCTGTCCGTCAGTCGTGAGGGGAGACCTTTGGAGGACCTCATTGCGAGCCTGCACTTGGCCGGAGGTGCCTCCGCGACGGTGAGCCCGCCTTAGTTGCCACGCACGCACACGACTAAGTCGTCGGGGGCCCAGACGTGGTTTAGGTGGTTGGGGCTAAGCGTGCAAAAGGTTCTGTTGTGACCTCTAGTCCGCACTCAATGTGTAGAGTGTGGGTACCGACGGGTACGGATCAAACTAGAGTGTAGCCGTTTGGCTTCTATCACATCGTGTGGGTAAAGATGTACACCTCTGATCAGAGTAAGAACTATTCGAATAGCCATGTCCACGGTTACGGACGACCGCTTGATGTGTTAGTCAGTCTATGTTAGCATCCAACTTGGGATATGTGGAGGTGGAATTATGTTGTTATATCATGACTTAGGATAGTCATGAATGGATGGGTTTATATAAAAGGTTTTAATGATAAATATGACTTGGTTTTAGTCATGGATAATGATATGCTTGTGTAGCATAATTGTTTGGGCAATGGTGGCCCATGGATGATGATTAGAGAATGGCTTGTGCTCATGTTTACTTACATTTCAGAACTATAAGCTTGCTGTCCTAGAATTTCAGATTGCTTTATTTTGCAAATGCTTATGTTTTAAATGTAGTACTTGCTCAATAAAATCAGCTTTATGCAAAATCAGACCGACATAGCCATACTCCTTGATGTAGAGGCTAGCATTACTCCTTTGAACTATTATTATTGTATAAGTCTAGCTGAGTACTTGTGTACTCACGCTGCATCTTTCAGGTGAGGACAACGACAACATTGATGTGGTCTACTGTTATCCCACCGAGGGTGGTGAGGATAATGTGTAGTTGAAGTTAAGCTCTATCCCCAGTCGGTTGCCCTGTGGTTGGGTATGGCACCACTGGTCTTATCCTTTATGTTTATATTCCGCTGCTATCTTTTGCGCTACTCTGTGATGTATCAGGGTGTGTAAACCCTCTATGTAATGTATATAACCCTGCTGCACTTTTATCCATATTTAGAGTACTTGTAATGTTTATCAATTGCTTGTGATAAAAGTGTGAGGCTAGTCGCTTTCCTGGGGACTAGCTAAACATGAGTATGAGTTGTGTAGAATTGAGATGGTTGGGGGATAGCTATTGTGGTTTGAGTCCTCTGGGGTACGTATCGTGTTTGGTCGCCACCATCGAGTGGTTTGACGGGCGTATGACGGGGAGGACTAGTAAGCTATCCTTATGATTATCTCTTTTGTACACTTCTCGGCATTTTGGATTTGTATTATGAACGGGTAAATATTATGGCAAGGCTACGATGAGGATGGATGGTTACTGTACTTAATGGGTTTTTATTTGAGACCCCATCCATCTAGATATTTTGCGTTGTCATACTAGTTACTCTCCATAATGCACTTCCGGGGTGCCCACATTAACCAATCCTTTAGTCATTCCATCTATAGCCGTTCCTAACAAGTTTACTTGTCGGTGGACCCGGGCAGACTTCAGAGCCAATGTCCAGGCCCAATATCGGGTTTATACAAAGGAGATAAGAATTATCAGGGAGTCATGGGAGGCCCTCGTCGGGTCTGTGAAAGGGCTCCTTAATCTGATGGATCCCCGCCTCGTGGGAACCAGCTACAGCCGAATCCCCCAAGTGGAGGCGCGTCTTGAGGATGCACCGAGTGCCCTGAAGAGATACTCGGATGAGCATGTCATTGCCGGCGTGGCCCGGACCCTGGCGATGACCAAATCAATCTACCCGAGGGCAGACATTGAAGCCATTGGGGAGGGGTTTGCCGAGGAGACGACGCCCGAGGAGGCTCTGGAGCTGATAGCCTGGGCGAGGCTAACTGCTGAGATAATCACTCGAGACCTGGGTCTATAAGAGCAGCATATCATGTAGTCGGTATATATAAACTTTTGTGGAAAACATGTGTAAATATATGTGCAATGCCGCCAAGCATTGAATTACTACTCAGTTGTCATTAGCTTTACTCGAATGTGTAGTCTACGCCGAGTTAGTCTGTCGGAACTTAATAAAATCGTTCACTGTAAGAAAGTGTACTCGGGCAAACGTGACAGCCGTAGTAAGGCTTAATAACTAGAGTAAGACAGGCTTGTATATTATTGACAAAACACATATAATACATGCAGCTCCCGACTCACTACTCGGTTGATACAAGCGGCGTAGTGAATCAGAGAAACTATACACATGAGAAAGTATAAAGCTCAGGTATAGAAAGGACGTAGCTGTTCTATATTCCATGAGTTGCTAATGAGGACACCGTCTTTGGTCTTCAGTTGGTAAGCGCCTAGCCGCGTGACTTCGGCTATAATGAACGGCCTTTCCCAAAGTGGGGATAATTTGTGCCTGTCTTTGGTGGTTTGTATTTTTCTCAAGACGAAATCCCCGACCAAAATGGCACGGCCACGGACATTGCGATTGTGGTAGTGACGTAGGCCTTGAAGATACCTTGCCGACTGGATTGTTTTGATGTCCCTTGCTTCTTCCAACTGATCTAGCTCGACCAATCGGGTATTGTTTGAGACGTCTTCTGAGTAAGCCCGGACTCGCGGGGAGCCAAACTGTAACTCTGTCGGTAGCATGGCCTCAACACCATAGACCAAAAAGAAAGGGGATTGCCCTGTTGCCCGACTAACCATGGTTTTGAGAGACCAGAGAACGGATGGGAGTTCTTGTACCCACCGGCCCGCGTATGGTTATAGTCGATCAAATATCCTGGCCTTGATGCCTTGTAAGACCATATCGTTGGCTCGTTCGACCTGCCCGTTGCTCCACAGGTGTGCCACAGATGCATAGCAGATCTTGATGCCGAAATCTTCACAGAAGTCTTGGAATACGCCGCCCGTGAACTGAGTACCGTTGTCGGTGATGATGCGGTTAGGGACCCCGAATCGGTATAGTACTCATGATGAAGTCCTTTTCTCGTGCCGCTGTTATAGTTGCAACGGGTTTGGCCTCAATCCACTTGGTGAACTTGTCAACTGCGACGAATAGATGTGTGAACCCTCCTGGCGCTTTCTTGAAAGGCCCGACCATGTCGATCCCCCATACTGCGAATGGCCAAGAAATAGGGATAGTTTGGAGTTCTTGGGCTGGGAGATTTGTTTGTCTTGCATAGAACTGGCAACCCTCGCACTTGCGAACAATGTCCTTGGCGTCTGTTACTGCTGTTGGCCAGAAAAATCCCTGTCGGTAAGCCTTTCCGACTAACGTCCTGGATGCGGCATGGTTGCCACATATGCCCGAGTGGATCGACTGCAGGATCTGCTTGCCCTCCTCTATGGTGACACAACGCATGAGGACACCGGATGCACTTCTTCGGTACAGGTCTTCTCCGACTAGCAGGAAGCTCTTGCTTTGACGTTTGACTTGCTCGGCTTGACTACGGTCGTCTGGGAGTTCATCGTCCAGGAGGAATTTGATGATAGGAGTCCGCCAGTCTTGACATGTGTGTAGTACCTCGCTTGTTGCCGGGGTAGGTTCGCCTCCCGACTGCTCCGGTGCTGGTTTCTTCTTGACTGATGGCTCCATAAGTTGCTCGACAAAGATCCCTGTCGGGACCGCCTCTCGCTTGGATCCCATATTTGCCAGTTTGTCTGCCACGTCGTTGTATTGTCGTAGGACATGTGTTATTTCCAGCCCGTCGAACGTATTCTCCATCTTGCGGACCTCCTGACAATATGCCGCCATTGTATCATCGAGGCATGTCCAGTTCTTCATGACTTGGTTCACCATGAGTTGAGAGTCCCCACGCACAACCAGTCGACGAATGCCGAGTGATATAGCAATGCGGAGCCCGTGGATAAGAGCCTCGTACTCAACGACGTTGTGGGAAGCCGGGAAGTGGATTTGTAGAACGTACTTGAGTTTTTCACTGGTGGGGGATGTCAATATGACTCTAGCCCCGGTGCCGCCGATCCGTAGAGAACCGTCGAAGTACATTGTCTAGTACTCTAGCTTCGCTGTTGATGTGGGCAATTGAACCTCGGTCCACTCGGCCACGAAGTCAGCTAGAGCTTGTGATTTAATTGTTGTCCGTGGCTGAAAGGTGATATCGAACGCCATCAACTCGAGTGCCCATTTGGCGATTCAGCAGGTGGCCTCACGGTTATGAAGGACATCCCCGAGTGGAAACGACGTGACCACCGTGACTTGATGTGCTTGGAAATAGTGCACCAGCTTCCGGACTGTGATGAGTAGGCCATATAACGGCTTCTAGACCTGCGGATATCTCATCTTTGAGTCGGCAAGGACCTCGCTAACAAAGTAAACTGGCTGTTGTATTTTCTGGATGTGACCCTGTTCGGATCGCTCGACCACCAGTACCGTGCTGACTACCTGAGTGGTTGCCGCCAGATATAGCATTAGCGGTTCTTGGGGCATGGGTGACGCCAACACGGGGGGTGATGTGAGAAATTTCTTGAAGTCTTCGAAGGCTTGCTGGGCTTCGGGAGTCCACTGGAAGTCGTCGACTTTCTTCAATAGCTTGAAAAAGGGTATACCCCATTCGCCCAGTCGGGAAATAAATCGGCTGAGTGCCGCCATGCAGCCTGTCAACTTCTGGACGTCCTTCTGGTTAGTCGGGGGAGCCATGTTCATTATTGCGTTGACTTTCTCCGGGCACACCGAAGGCGCACTTTTCCGGGTTCAACTTCATCTTGAATCTTCAAAGATTTTGGAAGGTTTCTTCCAGGTCAGCAATGAGGTCTTCTTTGGACTTGGTCTTGATCACCACGTCGTCGACGTAGGCTTCCACGTTGCGCCCGATCTGAGTGTGCAGACATCACTAAATTACCCGTTGATAGGTTGCTCCAGCATTTTTCAAACCGAACGGTATTGTGATGTAGCAGTACGCTCCAAACGGTGTGATGAAAGATGTCTTTAAGCAGTCTTCCTCCCTCAGGCTGACTTGATGGTATCCTGAGTAGCAGTCGAGAAAGCTGAGTAGATCGCACCTGGCCGTGGAATCTACCACCTGATCTATCCTGGGAAGACCAAATGGGTCCTTGGGGCACGCCTTGTTGAGGTCGGTGTAGTCGATGCACATGCGCCGTTTACCGTTTTTCTTTCGGACCAGGACTGGGTTTGCCAGCCAATCCAGGTGATAGACCTCCTTGATGAACCCGGCTACGAGGAGCTTGGTGATCTCCTCCTGAATAGCATCCTTGCGGTCTTGAGCGAAGCACCGCAGCCGTTGCTTGACTGGCTTGGCATCTGTCTTCACGTTGAGGGCGTGCTCAATCACCTCTCTTGGTACGCCCAGCATGTCGAACGGTTTCCACGCAAATATATGCTTGCTGGCTTGGAGGAAGGTGACGAGCGCGTCTTCCTATTTGGGGTCGAGTCCGGTCCCGACTAGGGCAATCCTGGAGGGGTCAGAAGGGTCCAGGGGGATCTTCTTCGTGTCAGAGTCCGCTAAAATTCCCGACTTCGCTGCCTTTTTTGCCGGAACTTGATCTTGCTCGACTTCAGTTGTGGCGGCTTGCCGGATGCTGTTGCGCCCGACTGCAGCCTCTTTTGATTGAGCCAGTTCTCAACTCTCCTTGTCACAGGTGAAGGCTTGCTTGACGTCGCTGCGGAGGGAGAGGACTCCTGTTGGCCCAGGCATCTTGAGCACCATATATGTATAGTGCGGTATCGCCATAAATTTGGCGAGTGCCGGTCGTCCGAGTATCGCGTGGTACACGGTCTCGAAGTCGGCGACCTCGAAGCAGACATTTTTCGTGCGGAAGTTATCCTGTGTGCCGAAGGTTACTGGCAATGTGATCTGCCCGAGTGGAGTTGATGACAGGTCGGGAATTATCCTGTGGAAGGGCGTAGTACTTGGCCGTAATTCTAAATGAGGAATCATCACCTTGTCAAAAGTCTTGGCGAATAAGATGTTGAGCGCGCTGCCTCCGTCGATGAGGGTTTTCTTCAGCTTGATATTTCTGACAACCAGGTCTAGGACGAGTGGATAGCGTCCCGAGTGTGAAACCCGATCTGGGTGATCTGCGCGGTTGAAGGTAATGGCCATCTCTGACCAACGCAGGTACTAGGGGGTGTTTGTCTAGAGACCGTGTTGATGTCGCGTGCTGATAGCTTCTGTTTGTGCTTGGACTCGTAGGCAGACGGTCCTTTGAAGATATGGTTGAGCTCGGCTTGAGGATCTTGAAAGTCATCGGCCGAGCCCGAGTCTGGCTTGTCCATGTCCTTGTCGGCGCCAGACGATGAAGCCTGCTCGGAGGCAAACTTCTTGAGCATGTAGTAGTCTTTGGCCGCGTGCTTGCCCTTGGGATGAAAGGGGCATGGCCCACTCATGACTTTCTAGTAGTTGTTGTTCTGTTGGGGCCGCGACCGAGTTCGCTCCATGTTGGCCACCTCGTTGTCTGACTTCTGCTTGCGGCTGCCAGACTTGTTTTGAGATGGCTCGTTGTCGGCTTTCGCCTTCTGGTCTTTCTATCGGGACTTCTTCTTCTCGTCGAGGACCTCTGCGACCGCTTCAGCCGAGTCAGCATATTTGTTGGCCATGTCGAAAAGAGCCCGGACAGAGGGTGGTGGCTTCCGAGTGAATTTCGCGATGAACGGGGCGTCCTTTACTTCCTTGTGGAAGGCGGCGATGACGGCCTCGTCTCGGATCATTGGGATCTTGTTGCGCTTCTCAGAGAATCTCTTGATAAAATCTCATAGAGTCTCGTTCTTCTTCTGGTGTAGTTGATACAGATCATGTTCAGAAGATGGCCTCTCGTAGGTTCCCTGAAAATTAGCGATGAACCGCTCCCTGAGTTCTCCCTAGGAACTGATTGACTGCCTCGGGAGCCCTGTCAGCCATGTCCTCGCCGAGTCGGCTAGCACGACTGGGAGGTAGTTAGCCATGGCTTTGCTGTCGCCCCCAGCGGCTCGAACTGCCAGGGTATATACAATGAGCCAGGACTCGGGATTTGTTTTGCCATCATAAATATCGATCCCTGTGGGCTTAAAACCAGTTGGCCAATCAACGTCTTGTAGCTCCCGTGTGAAAGCTAGAATGCCTTCGTCTTCATGAGGGCTCGGGCTTCAACCATGGCGGATAAACCGCTCGTGATGGAGACCGAAGCGCTCGTTTTCATCCTCCAGTCGGCGGTGCTCGTCCTCTTCTCATTCATGGCACCGGGCATTGATGGTATGGCGGAGGTCATGTTGTAGGCGTACTTGGAGATCTTGGTTGGGCCGGTGGTCATACTGGTGACGCTGCTGATTGTCGTTGAAGTTGCCGAGTGACGTTTGCCTGGACTCCTCGCGTGGCCGACTTGAGCCGGCCTCCCGGCGCCGTCCTGATGTAGATGAGCCCGCCGCTGGAGATCCCGACCGGTTAGTCAGTACAATGGTGTCACCCGACTGCTGTTGTTGCTGGCAGGCGGCAGCCATAATCATCGCCTTGATCTTGGCCATAGTTGGAGTGGCCTGGTGATCAGGCCCGAGCTGGAGCGTGTCCAGCAAGGTTGCAGCAGCCACGACATTCTGCTGTGGCGTGACAAAGACGTCATGGTCACCGACTTTAGTCTGGAGAATCTGCTGCTGGGCGGCTCGCCCAGCCTTGCGTAGCCCGTCATTGCGAGCCTTGTGATCAGCCTCCTCTTGTTGTCGTAGTCGGCGGGCCTCCTCTTGCTGTTCCTCTTGTAGTCGGCGCACCTCCGGTGGTGGTGTTGAGGCCATGGAGATCTCTCGGGACAGAAGAAGACTTGCCAGACTAGAGTCCGAGCTAGTGCTCGAACCGTTATCCGACTTAGAGTCAGACTCCGAGTAGTTTATCGGAGTAAGAACGAACCCGACCTCTCTAGATCCAATCTGAAACGGCGCTTGGCCATGTCCAAACTGAATCGCAGGAGATCGGGTCTGCTGCGCGGGATGTAGATCTGCAGCATCGCCGAGTCCGTGCGGGAGATTAACGATCTCTCCCCTTCTTGGCTCAACCTGGGCTGGCTCAAGGCCTAGCGCAAGTCGGATGCCGAAGGAGAGAGTTGTCCCAATGCTCGGCGAAGTGAAGGACAGCCACAGTAGATCGTTGAAGGAGATTGCGGCATCCTGTGGGCCGACTGGCGCAACGTCGGCTGGTTCTTCGGCCGGCTGGATTGGATCTGCTTCGGCCAAGGTAAAGTTGCCGATCTGGTCGGCGACGAAGTCGAGGCTTCTGAAAGAAATTATGTCTCCAGGGGAGAACTTGTTGCCGTCGACTCCGCTTGTTAGATCCATCGAATTCATTGATGAAGAGATCGCCGGAGACCTTACCTAGCGTGCCAACTGTCGATGCTTTACACCGGTAATATAACTATAGGGCTACTTGGTGAGGGGAAACTCAATGGATTGCAGAGGAACACAAAGGGATTTTATACTGGTTCAGGCCCTCGATGTGAGATAATACCCTACGTCCAGTTGTGGTGTTATTCCTCTGAGGAGTTATGTCGATCAATGATCATCTGCCCTCATGGGGCGCCCTGCCTCCCCTTATATACTGGGGGACAGGGGTACAAGATGAGGATCCCAGCCGGATACGGCCAAGGGATTTCCTTCTTAGAGATAGAAACTTATCCGACTAAGGCTATGTTTCCTTACCGTATAAGGCAAAGTCTGCCGGGTGCTATCTTATCTCTAACTACATGATTCAGCCCATCCTCTATCTGAGTGGCCCATATGTAGGTGGTGAGGTACCCGGGGCCCATGGCCTCCACAGTAGCCCCTAAGACCTTCATAGTTGAGTCACAGCTGATGCCGAGTACTCATCCTCCACGGTGAAGATTGCCCAAGTGCATTGCTCTCGAGTACTCTTTGTCCGAGTGCTTCTTCTTCTCGAGCCTTGCTTTATGTCAGCTAGCAGCGAGGCTATGAAGGGCTTCATGTAGATATATGAATAGTGTGCACCGAATAGGATTGGAGAAGATGAAGGAATCTCTTCTCTCTCTCCCCACCTTTTATTGAGCCGTTCCTGATTCGTGGGCTTGGGCTTACATAGTCGGTACTGGGCCACCAAGATATGAGTTTCTACAGTAGCACGCTCGATGTGGGCCACTCGTTGGCTGTGTTAAAATCACGACGCTGGTGCTACAAACAGGAACCGATGAGGTAAACAGATATGCTTAATGAAGGCCTAATTGCTAAACACATGTGTTCGGGTATCTGTCTTATCCACCAGGTATTGAAGATATCTCCTTATAAGGGTCACAAGCTGGTCTTCATCAAAATTGGGGATGCAGGTATCTCTCGAGTACACCTGACCAAATAATGGATTTAATTTCATAAAGTGGGACTCGGCCTACATGCTTGGCCAACAGTTGCCATGAGCAATATTATTCCAGCCAATATGACACTGAAGAGTCTAACTTCCGAGTAGTGCACTACTCGGAAAAGACTATAAATATTGCTTTGAGTTGACATGAAGCTAAGGAGTCTAAATTCCGAGTGGAACGCCACTTGGGAAAGACTATAAACACCCTTTCCAACTGACATGAAGCTGAAGAGTCCCATATACGAGTGGCATGCTACTCGGCAAAGACTATAAATCACATTCCGGTTGACATGACACCGAAGAGTCTCATATACTAGTAGTATACTACTCGGGAAAGACTGCAAGGTTAAAGATCTTTGACTTTATGATTAATTGTTTTCACAATTAAGCACAAAGTTAGGGGCTACACCTAATAGGTGCGCCTATTCGGTGTACACTATTCATACTTCTACATGGAGTCCTTCATAGCCTCGCTACCAGCTGAAATGAAGCAGGACTCGGGAGAAGAAGTACTCGAACAAAGAGTACTCGGGAGCAATGCACTCGGGCAATCTTCACCGTGGAGGATGAGCACTCGGCACTTGTGGTGACTCAACTATGAAGGTCTCAGGGGCTACTGTGGAGGCCATGGGTCCCGGGTACCTCATCACAAGCATATGGGCCACTCAGATAGAGGATGGGCCGAGACATGTAATTAGAGATATAGTAGCACCTGGCAGACTTTGCCTTGTACGATAAGGAATATACAGTCTTAGTTGGGTAAATTATATCTCTAAGAAGAGATCCCTTGGCTGTAATCCGATTGGGACTCTTATCTTGTACCCCTGTCCCCCAGTATATAAGGGGAGGCAGGGCGCCCCATGAGGGTAGACCAACACAAATCCTCAAAGGAATAACACCACAACTGGACGTAGGGTATTACCTCACATCGAGGGCCTGAACCAGTATAAAATCTCCCTATGTTCCTTTGCAATCCACCGAGTTTCCATCCGCCGAGTAGCCCCATATTCATATTGCCGGTGTAAAACATTGACAATCCTTATAAGGATCCATAGTTGATCTCCATTAAAATTGGAGATGCATGTATCTCTCAAGTACACCAAGCCACATATTGGGTTAAAATCCATGAAGTGGTACTCGGCTTACATGCTTAGCCAAAATTGCCTTGAGCAAAAATATTTCCAGCTGATATGATGCTGAAGAGTCTAATTTCTGAGAAATATACCACTCGGGAAAGACATGAGTTTAAAGATCTTTGACTTTATATTTAATTGTTTCACAATTAAGCACAAAATCGGGGGCTACACCTAATAGGTGCGCCTATTCGGTGCACACTATTCATATTTGTCTATGAAGCCCTTCATAGCCTCGTTGCTAGCTGATATAAAGCAAGACTTGGAGAAGAGGTACTCAGACAATGGGTACTTAAGAGCAAGGCACTCGAGAAATCTTTACCAAGGAGGATGAGCACTCAGCACTAGTTGTGAGTCAACTATGAAGGTCTCAGGGGCTAATGTGGAGGCCATGGGCCCCGGGTACCTCATGGGAAGCTTTGTGGCCACTCGGATAGAGGATGGGCCTAAACCTGTAATTAGGGATACAACAGGACTTGGTGCATATTACCTTGTATGATAAGGAAAGAGATATAGTCCTAGTCGAGTATGTTGTATTCTTAGAAGGAAATCTCTTGGTCGAGTCCGACTAGGATTCCTACATTGTAACCTTGCTTGCTCAGTATATAAGGAGAGGTAAGGTGCCCCTGGGGCATACAAAATCTCACTAGGGAAACCTCAAAGGCAATACACCACAGCTGGAAGTAGGATATTACCTCACCTTGAGGGCTTGAACCAGGATAAATTGTTTCGTGTTTCTTTGCAATCCATCAAGTTTAGGTCTCATGAGTTGCCTCATATTATTATTGCCGACACAAAGCATCGACAATGAACTTGTCCAAATATTCCATGAATACCTTGTTTATCATGTTCATGAAATAGACAGGGGCATTGGTTAAACCAAAAGACATAACCATGTACTCATAGATCCCATATCTGGTGGAAAACGCAGTCTTAGGGATATCCTCAGGTCTAATCCTAAACTGATGATACCCGAATCTGTGGCCAATCTTGAAACATACTCCTGCTCCTTTCATCTAGTCAAAGAGATCATCAATCCATGGCAACGGATACTTGTTCTTGATGGTCACATCATTCAAGCTATAGTAATCAACACACATTCTCTTTATTCCATCTTTCTTCTCAACGAAGATAACTGGGGCTCCCCATGGTGATGAGCTAGGCCTCACAAAATCTTTCTCTTGCAATTCTTGTATATGCTTCTTCATTTCAGCTAACTCATAAGCTGCCATACGGTACGGCCTTTTGGATATTGGTGATGTCCCCATAACTAGATCGATGAACTCAATACCTCTATGTGGTGGCATGCTTGGCAGCTCTTTAGGGAAAACATCTGGATACTCTCTAACAACAGGTACCTTCTGTAGCTCAGAAATCTCCATGTGGTGCATTAGGGCTCCTTTCCAAGGGGGATTAGCTACGGCTTTGAAATTCACTTTCTCTCCTTTAGAGTTTTCTAAGGTGATAGATTGACTTCCACAATTTAACACCACCTTTTCGGTATGCAACCAATCCATCCCTAGGATGACATCAACCTGGGGTGTATCTAACACAATTAGATTAGCGTAGAACATAACACCCTCTATATCAATCTTTACTCTCGGACAACCGGTTTGGGTTCTCATTTCTAACCCAGGGTTTGGATAAACAAAGAACACTTAAGAGGTATGGTGGGAAACTGATGTTGAAAAGCAAAAGACTGAGAAAGAAATGAATGTGAAGCTCCATAATCCAATAAAATTGTTGCAGGTATTGAGTTAACTAGGAACTTACCGACAACAACATCCGTAGAAGTCTGACCTTCCTCCACAGTGACATGGTTCACATGTCCTCTGACCACGCTTTGCGGTGTTGCTAGCGTAGCTTGCTGGCCGGCTACTAGTGCTGGTGTCGTGGCTGGGGTGCTTCCCAAGTTGAACTTCACTGGAGTAATGTTCTTGGGATGAGGACAGTTGTTGGCATAATGGCCTGGGTCCTTGCAGTTGTAACAGCGATGTGCAGTTGCTTGACTTCATGCACTCTACACTGGCTAAGCTAGAGTGGACGATCGAGGTGCCTAAGTGGTTGGAGGTGGTACCTGTGGAACAGTCCAAGAGTGTGGGACAGCAATCTTACGACTATACTGTGGAAACACTCCACGCTGTTGCTGGCTTGGGCCACCGGTGTTTTGGTTCATCTTGCGCTTGCGATCCTCACCAAGCCTCCTGCATTCTTCTTCTAAAAGCAGAGTCTTGTTTCACCAGTCTCTAAAAACTACTGAAGTCATGGGCAACTAGTCCAACCTTGAGCCCAGAAATGAGACCTTTTAGGAAATGCCACTGACGATCTGCATCTCTAGCAACATCTTCGGGTGCATAACAGGCCAGGGTAATGAACTGGGTCAGTATTGTTGAACAGTCTTGTTGTCCTGTTGAAGAGTACAAAACTCTTCCTTCTTCAGCTCCTTGATGCTTGCAAGGACATAGTAATCACAAAAAGCTGCACGAAACTCCTCAAAAGTCATGGCTTCAGGGTCATCCAAACCTCCCCTGAGATTCTTATACCAGTCTAAGGCAGCCCCTTCCAATTGCTGGATGGTGAAATGAACTTTCTCTCCTTTCTGAGCACTGTGTGATCTCTAGCTTGCATTCCATGGTACACATCCAGTCTTCAGCATCAAGTGGAGTACCTAATCCCTTGAAGATTGGTGGCTTGCTGTGCAGAACTCAAACATCTTTCTCTATGCAGAGGGAGCATGAACTTGGCCCTGTAGTTGTTGCTGCGGCTACAGCTATTGCTAGTTCTGAAGTTGCTGCATCATCATCCTCATGAGCTCAATCTGGGCCTGCAAGAAAGCTTGAAAATTCTGCTGGTTCACATGAGGTGCTTGTGGCTGTTGTTGACCATCGGGCTGAGCCTCATTGTTCTGATTATCTCCCCCGTGAATCCCCATCCTGATGTTCACCATCTGTTCAAGATGTGGCTGGTTAGAGAAATACTAGGAAAAAAAGAACAGCTCTAAGAACATGGGCAACTAATGAGGTAGGACTGCACATCCTGACGAAAGGCAAACATACGACTATTTAGAGGCTAGAGGGCTACGACCAGACCGCACGACAAACCGGAAGAAACAAAACTAAAAACAAGCAATGCCTCTAACACACAATCTTAATAGCTTACTAACGTTAACTACTAGCTATAGGAAAAGTGACTCAAAGACAAGAGTCACTTCTAAAGCTAAACACTGGTTCACGACGAAGCTTCTTCGAGACCCAACACAACACTGGAGTAGATTATCCTCCCATGGCTGGCGATAGAAATTAAAGTAGATAGGAGGAGATTCCGGAAAAGGGAAGAGTCAAGAAAGAGAAAGAAAAGAAAGAATAAATCATATTGTGTTGTGTTTCTTTAAAATGATTTTGAAATACAACCATGCTAACTAAGGTTGCAACCTACAGTCAACGCGGCTCTAATACCAACTCTATGGGACCCCAGAATAGGAACCTCTGTGTATACGTACTAGCCTAGGATCAAGCTAGCATACACAGCTACAAAGATAATATCACAACCAACATCATGAAGGAAAGAAACATTTATTAAAGAATTAACTGTGATAAGCCTTATGGCTAAAGTTTACATTTATTCTACCACGAAGGGACTTAAAGAAAACAAAGTAGCAGCGGAAATAAAATAAATGCATAGGAGCTCCATTTAACTTGCCACAGGCAGTCAACTGGGGCACACGGCCTACTCCTCGTCTTCAGCAACAAACTCCTTCGAGAACGGCACAAAGGTTGTGGCGTCGGAGCAAGAGAGGGAGGTTTCGGGAGGGACAACATGTGGAGGCCATGGGCCCCGGGTACCTCATTACTAGTACATGGGCCACTCGGATAGAGGATGGGCCGAACCATGTAATTAGAGATAAGATAGCACCCAGCAGGCTGTGCCTTGTATAATGAGGAAACATAGTCTTAGTCGGATAGGACTCTATCTCTAAGGAGGAAATCCCTTGGCCGTATCCGGCTGGGATCCTTATCATGTACCCCTGTCCCCTAGTATATAAAGGGAGGCAGGGTGCCCCTTAGGGCAAGGACAACAAGAACAACAAGATCATCGATCACCATACACCTCAGAGGAATAACACCTCAATTGGACGTAGGGTATTACCTCACCTTGAGGGCCTGAACCAGTATAATTCTCCTGTGTTCCTCTGCAGTCCACCAAATTCACCCTCGCCGAGTAGCCCCATAGTTTTATTGCCGGTGCAAAGCATCGATAGTTGGTGCGCCAGGTAGGGGCTCCGGCGAATTCCTCATCAGAAGATTCGATGGATTCGATCAACAGATTCAACAGCAACAAGTTCTCCCCCGGAGATGCAATTACCTTCGGGAGTTTAGATTTCTTCGCTGATCAACTCGGCAATCTCACCTTGGCTGAGGCAGATCCAGTCTTGCTGGTCGAGGAACTAGCCGACGTAGCGCCAGCCGGCCCATCGGACACCGCCGTCTCCTTCAGCGACTTTCTGCGGCAGTCCTTCACATCGCCGAGCATCGGGACAACCCTTTCCTTCGGAGTCCGACTCGCGCTAGGCCTTGAGCCAGCCCGGGTTGGGCCGAGAAGGAGAGAGGTCGTCAATCCCCCTCATAGCTCTGGCGACTCTACGCACCTATATCCCTTGCAGCAGACCCGATCTCCAGCAATTCAGTTTGGACATGGCCAAGCGCCGTTTAAGATTGGATCTAGAGAGGTCGGAGTCGTTCTCACTCCGATAAACTACTCGGAGTCTGACACCAAGTCGGATAGCGGTTCGAGCGCCAGTTCGGACTCTACATTGGCAAGCTTCCTCCTTCCCCGCGAGATCTTCATGGCTTCAATGCCACCATCTGAAGTACGCCGACTACAAGAAGAGCAATAGGAGGAGGTGCACCGACTACAACAAGAGGAGGCCAATCGTGTGGCCCGCAATGAAGAGCTACGCCAGGCTGGGCGAGTCGCTCAGCAGCAGATCCTCCAAACCAAAGTCGGCGACCACGACGTCTTCGTCACGCCAGAACAGAACGTCGTGGCCGCCGCAACCTTGCTGGATACACTCCAACTCGGGCCTGATCACCAGGCCACCCCAATGATCGCCAAGATCAAGGCGATGATCATAGCTGCCGCCTGTCAACAGCAACAGCAGTCGGGCAACACAATTATACCGACCAACCGGTCGGGTTCCCCGGCAGCAGGCTCATCTACATCAACTCGGCGCCGGGTAGCCGGCTCCAGTCGGCAACGCGAGGCGTCTAGGCAAACCACGCTCGGCAATACTAATAACAACAACTGGCGCCGTCACCACTATGACCGCTGGCCTAATCAAGACCTCCGAGAGCGCCTACCACACGACCTTCGCCATACTATCAGTGCCCGGCGCCGCGAACAACAAGAAGATGAGCGACGCTGACTGGAAGACGAACACGAGCGCTTTGGCCTCCATCACGAGTGGTTTAACCGCCGTGGTCGAAGCCCGAACCCCCGTGAAGATGAAGGCATCCCAGCCTTCACTCGGGAGCTACAGGACGTACATTGGCCAACTGGCTTCAAGCCCACTGGGATTGAAAAGTACGACGGCAAGACAAATCCTGAGTCCTGGCTCACCGTATACGTCCTAGCAGTTCGAGCTGCTGGGGGCGACAATAAAGTCATGGCTAACTACATCCCAGTCGCGCGAGCCGACTCGGCGAGGACATGGCTGACAGGCCTCCCTAAGCGGTCGATCGGTTCTTGGGGAGAACTCAGGGAGCGATTTATCGCTAATTTCTAGGGGACCTACGAGAGACCGGCTTCGGAGCATGATCTTTATCAGCTCCACCAGAAAAAAAATGAGTCTCTGCGCGAATTCATCAAAAGGTTTTCCGAGAAGCGCAACCAGATTCCAACTGTCAAAGATGAGGCCATCATCGCCGCCTTTCGCAAGGGGGTAAAAGACGCCCCGCTTATTGCAAAGTTCACTCGGAAGCCACCATCCACAGTCCGGGCACTCTTCGACATGGCCAATAAATACGCCGACTTGGCCAAAACGATCGCTGAGGCCCTCGACGAGAAGGAGTCCCAGCAGAAAGAACAGAAGGCGAAAGCCGACAACGAGCCGTCTCAAAACAAGTCTGGCAGCCGTAAGCGGAAGTCGGACAATGAGGTGGCCAACATGGAGTGCAGTCGGTCACAGCCCCAGCGGAACAACGACTACCAAAAAGTCATGAGCGGGCCATGCCCCTTTCACCCCAAGGGAAAGCAAGCGGCCAAAGACTGCTATATGCTCAAGAAGTTTGCCTCCGAGCAGACTTCATCGTTTGGCGCCGACAAGGACAAAAACAAGCCAGACTCGGGTCCGGCTGATGATTTCCAAGATCCTCAAGTCGAGCTCAACCATATCTTCGGGGGGCCACTCGCGTACGAGTCCAAGCGCAAACAAAAGCTTTCAACGCGCGACATCAACACGGTCTCCACGGCGGACACCCCCCAATACCTGCGCTGGTCAGAGATGGCCATCACCTTCAATCGCGTAGATCACCCAGATCGGGTTTCCCACCCAGGACGCTATCCACTCGTCCTTGACCCGGTCGTCAGAAACATCAGGCTGAAGAAAACCCTCATCGACGGAGGCAGCGCGTTTAATATCCTATTCGCCAAGACTTTGGACGAGATGAAAATTCCTCGTTCAGAACTACGGCTAAGCACCGCGCCCTTCCACGGGATAATTCTCGGCCTGTCATCAACTCCACTTGGGCAGATAACTTTGCCGGTAACCTTCGGCACGCAGGATAATTTCCGCACAGAAAATGTCTGCTTCGAGGTCGCCGACTTCGAGACTGCGTACCATGCGATACTCGGACGACCGGCACTCGCCAAATTTATGGCGATACCGCACTATACATACATGGTGCTGAAGATGCCTGGACCAGCAGGAGTCCTCTCCCTCCGCAGCGACGTCAAGCAAGCCTTCACCTGCGACAAGGAGAGCTGCGAACTGGCTCAATCACAAGAGGCGGCAGTCAGGTGTGATAGCATTCGGCAAGTCGTCACAACAGAAGTCGAGCAAGATCAAGTTCCGACGAAAAAAGTAGCGAAGTCGGGAATTTCAACGGACTCTGACACAAAGAAGATCCCCCTGGACCCTTCCGACCCCTCCAAGACTGCTCTAGTCGGGACCGGACTTGACCCCAAATAGGAAGACGCACTCGTCACCTTCCTCCAAGCCAATAAGGATATCTTCGCATGGAAACTGTCCGACATGCCGAGCGTACCAAGGGAGGTGATCGAGCACGCCCTAAACGTGAAGACAGACGCCAACCCAGTCAAGCAACGGCTGCGGCGCTTCGCTCAAGACCGCAAAGATGCTATCTCGGAGGAAATTACCAAGCTCCTCATAGCCGGGTTCATCAAGGAGGTCTACCACCCGGACTGGCTAGCAAACCCAGTTCTGGTCAGGAAGAAAAATGGTAAATGGCGTATGTGCGTCGACTACACCGACCTCAACAAAGCGTGCCCCAAGGACCCATTTGGTCTTCCCGGATAGATCAGGTGGTTGATTCTATGGCAGGGTGCGACCTACTCAGCTTTCTCGACTGCTACTCGGGATACCATCAAATCAGCCTGAGGGAGGAAGACTGCTTGAAGACATCTTTCATCACACCGTTGAGAGCGTATTGCTATACCACAATGCCGTTCGGTCTGAAGAACACGGGCGCAACCTATCAAAGGGCTATTCAGCGGTGTCTGCACACTCAGATCGGGCGCAACGTGGAAGCCTACGTCGACGATGTGGTGATCAAGACCAAGTCCAAACAAGACCTCATCGCTGACTTGGAGGAAACCTTCCAAAACCTTCGAAGATTCAAGATGAAGTTGAACCCGGAAAAATGCGCCTTCGGTGTGCCATCCGGAAAGTTACTCGGCTTCATCGTCTCGCATCGCGGCATCGAGGCCAACCCGGAGAAAGTCAACGCCATCAGGCACATGGCACCCCGACTAACTCAAAGACGTCCAGAAGCTGACAGCTGCATGGCGGCACTCAGCCAGTTTATCTCCCGATGGCGAACGGGGTATGCCCTTCTTCAAGCTACTCAAAAAGGCCAACAATTTCCAATGGATTCCGGAAGCCCAACGAGCCTTCGAAGACTTCAAAGAATTCCTCACATCACCCCCCGTGTTGGCGTCACCTCTGCCCCAGGAACCGCTAATGCTATATCTGGCGGCAACGACACAGGTAGTCAGCATGGTGCTGGTGGTTGAGTGACCCGAACAGGGTCATATTCAAAAAATACAACGGCCAGTCTACTTCGTCAGTGAGGTCCTTGCCGACTCCAAAATGACATATCCGCAGGTCCAGAAGCTGCTATATGGCCTACTCATCACAGTCCGGAAGCTGGTGCATTATTTCCAAGCACACCAAGTCACGGTGGTCACAGCATTTCCACTCGGGGATGTCCTTCATAATCGCGAGGCCACCGGCCGAATCGCTAAATTGGCACTCGAGCTGATGGCGTTCGACAGTACCTTTCGGCCACGGACAACAATTAAGTCTCAAGCTCTAGCCAACTTCATGGCCGAGTGGACAGAAGTCCAAATACCTACACCAACAGCAAAGCTAGAGTACTGGACAATGTACTTCGACGGTTCTCTATGGATCGGAGGCGCCGGGGCCGGAGTCATATTGACATCCCCCACAGGCGAAAAACTGAAGTACGTTCTACAAATCCACTTCCCGGCTTCCCACAACTTCACCGAATACGAGGCACTTGTTCATGGGCTCCGCATTGCTATATCACTCGGCATACGTCGATTGGTTGTGCGCGGGGATTCTCAACTCGTGGTAAACCAAGTCTTGAAAGACTGGACCTGTCTCAACGATACCATGGCGGCATACTGTCAGGAGGTCCGCAAGCTGGAAAACAAGTTCGACGGGCTGGAAATCACACATGTCCTGCACCAATACAATGACGCAGCAGACGAGCTGGCAAACATGGGATCCAAGCGAGAAGCAGTTCCAACCGGAATCTTTGTCGAGCAACTTATGGAGCCATCAGTCAAGAAGAAACCGGCACCGGATCACTCGGGAGGCGAGCCTACCCCGACCACAGATGAGGTGTTGCACATATGTCCAGACTAGAGGACTCATGTTGTCAAATTTCTCCTGGACAACCAACTCCCAGAAGATCGCAGTCAAGCCGAGCAGATAAAGCATCGAAGCAAAAGCTTCCTACTAGTCCGAGAAGACCTATACCGAAGGAGCGCATCCGGTGTCCTCATGCGCTGCGTCACCACCGAGGAGGGCAAGCAGATTATGCATTCGATCCACTCGGGCATATGTGGCAACCATGCCGCATATAGGACGTTAGTCGGAAAGGCTTACCGGCAGGGATTTTTCTGGCCCACAGCAGTAACAGACACCAAAGACATCGTTCGCAAATGCGAGGGGTGCCAGTTCTACGCAAGACAAACAAATCTTCTAGCCCAGGAACTCCAAACTATCCCCATTTCCTAGCCATTTGCGGTATGGGGGCTCGACATGGTCGGGCCTTTCAAGAAAGCACCAGGAGGGTTCACACATTTATTCGTCACAGTGGATAAGTTCACCAAGTGGATTGAGGCAAAACCTGTCGCAACGATTACAGCGGCACGAGCAAAGGACTTCATCATGAGTATATTATACCGGTTTGGAGTCCCTAACCGCATCATCACCGACAATGGTACTCAGTTCGCGGCTGGCCTATTCCAAGACTTCTGCGATGATTTCGGCATCAAGATCTGCTACGCATCTGTGGCACACCCGCGGAGCAACGGGCAGGTCGAACGAGCCAACGGTATGGTCTTACAAGGCATCAAGGCCAGGATATTTGACCGACTACAACCATATGTGGGCCGGTGGGTACAAGAACTCCCATCCGTTCTCTGGTCTCTTAGAACCATGGTTAGTCGGGCAACAGGGCAATCCCCTTTCTTTCTGGTCTACGGTGCCGAGGCTATGCTACCTATCGAGTTACAGTTTGGCTCTCCACGAATCCGGGCTTACTCAGAAGATGACTCCAACAATACACGACTGGTCGAGCTAGATCAGCTGGAAGAAGCAAGAGACGCCGCAACTATCCAGTCGGCAAGGTATCTTCAAGGCCTCCGTCGCTACCACAATCGCAATGTCCGTGGCCGCGCCTTTTTGGTCGGGGACCTCGTTCTGAGGAAAATACAAACCACCAAAGACAGGCATAAATTATCCCCAATTTGGAAGGCGTTCATTTATAGCCGCGGTCACGCGGCCAGGCGCCTACCGACTGAAGACCGAAGACGGCGTTCTCATCAGCAACTCATGGAACATAGAACAGCTATGTCCTTTCTATACCTGAGTTCTATATTTTTCTTGTGTACAGTTCTTCTGACTCACTATGCCGCTTGTATCAACCGAGTAGTGAGTCGGGGGCTGCATGTATATATGTGTCCTGTCAATAACATACGAGCTTATCTTACTTCGGTTATGAAGCCTTACTATGACTGTCACATTTGCCTGAGTACAGCTTCTTACTTTGAACGTTTTTATTAAGTTCTGACAGACTAACTCGGTGCATACTACACGGTCAAGTAAAGCTAATGACGACTGAGTAATAAGCTTGGCGGCATTACACATATATTTACACATGCTTGTTTACACAAGTTTATATCCCGACTACATAACAAGTTTATATTATTTCAGCAGTCGGCTTCGCCCGGGCAATCAGCTCCAGCGCCTCCTCGGGCATCGTCTCTTCGGCAAACCCCTCCCCGATGGCTTTAATATCTGCCCTTGGGTAGATGGACTTGGTCATCGCCAGGGTATGGGCCACGCCGGGCACACAACATGCTCATCCGAGTACTTTTTCAAGGCACTCGGTGCATCCTCGAGACGCGCCTCTATCTGGGGGATTCTGCTGCAACTGGTCCCCATAGGGCGGGGATCTATGAGGTCAAGGAGCCCTTTCACGGACCCGACGAGGGCCTCCCGTGACTCCCTGATCACTCTTATCTCCTCTGTGTAGAACCGATACTGGGCCTGGACGTTGGCTCTCATGTCTGCCCAGGTCCGCCGGCAAGTAAACTTGTCAGGTTTGGCTACACACAGAATAACTAATGGATTGGCTAAGATCACAGTCAGGTTGAGGACTTACTTTCGTAGTCGGCCTCCCACCCGGCCACGGTCTTCTCCAGTTCAGCCCTTTCCTTACCGAGCTTGACGACGGCCTTCTTCAACTCGGCCTTTTCCTGGTCAAGCTCGGTGTTGGCCTTTGTCAGGTCGGCCTTGACCTTCTCAAGCTTGGCCTTGGCTTCTTCGGCCTCCTTCAGCTGCGATTCCCTCTCTGTTCGGGTCTTTAACTCCGCTTCGAGGTCTGCACCACAGATTAGCCAAGAGCTCAACCATGCAGTCATGACACAACCGGGCAGTCGGGAACAACGCAGCTGGAAGAATACATCAACGGTTCGGTCGGGAAGATATACTCGGGGATTTTACCTCTGATCTTTCCGGCTAGGGCCCATGTCTCCTCCCTGAGCTGATTGGTGCCACTCTTCAGCCAGGCCTCCCTCCCCGCATGACGCGCCTCCATCTCGGCCTTCAACACCCATAGTTGCTCCAGTTCTGCGAGGTGGGGAGCCACCTCAACTAAGATTTCCATCATCGCCTCATTGCGGTCGACAAGCTTCTGCTCAGGATAAAAGACGGATCAAAGACGGAGTCAGACATCAAAAACAAGAAGATTGCCAAGGCTCTACCACAAGAATCGTACCGCGACTCCCTGGGACCCGCTGATGGCGGCGCGAAGAAAGCTTTCGCGCTCCCTCCTCGCGACGACTTCGTCAAGCTTGAAGCTCTTCGTTGTCCCATCGGGAGTCGTCCATGTGAATCTCCAGGGCATCACGCGTGGAGGAGCCTCGATCCGTGGTAGATGCGGGATCTCCGGCGGCGGCGACGGCGACGGCGACGACCACAAAGGCGATGGGGTCCTGGCCTCAGCGCCACCGTCCCCCGCGACTTTGGGGACCGGCTCAGGGGCTCCGTCCGCGGCTTCCGCGACGAGCAGCGCTTCGGGGGCTGGGGCCTCAGCTTCAGTAGCCGCCTCTCGGTCGGGTGGTGGCAGCGACCCCGCAGTCAGGGCCACCTCGGTCTCCATGACCAGGCTGGCCACCGGCTCAACAGGTGTCTCCGCGGCCGCTGGCTCGGCTGGGGCAGGCTCATCAAGTGGAACGGTCGGGTCGACCTCCTTGAGATCGATATCGGCCCGCTTCCTGCACGACGAAACAATTCATCACGACACTGCATCAACATGCAAGGATCTCAGAAAACACGGAGCAGCGCACCTCTTGGAGAACTTCAGCTTCTTGCCGGGCGACCCGGCCCCTGGCGGAGCGCTAGCTGTGGCAGTCGGCCCGGTCGGCGTCACGATCGGCGGCGGCGCATCAACCCGAGTCGGCTCCGACTCCGGTGTGGTCGGCTTGGGCACCTCCGCCCCTGGCGGCGTCTGCTCTAGCCAGCCCCACAGTGACACCGTGGCCGGACTCGACAACATCGGGCTCAAACTTGCAGGTCTCAACCTGGGACTTGACCGCTTGGGCGTCCCCGCGACGGCGTCCCTTATCTTCAGGCTTCCGGCCACGGCGCGCGCCGTCATGGCCCCCTCGCCCCGATATAATATCGGCTTCTTCCCTGCTCTGGGCAGCAGAGGGACTTCTCGGCCTCTTCTTCGACGCGACGGCTGACAATGGACGGGAGTCCTCATCAAACTCCACGCACCACTACAAGCAATTCAACAAACATGCTGCCGGGGACTTAGACATCCGAGTCCACAGGCACGCGCTACAAAGGGAAGACGGATGTTACCTCAGACCGGGGCCAGCTGCACCTATAAGACGCAATGCGCCTCTTCTTGTCCTCGGTCTTAATCACCCCGCTGGAGAAGTATCCAAACAGGGTCTCCGTCACCTTCCGCTTGTCGGCCGACTCCCGGCTGACCTGGTCAGGGTCATGCTTCCCCTGGTAGTCCCAGATGAACGCGCTCCTCAGATTCAGGGGCTGGAAGCGCCGAGTCAGGAACCGCCTAGCTACCCACGGACCGGTTAGGCCGGCCTTCTTGAAATTATTCAGCTTCGTCAGCAGCTGGTGCACTTGACCCATCTTTTCATGGGTCAGGTCCGCTGACCAATTCAGCGAAACTACCGGCGGCAAGCCGTGAATGGCCGCAAGGAGGGATCAAGATCTGCGCAATAAAACCACTCCTTGTGCCAGCCCTTCAAGGAGGATTTCAAGGGAAGATCAAGATACGACTTTTTCCTATCACTCCTCAATTGAAGACCAGCCCCCCCAATTACATTGATGCTATTTTTGGAAGGCTGAGGTTTAATGTGGAACAAATGCCTAAAGAAGTTGAAATGGGGTTCCACACCCAAATAGCATTCGCATAGAGTGACAAAAATGGAGATCTGAAGAATCGAGTTGGGGTTCAAATGCACCAACTCCAGCCCGTAGAAGTCAAGGATGCGGCGGAAGAAATCAGAAGACGGAAGGCACAAGCCTCGATCAAAAAAAGAGGCGAAAACTACCGTCTCGCCTGGTTGGGGATTCGGGCTCGACTCATCCCTAGCCGGTCGCCAACGAATCACCTCTTGGCTGGGCAACTTCAGTTCATGTTCCAGCCGCTTCAGCTTCGTCGAGCCACAATCCGACACTGGCCAAGAACTTCCCAGCGCCCCCGCAGGATCCGAAGCCTTTGGCATGACTGGAGGAGATGAGATTTGGGGAAAAGCAAATCGGGGGCTTGGACCAAACAGAGAGGATCGAATCGCTTGAGTCGGGTGGGAATGGCAGTAGCTAACCCTAGCCGAGCGGGAGGCAAAAAGTTGGGCGCGAAGGTGGAAGACGAAGCGGTTGGCCGATTTGGAGAAGATGAGGGAATATTTTCTCATCTCCCTGCTTTTATCGAGGATGCCGACTAGATGGTTGGGACTTCACAGTTGCACTGGGCAACAAGATATGAGTTCCTACAGAGATGCCTTCCATGTGCCGCCCGCAGGCTGAGTTGGATTATGTGCTTGCTACTATAGGAGCCAATGCGGTCAACATATATGCTTCATGAGAGCCTTATTGCGTAAACGATTATGTTTGGATATCTGTTTAATGCACCAGTCTCGAGGATACATCCTTATGAGGACACAAGCTGGTCGTCATTTAAAATTGGAGTGCATGTATCTGTTCTCATGTACACCTAACCAGCCAAGATTTGTTTCATAAGTGGTACTCAGGCCCTACATGCAATGGCCTCGGTGCCATGAGCAACATTTACCCGACTGACATGTATGCAGAAGAGTCTAACTTATTGAGTAGTGCACTACTCGGGAGAAGACGATAATATATTTTCCCACTGACATGATGCGGAGGAGTCTAACTCCAAGTAAGGATGCCACTCGGAACAGACTATAAACCCCTTGTTCCACTGACATAACGCTAAGAGTCCCATACACGAGTAGGATCCTACTCGGCAAGAATATAAACCACAAGCGACTGACTGAAGTCGAAGAGTTCTATACGAGTAGTTCCTACTCGCAAGACTATAAAGTTTATCGTTGACATGTATACCGAAGAGTCGCAAATAACCATAGTTAATCTACTCGGGAAGACTTCCAGGTTAAATATTTGACTAGTTTAATGTCTTCACAATTAAGCACAAAGTCGGGGGCTACACCTAATAGGTGCGCCTATTCAGCGCACACTGTTTATATATTTACATGAAGCCCTTCATTGCCTCGCTGCCAGCTGACATGAAGCAGGACTCGAGAGAAGACTTACTCGGACAAAGAGTACTCGGGCGTACTGCACTCAGGCAACCTTCACCATGGAGGACGAGCACTCGGCATCAGCTGTGACTCAACTATGAAGGTCTCAGGGGCTACTGTGGAGGCCATGGGCCCCGGGTACCTCATTACTAGTACATGGGCCACTCGGATAGAGGATGGGCCGAACCATGTAATTAGAGATAAGATAGCACCCGGCAGGTTGTGCCTTGTATAATGAGGAAACATAGTCTTAGTCGGATAGGACTCTATCTCTAAGGAGGAAATCCCTTGGCCGTATCCGGCTGGGATCCTTATCATGTACCCCTGTCCCCTAGTATATAAAGGGAGGCAGGGCGCCCCTCAGGGCGAGGACAACAAGAACAACAAGATCATCGATCACCATACACCTCAGAGGAATAACACCTCAACTGGACGTAGGGTATTACCTCACCTTGAGGGCCTGAACTAGTATAATTCTCCTGTGTTCCTCTGCAGTCCACCGAATTCACCCTCTTCGAGTAGCCCCATAGTTTTATTGCCGGTGCAAAGCATCGACACAACAGCACGGAGCAGCGCAGGACTCGCCGGCGGCGGTGGCTAGGGCGGGCGGAGGTGGTGCGACATCGGCGGCTAGCGGATGGAGGGAGATGGTGGAGGTAGTGGCTTCGGGAAAGAGGAGGACGATGGGATTGGGGCTACTATATATATGGCAAGAACTAGGGCTAGCTGCAGCGTGGCGTGCGGCTAGGGCAGCGGAGAGGGAATAGGAAGGCTTTGGCCAGGAAAGAAGGAGGATGGGAAAAGAAAAAGAAAAGAAGAGAAGGGCCAAAAGGAAAAAAAGAAAAGAGGAAGGAAGGAAGGGAAAACGAGAGGGAAAAGATAGGGGCCTTTCTGGAAAATTGCAAAACTTGGAATATTTAGAATTTTTGGGAATATCTAGGGATTAGGAATTGAATTGAATATTTGGGGGAATTTAATTAGGAAAATTTAGCTCCACTCCCAAAATACAATTAACCCCAATTAAGAATCCAACAAATCCAATGGGGTGATTAATTAACTTAGTCATTTTAAATACTTTTAATTGCCAAAATTTTCATTATGCTACATTAGCGAAATAAATCAGAGGTGAATTTTCACAACCAGGCAAAAAGGACGAAAAGCAAAAAAATCAGGATGTGACAACTCCAGAGCAGGCACTAGAATTGATCAACTTGGCCAAGCTGACTGCTAAGGCAACAGCTGAAGAGTTGCCACTATGACTATACTGCCAATACATAAAGGAAACTCTTAAGTATGTTGTGCATGGAAAACACTTGCAATTTGTATATATTGTAAATACATGTGCTTTTGTATTGTTGAAATCTACGCGAGTGCTTGAGTTATCTTAGTCATCATTAGTCTTATCCGACTAACCAAAATATACCAAGCGATAAGGATGAATGTAAAAGGCATTTATCCATCAAGTCTATACTCAGTATAAGTTAGCACAATCATTATGAGACTTCGTGACTTAGATAAAATAGACTCAAATTTGGTTTGAACAATAACAAAAGATGTGATATCATCATGTAGCCCCAAGACTCACTACTCGGTTGAAACAGTCGGCGTAGTGAGTCAGAAAAAACTTTATTCATATATATGAACTGAATACAATGCTCAGGTATAGAAAAAACGTAGCTGTTCTATGTTCCATGAGTTGTTGATCAGGGCTCCATCTTCGGTCTTCAATCGGTAAACCCCCGAGCATATAACCTCAGCGATAATGAACGGCCTCTCCCATAAGGGAGATAATTTGTCCCTGTCTTTGGTGGTTTGTATTTTTTTCTTAATACAAGATTGCCCACCAAAAAGGCACGGCCACGAGCATTATGACTGTGATAACAACATAGGCCTTGAAGATATCTTATCGACTAGATTGTAGCGATGTCGCTTGCTTCCTCAACCTAATCTAGCTCGACCAGTCAGTTTTCGTTTGACTTGTCTTCAGAGTGGGCCCGGACTCGCAAATAGCTAAACTCCATCTTGGTAGGTAACATGGCCTCAGCAACATAGACCAGGAAGAAAGGAGATTGCCTTGTTGCCTGACTCACCATGGTTCAGAGTGACCAGAGAATGGATGGGAGTTCTTGTACCCACCGCCCTACATATGGTCGTAGTCAGTCGAACACCGTACTCTTGATACCTTGTAAGACCATGTTGTTTGTGCGCTTGACCTAGCCATTGCTCCGTGGGTGAGCCACAAAAGCATAACAGATCTTGATGCCAAACTCGTCGTAAAAATCTTGGAAGATGCCGCCAGTGAACTAAGTTCTGTTGTCTGTTATTATGCAATTGGGAACTCCAAATCAGTAGATGATACTCATGATGAAGTTTTTTGCCCTATCCGCAGTGATGGTAGCAACAGGTTTTGCCTCAATCCACTTTGTGAACTTGTCTACCATGACGAACAGATGTGTGAACCCTCCTGGCACCTTTTTGAACGGCCCAACCATGTCAAATCTCTACACAACAAATGGCCATGATATTGGGATTGTCTGCAACTCTTGAGCTGGTAGGTGAGTTTTCCGAGTGAAAAACTAGCATCCCTCACATGTCCGAACTATTTCTTTTGCGTCAGTAACCATAGTCGGCTAGAAGAAACCTTGTTTGTAAGCCTTTTTGACTAACGTCCTTGATGCAGCATTGTGGCCATAGATGCTTGAGTGGATTGGTGTGACGCAGCGCATGAGGACTCCGATGCACTTAGATGATATAGGCCTTCCCCGACTATGATAAAGCTCTTGCTCTGACATTTGACTTGCTCGGCTTTGTTGCGATCTTCAGGGAGCTCATCTTCCAGTAGGAATCAAATGATTGTAGTCCACTAGTCTTGAGAGATGGTTAGCAATTCCATTGGTTCTGGAGCAGGATTAGCCCCTGACAGTTCAAGATCAGACTTTTTCTTGACTGATGGCTCCAATAACTGCTCGACAAAAACTCCAGTCGGGACCACTATACACTTGGATCTACTGTTGACTACCTCGTCTGCAGCTTCATTGTATTGGCACAAAACATGTGCGATTTCCAGTCTGACAAACTTGTTATCCAACTTTTGCACTTCTTGACAATATGCCGCCATGTTGTTGTCCAGGCATGTCCAGTCTTTATGACATGGTTCACCACTAGTTGGGAATCCCTGCGAACTACCAACTGTAGGATATCGAGTGATATGGCAATATAGAGCCCATGGATGAGTGCTTCATACTCGGTGACGTTGTGGATGCCGAAATGTGTATTTGAAGTACATTGTCCAGTATTCAAGCTTGTCCACAGGTGCAGCCGACTGAACTTTTCTCCACTCGGCTACGAAGTCGACGAGTGCTTGAGACTTGATTGCTGTTCGTGGTTGGAAGACTATCAAATGCCATCAACTCAGGTGCCCATTTAGCGATTCTGCTGGTAGCTTCGCAGTTTTGTAGAACATCTCTGAGTGGAAACAACATGGCAATTGTAACTTGGTGCGATTGGAAATAATGCACCAGCTTCCGGACGGTGATGAGTAATCCGTACAACAGCTTCTAGACTTGGGGATATTGCATTTTGGATTTGCCTAGGACCTCACTGATGAAGTAAATTGGTCATTGTACTTTTTGGATATGTCCTGGCTCTTCGCACTCGACAACCAAAACCGTGTTGACCACCTGAGTAGTTGCTGCAAGGTATAGCATGAGCAATTCTTGGGGCATTTGTGATGCCAACACAGGTGGTGATGTGAGACACTTCTTGAAGTCTTCAAAGGCTTCTTGGGTTTCCGACGTCCATTGGAAATTATCAACTTTTTTCATATGCTTCAAGAAGGGCATGCCCCGTTCACCTAGTCAGGAAACAAATCAGCTAAGTGCTACCATGTAGCCGGTGAGCTTCTGTATGTCCTTCTGGCTAGTCGGGGGAGCCATGTTCATGATTGCATTGATTGTCTCTGGGTTCGTCTCTACGCCTCGATGTAAAACAATGAAACCGAGTAGTTTCCCCGAAGGTACTCTAAAGACGCACTTTCCGGGTTCAGCTTTATCTTGAATCTTCGAAGGCTTTGAAAAGCTTCTTCTAAGTTGGCCATGAGGTCACCTTTGAACTTCATCTTGATTACCACGTCATCGACACTTGCCTCCACATTGCACCCAAGTTGAGTGTGAAGACACCGCTGGATGGCATGTTGATACGTTGCGCCAATGTTTTTCAATCCGAACGACATAGTGATATAGCAGTATGCACCAAACGGCATGATAAAAGAAGTCTTCAGGCAGTCCTCCTTCTTTAGGCTGATTTCATGGTATCCCAAGTAGCAGTCAAGAAAGCTGAGTAGTTCGCATCCCACAGTTGAATCAACCACCTGATCTATCCTGGGTAGATCAAATGGATCCTTGGGACACACCTTGTTTAAGTCGGTGTAGTCGACGCACATGCACCATTCACCATTGTTCTTCTAGACCAAGACTGAGTTTGCCAGCCAATCCAGGTTGTAGACCTCCTTGACGAACTCGCCTGCCAGGAGCTTGGTTATCTCCTCATGGATAGCATCATTGCAGTCTTGTGCGGAGCGCCGTAGTCATTGTTTGCCTGGTTTGGTGTCCGGCTTGACGTTGAGGGAATGCTTGATCACCTCCCTTAGTACACTAGGCATGTCAGAAGGCTTCCAAGCAAATATATCTGTGTTCGCCTTGAGGAAGGTGACGAGCTCGTTTTCCTATTTGGGGTCGAGTACGGTCCCAACAAGTGCAGTCTTGGTGGGGTCGGAAGGGCCTAGGAGATCTTCTTTGTTTCTGACTCTGCTGAAATTCCTGACTTGGCTGCCTTTTTTGCCTGGACTTCCTCGTCCTGCTTTGATGTCGTTGCCTCCAATCGGATGTTGCTCCATCCGACTGCAGCTTCGTGTGACTAGGCCAACTCGCAGCTCTCCTTATCACAGGTGAAGGCTTGCTTGACATTACTACGTAGGGAGAGTATTCTTGTTGGTCCAAGCATCTTGAGCATCACGTAGGTATAGTAGGGTACCACCAGGAATTTGGCGAGTGCCGGTCATCCAAGTATGGCATGGTAGGCTGTCTCGAAATCGGCAACCTCGAAGTAGATGTTTTCCATGTGAAAATTTTCTTGCGTGCGAAAGGTGACTGGCAGAGTGATCTAGCCGAGTGGTGTTGAAGAGAGGCCGGGGATTACCCCACGGAAGGAAGCTGTACTCGGTCGTAACTTAGACCGAGATATCTTCATCTCGTTGAGTGTCTTGGTGAAGAGGATGTTGAGTGCGCTTCCCCCATCGATAGGGACATTCTTCAACTTGATGTTTTTCATTATGGGGCCCAGGACGATTGGATAACACCATGGATGTGCCACTCGGTCAGGGTTATCCATGCGGTCAAACATGATTGCCACCTCGGACCACCGTAGATATTGAGGGCATCGGTGGAGACTAAGTTTACTTCCCGTATGGTTAGCTTCTGCTTGCGCTTGGACTCGTATGCCGATGGCCCTCTCCAAATATATGATTAAGCTCAGCCTGAGGATCTTGGTAGTCGCTGGTTGGGCCCGAGTCTGGCTTGTCTTTGTCTTTCGGCTCACCGGACGTTGATGTCTGCTCAGAGACGAACTTCTTGAGCAGAAAACAATTTTTGGCTGCATGCTTCCCCTTTGTATGGAAAGCGCATGGCCCATTCATGACCTTTCGGTAGTCGTCCGTCCTAGGGGGGTCACGGTCAGTTGCGGTCGACTATTGCCACGATGTCCTCTGACTTGCGCTTGCCGGTCCCGATCTTGGATGGGGCTGCATCGTCTGTCTCCCGTTGCTCCTTCTATTGTGGCTTGTCATTGAGTGTCTCAACAACCGCATCAGCTAAATCAGCATACTTGTTCACCATGTCGAATAGAGCTTTGACGGAGTTGGACGACTTCCTAGTGAACTTGGCGATGAACGGAGTGTCTATGACTCCCTTGCGGATGGCAAAAATGACCACCTCATCCTTGATCCTGGGGACAGAGGTCTTTGCAAAACCTCTAGCAATGCCCCTAAGCACCCTTGACCCATGTGGGCCTGTTGGGTAGAGCTCTTGGGCCAAACGGCTACTGGCGTATTTAATGCGCCGAGCCAAGGTGTGCAACCATGCCTTGTCCTTCGCGCGCCTCTCCAAGGAGGGGCGATGTGATAGATATCTACTTGTTAGGGTGTGCGGCGTGGTAGATAGGTTAGGCCACATAGCCTGTCGCCTATCGACTGTCAATCGAAGCCCTGTGCAGGTTGTCAGGGGACATGGGCTGTCAGGCAGCCCTCTTGATGGCCTACCTGCTCTCCTCACTTTTTGCCTACTCCACCTAGGCACTGATAGGTGGGACTGTGAGACAACAATGATGACCACGGTTTTCTCCACCAGAGCACCCCCACGTGAGAGTGGGTGGTGTTCTGGGCACATGGCAGGCGGCCATGACCTCCGCATGGATCTGCTTCCTAGGGGCCAAGCTTGGAAGAACGCAAGGCCCATTGTGGGAGGGCGACCAGCACTGTGCGGCACACCTAATAGGGCGTACCTATATTGTACCCTGCCATAACCTAGCTGTATCTTGGTAATTTTAGGGTGGAAGATTTCACGCCCGTCCCTCCAGTATGGTCACTATGGTACCCACTCATGTTCTATGAGGGTAGGTCCAAGACCTTGAGGTGGGGGCATTGAACTCTGAAACATTCTCAACCAAGACACTAAGCATAACACCCAACACACATGAGTAGGGTATTACGCCACTGCGCGGCCAGAACCTGCCTAAGTCCCTTGTCTCCATCTTTTTCCACCTTCTGTGTAGGCTCAGGAACTGCTTCCCCCGGCCGGACCTCAAAGTGGGTCTGTCCGGATCCCCGCTCTCAGTTTCCATCCACCGACACATGCCTTGTATTATTTGACTTTCATGTCCTAACTCCAGGTGGTGTTAGCGACATAGACGAAAGAGGTCCCTACTTCAAGTTAGGGTTTGAAAATCAAGTCATCGAAATTGACCGCCCATTCGAACCGTAAATTATAGTTTGGATACTATGAATTGTATTTGGGGTGACTCATTGATGTATTTAGGTTTAGTGTGTCTTGGTCAAAAGGGATCTACCCATACTTCACTTATTTGGGTGGTGGAATAAATCAGTGATGGGTTCCATTGGTGTTTAAGCATAGGAATTTAACCTAGGGTTTTGGTCAAATCCAATCCTAGTTAACTTTTAGGAGTGCTTAGCGCAGAAGCCCAAATGTTCTGTTTTAAAAGGAAAAGGTTTTACCTTACCCTGTTTGAGCTAACTCTAGCTAGCTGAACCTTTGTTTGACTTGATGTAGTAGGATCCCAAGGTATAACCTATGAGTTACTCTGTTAGTATTTTGCCATACTCAAATTTCTGAAACCGAAATTCGGGTATGTTACAATTTCATACCATGCGCCTTGTGTTGTAAGAATTGAAACTTGTCCCAAAGTCCAATATCTTCAGATTTGAAAATTTTTGGGTTGATATGCCAGGATTCATGGAAGTGGTTCAGACCTGCTTGAATATTCCTATAAGGCATACAAACTAAGCTGTGATTGTGAATGCTAAGCTCAAAAATCTCAGAAGGGGTCTCAAAAGATGGAGTAAATGTCTGTCTAACTTGAACACACTTATTTCTGACTCTAATGAGGTTCTCTGTGTGCAGGATTAACTTTACCTGTTGATGGGTTACATTCTCTATCAGCTATGCCAACAAGAGAGGAAATTTATGAAGTTATAAAATAGTTGCCAACTGATAGGGCACCTGGACGTGATAAATTCAATGTGCCTTTTCTTGTTGGCCAGTTATTTTGGAAGATTTCTACAGTCTTGTAGAACAATTCTTTGGGGGTGATTTATCTCTGCAAAATCTTAATAACTCATATATTACCTTGGTCCCAAAGAAGGTAAATTCAGATACAACAAGTGATTTTAGGCCCATATCTCTGCAAAACTCCTCGTTGAAGTATATCACTAAGCTTATGGCTGACAGACTACAAACAGTTATCTTGCAAATTGTCCATGAAAATCAATATGTGTCGATGCTTTGTATCGGTAATAATTATATGGGGCTATTCGCAGACCTAAACTTGATGGATTGCTAAGCAACACAAAACGAGTTTATCATGGTTCAGGCCCTCAAGGAGAGGTAATACCCTACTTCCAGCTATTGTGTATTGCCTTTGAGGTTTCTCTAGTAAGATTCTATATGCCCTAGAGGGCTCCCTACCTCCCCTTATATACTAAGGAGGCAAGGTTACATGGTAGGAATCCTAGTCGGACTTCGAATAAAGGATTTCCTTCTAGGAACACATCGTATCTAGCTAGGACTATGTCCTTTCCCTTGTCATCCAAGGTAACATAAGCCGAGTTATATTATATCCCTAATTATATGATTAGGCCCATCCTACAATGCTTTCCATGAGGTACCCGGGGCCCATGGCCTCTACAGTAGCCCCTGAGAACTTCATAGTTGAGTCACAGCTGGCGCCGAGTGTTCATCCCCCCCCCCCCATGGTGAAGATTTCCTAAGTGCATCGCTCCCGAGTACTCTTTGTCCGAATACCCCTTCTCCAAGTCCAGCTTCATGTCAGCTAGCAACGAGGCTATGAAGGGCTTCATAGAAAAAGTTGAATAGTGTGCGCCGAATAGGCGCACCTATTAGGTGTAGCCCCCAACTTTGTGCTTAATTGTGCAACAATTAAATATAAAGTCAAAGATCTTTAACCTTTAAGACTTTCCCGATTGATATATTTCTTAGAAATTAGACTCTTCAGCATCATGTCAGCTAGAAATATTTTTGCTCAAGGCAATTTGGCTACGCATGTAAGCCGAGTACTACTTCATGGATTTTGACCCAATATGTGGTTAGGTGTACTTGAGAAATACCTGCATCTCCAATTTTTATGGAGACTAGCCATTGATCCTTATAAGGATATATTCCCAATACCTATTAAATAATTCAAATATCTAAACACATGTGTCTAGCAATTAAGCTTAACATGAAGCATATCTGATTATTTTTATCGGTTCCTGTAAAATAACACCTATACTGTGATTATGTCACTGACAACCGCTGGCCCAATAGGACATGCTATTTAGGAACTCATATCTTACGGCCCATTAATGAGTAGGCCGGCCCAAACCAGCCACCCAGCGCAGGCCTATAAATCACGGGGAGGGAGAAAAAATTCCTTATTCTCCCCCAAATCGCCAAACTGTTTCGGCATCCAAAAAACATGCCCAAAATTTGTGCAACCCCCTCTGCCTAGGGTTTCTACTTGCTCAAGCTCCTCTCCAGAAATCCACACGGCTCTTCATTCCAATCTCGATTCCCACCTTCTAGAAACTTTTCTCCTTCGTTCCGCACTCCGAAGATGCCGAGGGGTCTGTTCGATGCCCCCAACATCCCATCCCGGTCATGGCCAACGTCGACCACATGATCTTCAAAGCTGGCTCACCTAGAGAGAAAGACGCACCTCTAGCCAAAGGAGCTCATCAACTAGCATCCGGCTATCGGTGAGACAATCCTTTCCCCAGATTCCCATGAAATCATGGTGTTTGCTTCTTTTTTCAAAAGGGGTTTCTCTCTTCCTTCTTTAGATTTTTTCCGTGGCCTCCTTGATTACTATAAAATTGAGCTCATCCATCTCAACCCCAACTCCACCCTCCAGATCTCCATTTTTGTGACCCTCTGAAGCCTTTCTAGGGGTTGATCCCCATTTTAATCTTTTCCGCTTCTTCTTCCACGTCAAACCCCAGCCTTCAAAATCCAAACCCCAAGTGATAGGGGGAGCAAGCCTTCAACTCCGCAACGAGATGAAGAAGGTCTATCTCCATGTCCCCCTGAAGACCTCTCTGAAGGGGTGGCTTCAGGAGTGGTTCTACTGTTCAAACCCGGAGCCCTTCTTGCCACCCTTCACAGGTAATCATCCTACAGTTCTGGATAGTTGGACAGCTCTCCCCTTGGAAGCCGACATGGTTCAGGTGCAGCTACTTCTGGAGAAGATTGAAGCCTTGAAGGACAAGGGGCTGACAGGGCCATGGGTGGCATGGACTTTCTAAAATCTGCACATTCAACCCCTGAAGGCTAGGATTCATCTTGGCTATGAATACCAGGGGAAGAAAGACCCTACTCGGGAGTACTCCGATTTTGTCGACAAGGACGTCATCACCGACACCTTGCTCGGCTACTTAGTTAATGGAGTATTCGAGACTTTGGATGCTGAGAGGGCTCCCAAGCCCTACTGCTAGAGCAGGCCCCGGCTGACAATAATATCTTGTCTCTTGATTATCTTGATGTTTGTCTATGATGGTGGTTATGAACTCAGTCCAATCGAGCCTGCCTTTATGCATAATGCTTGCAGGAATTTGCTGAATTCTCATTGAACCCTCCCAGCCAGCCAGCTAGGGAGTCCAGGGAATGGCCAACCAGCCCATCAGCTATCCAACCTAGCCCCAAGAGGGCTGGGAAGCAACCCATGGTGGACCAGGCCAAGAAGAAAAGCATGCTGAGTATGGCATTAGGTGGTCCCACGATCAAGGACCCTAGCAACACAGCCCCAGGACCGCACCGCCGACTGCTCCACCAGCCCAGTCGGCCACACCTAGTGTGGCACCGACTGGCCTGGGCTCCACACCTCTGAGTAAGTCTTCAAGTCCATCACCGACCACATCCACCCCTGGCACACAGGGGTGGAGATTTAAGACTTCCAAGAGGTATGAAATCTTCATTCTCTAGAAAACTTTGAGCTGTGTCGCATTGTCTTGATTGTAGTATGATCATGCAGGAAACCAAGTGACGTTGATCTCAAGGGGACAGTGCCACCGACCACCATTGTTGTTCCCGTCCTGAATGAGGTCGAGACTGTAGAGCCTCAGCCCAAGCCGAGTGCCCCTCCAGCCCCTGAGGTTGAAATAGTGCAATCGGCTCGGGCACAAACATCCCCCAATTGGGACAACACAAGCATAGCTGAAGTTCCAATCGCTGAGCCGATTAAAGAGCCGACAACTCCTAAGGCCCCAGACCTAGAACCCCCTCTCCTCCACTGTCCTCGTCATTGGTGGAAAATGACCTCCCCAGGCTCGAAGGTCCTCCACCTAACTTCCCCCGGGTGTTTTATTCGATCAACCCGGATGGAAGCAATGAAGCCTTTGAATTGAACGACGAGGCTGCCCAGAAAGAATAGGTCAAGCTGATGGAGGCTGCCATTAAGTCTTCAAGGCAGGTCCAGGTATGTGACTCCGATGTCTGTAATCTCAACTTCATGCTGATTATCTAATCTTGTAGCTTGTTCTGTGATGGCTCACTTTGTTTGATAATTGTCTTGTTTGTGCAGAGAATCGTCGAGTGATTTGAGAAGATGAGTCAGGTCCTCACACAACTCGCTCCCCAGATCACTCAACTTAACCAACTCCAGGCCACAAAGGACGAGCTGGAGTGGACCAGTAAGGAGAGGGAGGACTGGCTGAAGGACTCGGTTAACAAGCTATGGTATGAGCAGTGCGAGAAGATAGGGACCATCAGAGGTAAATCTCCCTTTTGCCCGAGTATCTCCAGACATCCTCCCAGTGTCTCTAACCTTCAACCTTGATTGGCTGGAGCTCTTGAGACAAATCTGAACAACTAGTCCCTGGAGATTGAGCACATAAAGAAGGAGCTAAAAGAGCTCGAAAAGGCAAAGTCCAAGGTTGCCACCGAGTATGCGAGTAAGTTGCATATTTGCTTCTGTACTCTGCCTGACTAGATGTCCAAACTTGCTTATGTCTCTCTTCTGCATGAACAGCCTTCGAGACCAATGCACAGACTCAGTTTAGCGCCTTTGCCGAAGAAATCAAAGTGATAAAGGATTTGCGGAATGCCATAGTGGATTCGGCGAAGACTTTATTAGATATTATGCAGCCGGGCCAAGCTGGGTCCAGTTCAAGCTCTCCTTCCTAGGTGGTTCAACGTCTTCAAGAGGCTCCGACTATTTTGAAGGAATTCACCACAGAGCATGCCACCGTAGGCATCTCTCAAGCCTTAGCCATGACAAAGTCGGCAGCCAAGTCGGGAATTTTAGCCTTCCAACATGCTTAGTGTACCAAGGGAGGTGATCGAGCATTCCCTGAATGTCAAGCCAGATGCCAAACCAGTCAAGCAACGACTATAGCACTTCACACAAGACTGAAAAGATGCTATTCGGGCGGAGATAACCAACCTCCTTGCAGCCGGGTTAATCACAGAGGTGTACTACCCAGATTGGCTGGCAAACCTAGTCTTGGTTTGGAAGAAGAATGGTAAATGGTGCATGTGCATTGACCATACCGACTTAAACAAGGTGTGTTCCAAGGATCCATTCGGTCAACCGAGGATAGATTAGGTGGTCGATTCAACTGCAGGATGCAAATTACTTAGTTTTCTCGACTGTTACTCAGGATACCATCAAATCAGTGTAAAGGAAGAGGACTGCCTGAAGACTTCTTTTATCACGCCCTTTGGAGCATACTGCTATGTCAGTATGCCATTCGGGTTGAAAAACGCTGGTGCAACATATCAACGTGCCATCCAGCAGTGTCTTCACACTCAACTCGGGTGCAATGTGGAGGCCTATGTCGATGACATGGTGATCAAGACCAAAGTCAAGGAAGACCTCATTGCCGACTTAGAAGAAACTTTTCAAAGCCTTCAAAGATTCAAGATGCAGCTGAATCCGAAAAAGTGCATCTTCGGTGTACCTACAGGAAAGCTACTCAGCTTCATCATATCACAATGGGGCATCGAGGCTAATCTAGAGAAAATCAATGCTATTATGAACATGACACCCCTGATTAGCCAGAAGGATGTACAAAAACTGATCGGCTGCATGGCAACACTCAGCCGATTCATTTTCCAACTCGGTGAACGGGGTATGCCCTTTTTCAAAATATTGAAGAAAGCCAATAATTTTCAATGGACACCAGAAGCCCAAAAAACCTTCGAAGATTTCAAGAAGTTCCTCACATCACCACCCATGTTGGCCTCACCGATGCCCCAGGAACTACTTATGTTGTATCTGGTGGCAACCACTCAGGTAGTCAGCACGGTGCTGGTCGTTAAGTGGGCAGAGCCAGGGCATATAACAAAAGTTCAAAGGCCAATCTACTTTGTCAGTGAAGTCCTAGGTGAATCCAAGATGAGATATCCCTAAGTCCAGATGTTGCTATATGGCTTACTATTAACTGTCTGTAAGTTGGTGCACTACTTTCAGTCGCATCAAGTTACAATCATCACACTGTATCCACTTGGGGACGTCCTACACAATCATGAAGCCATCGGCAAAATCGCTAAATGGGCGCTCAAGTTGATGGTGTTTGACATTGTCTTTCAACCACGGAGAGCAATCAAGTCACAAGCACTCACCGACTTTGTGGCCAGGTGGACAGAAGTTCAGATGGCTACATCAACAGGCAAGTTAGAATACTGGACGATGTACTTCGACGGTTCTCTACGGATCGGCGGAGTAGGGGCTGGCATCGTTTTGATGTCACCCACTAGAGAGAAACTCAAATATATCCTTCAGATATACTTTCTAGCATCTCACAATGTCACCGAGTACGAGGCACTCATCCACGGGCTCCGCATCGCCATATCACTTGGCATTCGTTGATTAGTAGTACGCGGGGGTTCTCAACTTGTGGTGAACCAGGTTATGAAAGACTGGACATGTCTGGACGACAACATGGCAGCATATTGTCAGGAGGTACGGAAGCTAGAAAACAAGTTTGACGGGCTAGAGATCACACACGTACTACGCCAGTACAACGAAGCTACTGATGAGTTAGCCAATATGGGATCCATGCGAGAAGTGGTCACGACTAGGATTTTTATTAAGCAATTATTGGAATCATCAGTCAAAAAGAAGTCAATACTCGCGAGTAGTCGGGGGCTGAACCTACCTTGGCAAAAACAGAAGTGCTAATTATCTCTCAGGATTGGCAGACTCCAATCATCATATTTCTTCTGGAAGACAAGCTCCCAAAAGATCGCAATGAAGCCGAGTAGATCAAACTTCGAAGCAAATGTTTCCTTGTAGCCGGAGAAGACCTCTATCGTCAAAGCACATCCAGAGTCCTCATGCACTGTGTCACACCCGAGGAGGGCAAGCAGATTTTACAGTCCATCCACTCGGGGATCTGTGGCAACCATGTTGCATCAAGGACGTTAGTCGGAAAGGCTTACAGGCAAGGATTCTTCTAGCCGATTGTAGTTACAGACACTAAAGATATAGTTCGGACATGCGAGGGATACCAGTTCTTTGCTCAACAAACACACCTACCAGCTCAAGAATTACAACCAATTCCGATATCTTGGCCCTTTGCAGTTTGAGGGCTTGACATGGTCGGGCCATTCAAAAAAGCGCCAGGAGGGTTCACACACTTGTTCATTGCAGTGGATAAATTCACAAAGTGGATCGAGGCAAAACCCGTTGCTACCATTACAGTGGCAAGGGCAAAAGACTTCATCATGAGTATCTTATACCGATTTGGAGTTCCTAGCCGCATTATAACAGACAACGACACTCAGTTCACTGGCAGCATTTTTCAAGATTTCTGTGACGACTTTGGCATCAACATCTGTTATGCTTATGTGGCACACCCACGAAGCAATGGGCAGTTCGAGCGTGCAAATGGCATGGTCTTAAAAGGTATCAAACTAGGGTGTTCGACCGACTACAACCATACACAGGGCGGTGGGTGCAAGAGCTTCCATCCGTTCTCTGGTCTTTAAGATACACAGTTAGTCGGGCAACAGGGCAATCCCCTTTCTTCTTAGCCTATGGTGCCGAGGCTGTGTTACCAACCGAGTTGGAGTTCTGCTCTCCGCGAATTCCGGCCCACTCGGAAGTCAAATCAACCGAAGACCAATTGGTCGAGCTAGATCAGTTGGAAGAAGCAAGGGGCATGCATAGTTATCACAGTCGGAATGTTCGTGGCCATGCCTTTTCGGTGGAAGATCTCATTTTGAGAAAATCCAAACCACCAAAGGCAGGCATAAACTATCTCCCTTATGGGAAGGGCTGTTCATTATCGCTGAGGTGACACGTCTAGGCACCTACTGACTAAAGACAGAAGATGGCATCCTAGTCAATAACTCATGGAACATAGAACAGCTACATCTTTTCTATACCTAAGCATTGTAATTCTTCTATATATATAAATAAAGTTTGTTACCCTGACTCACTACATCACTTGTTTCAACCAAGTAGTGAGTCGGGGCTGCATGATAATGACACATGTCTTTTGTTGTTTATAAAGTTCAACCTTGTTTTGTCTAAGTCAAGAAGTTTTATAACAATTATGCTAAGTTTCTGAGTATAACGCTTTTTAAAGTTAGTCTCAAACCACTTGGCATAAACTAGCTAGTCGGGTAAAACTAATGATGGCTAAGATGGAATAAGTACTTGGCAAAATATAACAAACACAAAAATATTTATAGTGTTTACACATTGTTTCTATTAGACACTGACTACTTAAAAGTTCATGTTTACATGGGCAGATCCTCGGCACTGGCCTTAGCAATTGGCCTAACCTGGCTAATCAACTCCAATCCCTCCTACGGGATAGTGCCTTTAGCAAAGCCCTCTCTGATTGCCTCAATGTCTACCCGGGGTAGAGAGACTTCGTCATGGCTAATGCTTGAGCAATCCCCACAATGACGCACTTGGATGAGCACTTCAGAAGGGCAAGGGCCTCTTCAAGATGTTGCGCCACCTAGGAGATGGAACTTGAGCTAGGCCCGGCTAGGCTTGGCTGCATGATATCTAATAAGGTCTTCCCGGAATCAACTATGATGTTCCATGACTCCTTTATTATCTTAATCTCTTCAGCAAAGGCACTGAATTGGATCTGAGAATTAGCTTTGAAGGTTGCTCACACAGAAAAGAGGCATCAATAAATCTGGATACCTAGTCGGATAGAGTACCAGAGCGGATATGAAGCTTACTTGCGTACTCGGTGTCCACCTTGGACTTCGCCTTCTTGAGCTCCTTCAGCTTCTTCTTCAGGCATTCAATCTTAAGGGACTGGTTGTTTAGGTTTGTCTCTAGACCTACAACCAAGCAAAGTCGAAGATTAACATTATGGAGAAGATGACTGGAGTTACTCGGGTAGAAGGGAAACATATCTCTGATGGTCCCTATCTGTGGAGGCCATGGGCCCCGGGTACCTCATTACCAGTACATGGGCCACTCGGATACAGGATGGGCCAGACCATGTAATTAGAGATAAGATAGCACCCGGCAGGCTGTACCTTGTATAATAAGGAAACATAGTCTTAGTCGGATAGGATTCTATCTCTAAGAAGGAAATCCCTTAGTCGTATCCGACTGGGATCCTTATCATGTACCCCTATCCCCTAGTATATAAAGGGAGGCAGGGCGCCCCTCAGGGCAAGCACAACAGAACAACCAGATCATCGATCTACATACACCTCAGAGGAATAACACCTCAACTGGACGTAGGGTATTACCTCATCTTGAGGGCCTGAACTAGTATAATTCTCTTGTGTTCCTCTGCAGTCCACCGAATTCACCCTCGCCGAGTAGCCCCATAGTTTTATTGCCGGTGCAAAGCATCGACAGTTGGCACGCCAGGTAGGGGCCTCTGGCGAATTCCACATCTGAAGATTCGATGGATTCAATCAACAGAGTCGACAGCAACGAGTTCTTCCCCGGAGAGGCAATTACCTTCGGAAGCTTAGACTTCACTGCCGATCAATTCGGCAATCTCACCCTGGCTGAAGTAGATCCAATCTTGCCAGCCAGGGAACCAGCCGATGTTGCGCCAGTCGGCATGCAGGGCACCGCCGTCTCCTTCAGCGACTTCCTACGGCAGTCCTTTACATCGCCGAACATCGGGACAACCCTCTCCTTCGGTGTCCGGCTTGCGCTAGGCCATGAGCCAGCCCGAGTTGGGCCGAGAAAGGGAGGGGTCGTCAACTTCCCAAACAACTCCGGCGACGCTGCGCATCTTTACCCTGCGCAGCAAACCCGATCTCCAGCGATTCAGTTTGGACACGGCCAAGCGCCGCTTTAGATTGGATCTAGAGAGGTCGGAGTCGTTCTCACTCCGATAAACTATTTGGAGTCCGACACCAAGTCGGACAGCGGTTCGAGCGCTAGCTCGGACTTTAATTCGGCAAGCTTCCCCCTCTCCCGCGAGATCTTCATGGCTTCAACACCACCTTCCGAGGTATGCCGACTACAAGAGGAGTGACAAGAGGAGGCGCGCCGGCTACAACAAGAGGAGGCCAACCGCGAAGCCCGTAACAACGAGCTACGCGAGGCTGGGCGAGTCGCTCAGCAACAGATCCTCCAAACCAAGATCGGCGACCACGACATCTTCGTCACACCACAACAGAACGTTGTGGCCGCAGCGACTCTGCTGGACACTCCAGCTCGGGGCCGATCACCAGGCCACCCCGACTATCGCCAAAATCAAGGCGATGATCACAGCTGCTGCCTGTCAGCAGCAACAACAGTCGGGCGACACCGCTATACCGACCAATCGGCCGGGTTCTCCGGCAGCAGGCTCATCTGCATCAGCACGACGATGGGCGGCCGGCTCCAGTCGGCAACGCGAAGAGTCCCGGCAAACGACACTCGGCAATACCAATAATGACAACCGGCGGCGTCGCCGATACGACCGCCGACCCAATCAGGACCTCCGAGTTTGACTGCACCGGGACCTCCACCACACCCTAAACGCCCAACGCGAACAACGCGAAGAAGATGAACGCCGCCGACTGGAAGACGAAAACGAGCGCTTCGGCCTCCACCATGAGCGACTACATCGCCAAGATCGGAGTCGGAGCCCTCACGAAGACGAAGGCATCCCAGCCTTCACTCGGGAGCTACAGGACGTCTTATGGCCGACTGGCTTTAAGCCCACCGGGATCGAAAAGTACGACGGCAAGACAAACCCCGAGTCCTGGCTCACCGTCTACACCCTAGCAGTTCGCGCTGCTGGCGGCGATAGCAGAGTCATGGCTAACTACCTCCCAGTCGCGCTAGCCGACTCGGCGAGGACATGGCTGACAGGCCTCCCAAGGCGATCGATTGGTTCCTGGGGACAACTCAGGGAGCGGTTCATCGCGAATTTCCAGGGGACCTACGACAGACCCGCTTCGGAGCATGATCTTTATAAACTGCACCAGAAGAAAAACGAGTCCTTGCACGAATTCATCAAAAGGTTCTCCGAGAAGCGCAACCAAATCCCAACGATCAAAGACGAAGCCGTCATCGCCGCCTTTCGCAAAGGGGTAAAAGACGCTCCGCTTATCGCAAAATTCACTCGGAAGTCACCATCCACAGTCCGGGCGCTCTTCGACATGGCCAATAAATACGCCGACTCAGCCGAAGCGGTAGCCGAGGCCTTTGACGAGAAGAAGGAGCCCCAGCAAAAAGAACAGAAGGCGAAAGCCGACAACGAGCCATCTCAAAACAAGTCCGGCAGCCGTAAACGGAAGTCGGATAACGAGGTAGCCAACATGGAGCGCAGCCGGTCGCGGCCCCAGTGGAACAACGACTACCAGAAAGTCATGAGCGGGCCATGCCCCTTTCACCCCAAGGGAAAGCACGCGGACAAAGACTGCTATATGCTCAAAAAGTTTGCCTCCGAGCAGACTTCATCATCTGGCGCCAACAAGGACAAAGAGAAGCCAGACTCGGGTCCGGCTGATGACTTCCAAGATCCTCAAGCCGAGCTCAACCATATCTTCGGGGGACCACTCGCGTACGAGTCCAAGCGCAAACAAAAGCTTTCAGCACGCGACATCAACACGGTCTCCACGGCCGACGCCCCCCAATACCTGCGCTGGTCAGAGATGGCCATCACCTTCAATCGCGCAGATCACCCAGATCGGGTTTCCCACCCGGGACGCTATCCACTCGTCCTGGACCCGGTCGTCAAAAATATCAGGCTGAAGAAAACCCTCATAGACGGAGGCAGCGCGCTCAATATCTTGTTCGCCAAAACTTTGGACAAGATGAAAATTCCTCGTTCAGAACTACGGCCGAGCACCGCACCCTTCCACGGGATAATTCCCGGCCTGTCATCAACTCCACTCGGACAGATAACCCTACCGGTAACCTTCGGCACGCGGGATAATTTCCGCACAGAAACTGTCTGCTTCAATGTCGCCGACTTCGAGACCGCGTACCACGCGATACTCGGACGACCGGCACTCGCCAAATTTATGGCGATACCGCACTATACATACATGGTGCTGAAGATGCCCGGACCAGCAGGAGTCCTCTCCCTCCGCAGCGACGTCAAGCAAGCCTTCACCTGCGACAAGAAGAGCTGCGAACTGGCCCAATCACAAGAGGCGGCAGTCGGACGCGACAACATTCGGCAAGCCGTCACATCCGAAGTCGAGCAAGATCAAGTTCCGGCTAAAAAAGCAGCGAAGTCGGGAATCTCAGCGGACTTTGACACGAAGAAGATCCCCCTAGACCCTTCCGACCCCTCCAAGACTGCTCTAGTCGGGACCGGACTCGACCCCAAATAGGAAGACGCGCTCGTCACCTTCCTCCAAGCCAACAAGGATATCTTCGCATGGAAACCGTCCGATATGCCGGGCATACCAAGGGAGGTGATCGAGCACGCCCTAAACGTGAAGACAGACGCCAAGCCAGTCAAACAACGGCTACGGCGCTTCGCTCAAGACCACAAAGATGCCATCCGGGAGGAAATTACCAAACTCCTCGCAGCCGGGTTCATCAAAGAGGTCTACCACCCGGACTGGTTGGCAAACCCAGTTCTGGTCCGGAAGAAAAACGGTAAATGGCGCATGTGCGTCGACTACACCGACCTCAACAAAGCGTGCCCCAAGGACCCATTTGGTCTCCCTCGGATAGATCAGGTGGTTGACTCCACGGCAGGGTGCGACCTACTCAGTTTTCTCGACTGCTACTCGGGATATCATCAAATCAGCCTGAGGGAAGAAGACTGCTTGAAGACATCTTTCATCACACCGTTTGGAGCGTACTGCTATATCACAATGCCGTTCGGTCTGAAGAACGCGGGCGCAACCTATCTAAGGGTTATTCAGCGGTGTCTGCATACTCAGATCGGACGCAACGTGGAAGCCTACGTCGATGATGTGGTGATCAAGACCAAGTCTAATGAAGACCTCATTGCTGACTTGGAAGAAACCATCCAAAACCTTCGAAGATTCAAGATGAAGTTGAACCCGGAAAAATGCGCCTTCGGCGTTCCATCCGGAAAGTTACTCGGCTTCATTGTCTCGCACCGCGGCATTGAGGCTAACCTGGAGAAAGTCAACGCCATCCGGCACATGGCACCCCCGACTAACCTCAAAGACGTCCAGAAGCTGACAGGCTGCATGGCGGCACTCAGCCGGTTTATCTCCCGACTGGGCGAACGGGGCATGCCCTTCTTCAAGCTACTCAAAAAGACCGACAATTTCCAATGGACTCCAGAAGCCCAGCGAGCCTTCGAAGACTTCAAACAATTCCTCACATCACCCCCCGTGTTGGCGTCACCTCTGCCCCAGGAACCGCTAATGCTGTATCTGGCGGCAACGACACAGGTAGTCAACATGGTGCTGGTGGTTGAACGACCCGAACAGGGTCATATTCAAAAAATACAACGGCCAGTCTACTTTGTCAGCGAGGTCCTTGCCGACTCCAAAACGAGATATCCGCAAGTCCAGAAGCTACTATATGGCCTACTTATCACAGTCCGGAAGCTGGTGCATTATTTCCAAGCACACTAGGTCATGGTGGTCACAGCATTTCCACTCGGGGACATCCTTCATAATCGCGAGGCCACTGGCCGAATCGCTAAATGGGCACTCGAGCTGATGGCATTTGACATCACCTTTCAGCCACGGACAGCAATCAAATCTCAAGCTCTAGCCGACTTCATGGCCGAGTGGACAGAAGTCCAACTGCCTACACCAACAGCAAAGCTAGAATACTGGACAATGTACTTCGACGGTTCTCTACAGATCGGTGGCGCCGGGGCCGGAGTCATATTGACGTCCCCCACTGGCGAAAAATTGAAGTACGTCCTACAAATCCACTTCCCGGCTTCCCACAACGTCGCCGAGTACGAGGCACTTGTCCACGGGCTCCGCATCGCTATATCACTCGGCATACGTCTACTGGTTGTGCGCGGAGATTCTCAACTCGTGGTAAACCAAGTCATGAAAGACTGGACCTGTCTCGACGATACCATGGCGGCATACTGTCAGGAGGTCCGCAAGCTGGAAAATAAGTTCGACGGGCTGGAAATCACACATGTCCTGCGCCAATACAACGACACAGCAGACGAACTGGCAAACATGGGATCCAAACGAGAAACAGTTCCAGCTGGAATCTTTGTCGAGCAACTCATGGAGCCATCAGTCAAGAAGAAACCGGCACCAGATCAGTCGGGAGGTGACCCTACCCTAACCACAGACGAGGTGTTGCACATATGTCAAGACTGGAGGACTCCTGTTGTCAAATTTCTCACGGACGACGAACTCCCAGAAGATCACAGTCAAGCCGAGCAGATAAAGCGTCGAAGCAAGAGCTTCCTACTAGTCGGAAAAGACCTGTACCGAAGGAGCGCATCCGGTGTCCTCATGTGCTGTGTCACCACCGAGGAGGGCAAGCAGATCCTGCACTCGATCCACTCGGGCATATGTGGCAACCACGCCGCATCCAGGACGTTAGTCGGAAAGGCTTACCGGCAGGGATTTTTCTGGCCCACAGCAGTAACAGACGCCAAAGACATCGTTCGCAAGTGTGAGGGTTGCCAGTTCTACGCAAGACAAACAAACCTTCCGGCCCAGGAACTTGAAACTATCCCCATCTCCTGGCCATTTGCAGTATGGGGGCTCGACATGGCCGGCCCTTTCAAGAAAGCGCCATGGGGGTTCACACATCTATTCATCGCGGTGGATAAGTTCACCAAGTGGATTGAGGCTAAACCCGTTGCAACAATTACAGCGGCACGAGCAAAGGACTTCATCATGAGTATATTATACCGGTTCGGAGTCCCTAACCGCATCATCACCGACAACGGTACTCAGTTCGCGGCGGGCCTATTCCAAGATTTCTGTGACGATTTTGGCATCAAGATCTGCTATGCATCCGTGGCACACCCGCGGAGCAATGGGCAGGTCGAGCGAGCCAACGGTATGGTCTTACAAGGCATCAAGGCCAGGATATTCGACCGACTACAACCATATGCGGGCCGGTGGGTACAAGAACTCCCATCTGTTCTTTGGTCTCGCAGAATCACGGTTAGTCGGGCAACAGGGCAATCCCCCTTCTTCCTGGTCTACGGTGCCGAGGCTATGCTACCTACCGAGTTACAGTTCGGCTCTCCACGAGTCCAGGCCTACTCAGAGGACGACTCCAACAATACCCGACTGGTCGAACTAGATCAGCTGGAAGAAGCAAGAGACACCGCAACTATCCAGTCGGCAAGGTATCTTCAAGGCCTACGCCGCTACCACAACCGCAATGTCCGTGGCCGCGCCTTTTTGGTCGGGGATCTTGTTCTACGGAAAATACAAACCACCAAATACAGGCATAAACTATCCCCAATCTGGGAAGGGCCGTTCATTATAGCTGAGGTTACGCGGCCAGGCGCCTACCGACTGAAGACCGAAGACGGCGCTCTCATCAGCAACTCATGGAACATAGAACAGCTACGTCCTTTCTATACCTGAGTTCTATAATTTTCATGTGTACAGTTCCTCTGACTCACTACGCCGCTTGTATCAACCGAGTAGTGAGTCGGGGGCTGCATATATATATGTGCGTTGTCAATAACATACGAGCTTATTTCACTTTGGTTATGAAGCCTTACTATGACTGTCACGTTGCCCGAGTACAGCTCCTTACTCCGAACGTTTTTATTAAGTTCTGACAGACTAACTCGGTGCATACTACACGGTCAAGTAAAGCTAATGACAACTGAATAACAAGCTTGGCGGCATTGCACACATATTTACACATGCTTGTTTACACAAGTTTATATGTTCCGACTACATAACTTGCTGCCCTTATAGACCCAGGTCTCGGGTAATTATTTCTGCAGTCGGCTTCGCCCGGGCGATTAGCTCCAGCGCCTCCTCTGGCGTCATCTCTTCGGCAAACCCCTCCCCGATGGCCTCAATATCCGCCCTAGGGTATATGGATTTGGTCATCGCCAGGGTCTGGGCCACGCCGGCGATAACATGCTCATCCGAGTACCTTTTCAAGGCACTCGGCGCATCCTCGAGACGCTCCACTATCTGAGGGATTCTGCTGCAGCTGGTCCCCACTGGGCGGGGATCTATAAGGTCAAGGAGCCCTTTCACGGACTCGACAAGAGCCTCCTGTGACTCCCTGATCAACCTTATCTCCTCCGTGTAGAACTGATACTGGGCCCGGACATTGGTTCTCATGTCTGCCCAGATCAACCGGCAAGTAAGCTTGTCAAAATCGGCTACACACAGGATAACTAATGGATTGGCCAAGATCACAGTCGGGTTGAGGACTTACTTTCGTAGTCAGCCTCCCACCCGGCCACGGTCTTCTCCAGTTCAGCCTTCTCCTTACCGAGCTTGACGACGGCCTTTTCCAACTCGGACTTCTCCCAGTCAAGGTCGGTGTTGGCCTTTGTCAGGTCGGCCTTGACCTTCTCAAGCTCGGCCTTGGCTTCTTCGGCCTCCTTCAGCTGCGATTCCCTCTCTGTTCGGGTCTTCAACTCCGCTTCGAGGTCTGCACCACAGATTAGCCAAGAGCTCAACTGTGCAGTCGTGACACAACCGGGCAGTCGGGAACAGCGCAGCTGGATGAATACATCAACGGTTCAGTCGGGAAGATATACCCGAGGATTTTACCTCTGATCTTTCTGGCTAGGGCCCATGTCTCCACCCTGAGCTGATTAGCGCCACTCTTCAGCCAGGCCTCCCTCCCCGCATGGCGCTTCTCCATCTCGGCCTTTAAGGCCCGGAGCTGTTCCAACTCTGCGAGGTGGGGAGCTACCTCGACCAAGATTTCCGCCATCGCCTCATTGCGGTCGACAAGCTTCTGTTCGGGATAAAAGACGGATCGAAGACGGAGTCAAACTTCAAAACAAGAAGATTGCTGGAGCTCTACTACAAGAACCATACCGCGAACCCTTGGGACCCGCTGATGGCGGCGCAAAGCAGGCTTTCGCGCTCCCTCGTTGCGACGACTTCATCGAGCCTGAAGCTTTTCACAGTACCGTCGCGAGTTGTCCACGTAAAGGTCCGGGGCATCGCACGTGGAGGAGCTTCGATCCGAGGCAAGTGTGGGATCTCCGGCGGCGGCGGCGGTGGCGATGGTGACGACGATAACCACGACGGCGACGGGGTCCTGGCCTCGGCACCGCCCTCCCCCACGACTTCGGGGACCGGCTTGGGGGCTCCGTCCGCGGCTTCCGCGACGTGCGGCGCCTCGGGGGCTGGGGCCTCAGTTTCAGCAGCCACCGCTCGGCCGGGTGGCGGCAGCAGCCCTGTAGTCGGAGCCGCCTCGGTCTCAACAACCGGGTCGGCCACTGGCTCGACAGGTGTGTTCGCGGCCGCTGGCTCAGCTGGGGCAGGCTCATCAAGTGGAGCAGACGGGTCAACCTCCTTGAGATCAATATCGGCCCGCTTCCTGCACGACGAACCAAGACATCAAGACGTTACTTCAACACACAAAGACTACAGAAGACCCGGAGCAGCGTACCTCTTGGAGAACCTCAGCTTCTTGCCGGGCGCCCCCCCCCCCCCCGGCGGTCGGCCCGGTCGGCGTCATCGTCAGCAGAGGCGTATCAACCCGAGTCGGCCCCGACTCTGGTATGGTCGGCTCGGGCGTCTTCGCCCCAGGCAGCCTCTGCTCTAGCCAGCCCCTTGGTGGCGCCACCGCCGGGCTCGGCAACGCTGGGCTCGAACCCGCAGGTCTGAGCCTGGGACTTGATCGCGTGGGTGTTGCGGCAGCGGCGTCCTTTATTTTCAAGCTACCGCTCACGGCGCGCGCCGTCATGGCCTCCTCGCCCCGATATAAAATCGGCTTCTTCCCCGCTCTCTTAGAGCCGGGTTGGGCAGCAGAGGGACTCCTTGGCCTCTTCTTTTTTGACGCGACCGCCGACAACGGACGGGAGTCCTCATCAAATTCTTCATGCCACTACAAGCGAGTCAACCAAATGCGTCATGATATGCTAAACGACTACGGTTTTGCGGGCATTTGTCACAAAAGAAGGATTAAAGGTTACCTTGGTCCAAGGCCGAATGAAGCTATAAGCCGCGACCCGGTGCTTGTCGTCCTCGGTCGCGATCACCCCTTCAGAGAAATAGCCGAACAAGGTCGCGGTCACCTCCTTCTTGTCCGCCGACTCGTTGCTTACTCGGTCAGGATCATTTTTGCCTTTGAAGGCCCAGCCGAATGAACTCCTAAGCTTCAGCGGCTGAACGCGCCTTGTCAAGAAGCGACGAGCCACCCAAGGACCTGTCAAGCCGGCTTTCTTGAGTTCATCTATCTTCGCCAACAATATATGTGCCTGGCCCAGTTCTTCAAAGGTCGGCTCCGCGGACCAGCTTGGCAACACCGTCGGCGGTATACCAGTAAACGGGCGCAAGGAAGGAGCCAGATCGGCGCAATAAAACCACTCCTTGTGCCAGCCCTTCAGAGAAGATTTCAAGGGCAGATCGATATACGTTTTCTTCCCATCGCTCCTCAATTGAAGACCAGCCCCTCCAATCACATTGATATTGCTCTTGGAAGGTTGGGGCTTGATGTGGAACAGGTGTCGGAAGAGGATGAAATGGGGTTCAACGCCCAAGAAGCACTCGCAAAGAGTAACAAATATAGAAATCTGAAGAATAGAGTTGGGGTTCAGATGCACCAACTCTAGCTCGTAAAAGTCGAGGATACGGCGAAAGAAATCAGAAGATGGAAGGCATAAGCCTCGATCGAAAAAGGAGGCGAAATCACCTCTTGGCTGGGCAACTTCAGTTTATTCTCCAGCCGCTTCAGCTTCACCGAGCCACTATCCGACACCAGCCAAGAACTTCCTGGCGCCCCCGCAAGATCCGAAACCTTCGGCATGACTGGAGGCGACGAGGTTTGGGGAAAAGCAAATCGGGGGCTTGGAGCAAACTAGGAGGATTGAAATCGTCCGAGTTCGGGCGGGGAATAGCAGTGGCTAACCCTAGCCGGGTGGGAGGCGAAACGTTCGGCGCGAAGGTGGAAGATGAAGAGATTGGCTGATTTGGGGAAGACGACGGAATCTTTTTCTCTCTCCCCGTCTTTTTGTAGAGCCAATGCCGACTAAATGGGCTTGGGCCTACACCGTCTGCACTGGGCCAATAAGATATGAGTTCCTACAGTAGCATGCTCCATGTGGGCCTTCCGCAGGCTGAGTTGAAATTATAGCGCTGGTGCTGCTAACATGAGCCGATGAGATAAACAGGTACGCTTCATGAGAGCCTTATTGCTAAACATATATGTTTGGGTATCTGTTTATCCATCAGGTTTCGAGGATATATCCTTATAAGGATCGCAAGCTGGTCTTCATTAAAATTGGAGATGCAGGTATCTTTCTCGAGTACACCTGACCACGCCATGGATTTATTTTCATTAAGTGGTACTCGGCCTACATGCGTGGCCACCAGTTGCCATGAGCAACATTATTCCGGCCGACATGACGCTGAAGAGTCTAACTTTCGAGTAGTGCACTACTCGGGAGAGACTATAAATCTTTGTTCCCGCTGACATGATGCGGAAGAGTCTAACTTTTGAGTGGGACGCCACTCGGAAAAGACTATAAACTCATATTCCGACTGACATGAAGTCGAAGAGTCCTACATACGAGTAGTCTTCTACTCGGCAAGACTATAAAGTTTATTCCGGTTGACATGATACCGAAGAGTCACAAATACCCGAAGTAATCTACTCAGGAAGGACTTCCAGGTTAAAGATCTTTGACTTTATGTTTAATTGTCTTCACAATTAAGCACAAAGTCGGGGGCTACACCTAATAGGTGCGCCTATTCGGCGCACACTATTCATATATCTACATGAAGCCCTTCATAGCCTCGCTGCCAGCTGACATGAAGCAGGACTCGAGAGAAGACTTACTCAGACAAAGAGTACTCAGGCGTACTGCACTCGGGCAACCTTCACCGTGGAGGACGAGCACTCGGCATCAGCTGTGACTCAACTATGAAGGTCTCAGGGGCTACTGTGGAGGCCATGGGCCCCGGGTACCTCATTACCAGTACATGGGCCACTCGGATACAGGATGGGCCAGACCATGTAATTAGAGATAAGATAGCACCCGGCAGGCTGTACCTTGTATAATAAGGAAACATAGTCTTAGTTGGATAGGATTCTATCTCTAAGAAGGAAATCCCTTGGTCGTATCCGACTGGGATCCTTATCATGTACCCCTGTCCCCTAGTATATAAAGGGAGGCAGGGCGCCCCTCAGGGCAAGCACAACAGAACAACCAGATCATCGATCTACATACACCTCAGAGGAATAACACCTCAACTGGACGTAGGGTATTACCTCATCTTGAGGGCCTGAACCAGTATAATTCTCTTGTGTTCCTCTGCAGTCCACCGAATTCACCCTCGCCGAGTAGCCCCATAGTTTATTGCCGGTGCAAAGCATCGACACTATCTTTTTCCAATTCTCGTCCCTGAGCTTGTTCACTGAATCCTTTAGCCATTCCTCCCTCTCCTTGCTAGTCATCTCCAAGTCCACTTTGGCGACCTGGAGCTAGTGGAGTTGAGTGAGCTGAGGGGCAAGTTGGGAAAGGACTTTACCCATCTTCTCGGATCGGTCGACCACTTGCTGCACAGGATACATTGCAGTCACATAAGACAAGCTACGATAGCAGAAGATTTTAAGAAACTGCAAATCAGCAAACATCATTGGATAGACTATATACCTAGATACACCTTCATGCAGCGATAGCAACTTCCATCAGTCTAACTTGCTCCCTCTTGGCGGCTTCCTCGTTGTGATCGAAAGTTTGTTCTTCCCCCTCCGGCATGACCCAGTAGAACATCCGAGGGAAGTTTGGTGGAGGAGCTTCGAGTCAGGGAGGTCATCATCGTCTGAGGATGAAGAGAGCGGAGGAGAGGGAGTCCTGGGCCTCAAATCAACTGGCGGTGTTGGATCTTCGGCAAGCTCGGGGACCAGGACGTCAACTACGGTATCCCGACTAGGCGAAGTTTGCAGCCCAGCCGAGTAGGTTGTCTCAACCTCAGGGGCTGGGACAACACTTGGCTTAGGCTACGGCTCTACGATCTTGACCTCAGTTGGGATGGGAGCAGCTGTGGGGGTTGGTGGCGCTATCCCCTTGGGATCAGCGTCACTTGGCTTCCTGCAGGATTATTCAGCGATCAAGATGTTGCAAAACTGCTCAAGATTTTCTGAAGATTGAGGATTTTCATTCCTTCTGGAAGTCTTAAACCTCCACCCCTGTGCGCTAGGGGTGGAGGTAGTCGATGAGGGGCCCGAAGGCCTACTCGGCGGCGGAGTACCGCTGGTTGTCAGGCTTGTGGGCGCGGCAATCGGCGGCGCAATGCTTGGTCCAATCGGCGCCACACTAGGTGCGGCCAACTGGGGCGTGGCGGTAGTCAGTGGTGTGGTCCTGGGGCTGTGTTGCTAGGGTCCTTGATCATCGGACCGCCTGATGCCTTAGGTCCCTGGTCGCTTCCCAGCCCTCTTGGGGTTGGGTTGGGCTACTGAGGGGCTGGCCGGTCTTTTTTAGACCCACTGGCCAACTGGCTTGATGGGTTAGAGACAAACTTGGCGAATTTCTGCAAGCATCAAGTATCCAAGAAAGCTCGATTGAACAACATTCATACCACACATTATAGACGGATATCAAGACAAACATTACACAAGACATTACCTTTGGCCGAGGCCTGTCTTTGTAGTATGGCTTGGAGGCTCTCTTGGTGTCTATAGTCTTGACGACTCCATTGACAAAGTAGCCGAGCAAGGTGTCGGTGACGACCTCCTTGTCGACGAAGTTGGCACTCTCCCGAGTCGGATCGTTCTTTCCCCGGTAGTCATAGCCAAGATGACACCTGGCCTTCAAAGGTCGAATCCATCGGTTTTGGATGGTCCTGGCCACCCAGGGTCCGGTCAGCCCTGTGTTTTTCAACGCGTTGATCTTCTCCAGCGGCAATTTCACCTGAACCATCTCAGCCTGTGACGGTATGGCAGTCCAGCTCTCTAGGACTACAAGGGGATTTCCAGTGAAGGGCAGCAAGGAGGGCACGAGATTGGAGCAATAAAACCACTCCTGATGCCACCCTTTCAGTGAAGTTTTTAGGGGAACATGTAAGTAGGCCTTCTTCATCTCATTACGGAGCTGAAGGCCTACTCCCCCTATCACCTAGATTTTGGATTTGAAGGGTTGCGGCTTGACATGAAACAGAAAGTGGAAGAGGTTGAAATAGGGATCGATCCCTAGAAAGGCTTCGTAGAGAGTGACAAAGATCGAGATGTGAAGAATGGAGTTGGGGTTGAGGTGGTAGAGCTCAATCTTGTAATAATCAAGGAGCCTACGGAGGAAATTGGAAGAAGGAAGAGCAAGACCGCGATCGAAAAAGGAAGCAAAGACCACGGTTTCGTGGGGACATGGAGAGGGAATCGACTCACCAGTGGCGGGATGCCAGTTGATGATCTCTTTTGGTTGGAGGTTTTTCTTCCTCTCCAGAAGAGCGAGCTTCGTCGCATAGCAATCTGATGTCGGCTATGCTCTAGACGGCATGGCGGGGATGTCGAACAGTGCCCTCGGCATGGTTGGGGTGTGGAACTAGGCAAGAAAGATTCTGGACGATGGGAATCGATGTGGGAGAGGAGATTTTTGCTGATGTCTGGGAGGAAGCTTGAGCTACAGGAAACCCTAGATAGGGCGGAGAGTGCGAAGTTTGGCGCGTGTGCGGGAGCTGGAGTGTTTTGGCCGATTTGGGGGAGAAAGGGGAACTTTTCTCTCTCCCACCGCTTTATAGGCCTGTGCTGGGTAAGAAGGCTTGGGCCGGCTTGCTCAGTAATGGACCATAAGATATGAGTTCCTAAATAGCATGTCCTATTGGACCACGACTGGCTATGTTAAAATCACAGTGCAGATGTCATTTTACAAGAACCGATTAAAATAATCAGATATGCTTCATGTTAAGCCTGATTGCTAGACACATGTGTTCAGATGTCTAAACTATTTAACAGTTGTTGAGGATATATCCTTATAAAGATCAATAGCTGGTATGCATTAAAATTAGGGATGCATGTATCTCTCAAGTACACCTCACCACATATTGGGTTAAAATCCATGAAGTGGTATGGCTTACATGCGTAGCCAAAATTGCCTTGAGCAAAAATATATCCAGTTAATATGATGCTGAAGAATCCAATGCCTAATCCTGTAATTAGGGATACAACCGGACTTGGTGCATATTACCTTGTATGATAAGGAAAGTGATATAGTCCTAGTCAGGTATGTTGTATTCCTAGAAGGAAATCCCTTGGTCAAGTCCAACTGTGATTCCTATCATGTAACCTTACCTCCTCAGTATATAAGGAGAGGCAAGGACCCCCCCCTGGGGCAGAACACTCTCACTAGAGAAAACACCACAATCTCATCAGAGAAACCTCAAAGGCAATACACCACAGCTAGAAGTAGGGTATTAACTCACCTTGAGGGCCTAAACCAAGATAAATCGTTTTGTGCTCCTTTGCAATCCATCAAGTTTAGGTCTCATGAGTGGCCCCATATTTTTATTGCCAATACAAAACATCAACAAAAGGAAGTTTTCAATCTAAAAGGAATTCTTCAGTCATATGCTCAATCCACTGGTTTGAAGATCAATTACCATAAATCTTGTATGATTCCAATCCATGTGTCTCCGCACCGTATGGAAATTCAGGTAGTACCTTTGGATGTAAAATTGGAGACTAAGCCAAGGATAATTGATTTTGCACCCCTTATTGATAGAGTGGAGAGGAGACTGTCGGCTATCGCTTCCTTTTTATCACATGGACAGAAGCTCACATTGGTGAATTCAATGCTCTCTTCTTTACCTACATATTACATGTGTACCCTCAAATTGCCAAACAAAGTTACTGAGCACATTGATGGGGCCAGACAACATTGTCTTTGGAGGAAAACAAGTGATATTACAGTTTGTTCTCATTCACTTGCAGCATGGGATAGGTTTGTAAACCTAAGAACAAAGGTGGGGGGGGGGGGGGGGGGCGGGGCTTGGTATCATTAATCTAGAATGCTAAAACATCTCAGAGCTCATGAAACATCTTGATAAATTTTATAACAATAAGATGTATAAATATTATCAACATTCTCTAGAATAAATATTATCAACATTCTTCAATGCTACCCCAGGCTCATCAAGAAAAAGGATCCTTTTGGTGGAAAGATGTCTTTAGGCTAACTCCAATTTTCAAAGCCATTACTTCTGTCAAAGTAGGGCAAGGAAACACTGCTTTGTTTTGAAAAGATCATCAGGGAGATGAAATTTTGGACATGCCTTTTCAAATCTATTCTCTTTCGCAATATCAGAGGATTTGTCTGTCTATGGATTTATGCAATGGATCAGAAATTTCACTTGCCACTATCAAGACAAGCTCTGCAACAATGGGAATAATTGAATGATCTAAATGGAGAAATCACACTTACACATGCAAATAATGAGTGGGTTTATATGTGGGGATCACCTGCTTACATGTCAGAAAAATTATACTCCATGTTCTTTGCGCATATCCAGCCTATGGCCCCATTAACTTTGATTTGGAAAAGTAAATGCATGATGAAGATAAAGGCATTTTTGTGGTTAGTTTTCATGGATAGACTTAACACTTGTGGTATGCTTCAACGGAGGAAATTTATTGTATATAGTGGGCCTAATTGCATATTATGTTTGGCTTCAGTCTTGGAGGACATGTTTCATCTTTTTTTCACATGCCCATTTGTGCAGCGATGCTAGCTATATCTAGGTGTTGTTTGGGATCTACATTTGGAGTATATGAATATGTTGCAAATTGCAAGAAATCATTTTGCTTCTTCTTTCTTTATGGAAGTAGTGGGATTATCTTGCTGGAATATCTGGAGGCAAAGAAAGGATCTTATCTTCAATAACATTCAGCCCACTTTCTAGAGATGGAAAAAGAATTTCAAGGAGGATTTTGCCTTGCATATGCATAGGGCGACGGAAGCAGATAAACCCAGTTGGCAATCATGGATAGATAACCTTGTATAAGTCTCTTCATTTTGGTTTCTCTTATTGTGTACATAAACTCTATATATTTTTAATACAGTGCAGTAGGGGCCTCTCCTATTGTTTCTTGTCAAAAAAAAAAGGACCGAATCTGAATCCAAAATGTGTGGAACATGATCTCTTGCCATGTATGGCCCAAACATGATGTAGTGGCGTGAGAGAAGACTTGAGAAAGGCCTTTGTTTGGTCCCTAGGAAATTTCATTGATCATCCATGCATTCCGTTCGCTCGGTCTCTTTCTCTTCACCCATGCAAGTACTTCTGCAAACGAAAACACACAAAACTCATGGTGCAGTGACGTTTGTTCAAACATATAACAAGTAAATCTTATATAGAAAGCATGCACCTTTGATTTATTGTCCTGTAAAATAGGCATGGTCATATCCGACCCGGTGCTGTCCTCATCAGTAAGGGAGCGCGCTGGCAACTTGGATTGTCTTCATCCCAACATCATTGACAGAGAAGGGCTCAAAGTCCACGATGGTGATGGCCGGGGAAGGGGAAGAAGAAATTTAGGGTTTTTGGGCACTGAGAGCTATGAAGATGATGAGCAGTGTGCTGTTGCAAATGGAGGCGTAACTTCAAATGAATCTCACCACTAGAACATAAATTCTAGGGTGATGGTTTGAATTCCAAGACGATGGGCGATATTCTTGGCAGGAATTACTGTGCGTTATGGGGAAGGCTACCCGAACTGAACTCCATTCAAATTTCAAAAAACCAACCACTTTGGTTAATTTGCTCAGATGAAAGGATCTGTTGGTTGGTCTTAATGTTGTTAGAACTGACTACGTTTTATGTTCCGATTGAGTAATCTCCCCTAGGTAAAAATGGCACGGTAGTCGGTATATACATTTGAATAAAGTTTGAGGGCTACTGTCAGTGTAGTAGATATGGCATACCCTGCATACATGGGCATACGCTATCGAGAATACCACATACCTAAGGAAATATGGAAGGTGATGACTAGATACGGATAAATCCACAGTTAAGGAAGGAAATGTACTCTGCATATGTAAGGATATCATAATCCAACTTAGGGACAACAAGGAATTGTCTGCCTGTATCCTATTTGGGGTCTCCAACTTCTACATGAAGAGGGTGTCATCTTCTGGTACATATACATGGCCTCCCAGGATCAAGAGACACCAAGCCTACACCGAGGAGAAGCCTTTCGCTAGTTGCGGACTATTAGGGTGTGTTTGGTTGGTGGGATATGCCTGGATAGAACATGGCCGACCATTTGTTAGGGGTGTTTGTTTGTTGGGCGAGTCTGGGATATAGCCACCGCCTAGGCAATATTCCCTATAGATTCCGGATATGTAGATCCGGACGTTTTGCCCGGATCACGCGACCAGGGATGGCCAACGTTGCATGTGCGGTATATCCTCTGCCTAATTTTTTTTCCACAGCTCCTCTGTCTCTCACTCTGAAACCCTATCCTCCCAGCGGCAGAGACTTTCAGACGGTAGCGCCCAGATCTACTGGTGGTGCGGCGGCCCAGCGTGGGGGCGGCGGGGCGGGCCGGTGTGAGGACACCCTAAGACTTGTGTCGTTATTTGCAACTCGCCATGTCAACGCTAACTATTAGAGTGGTGGGGTCTCAAATAAAATTCAAATAATTACTGTAACCACCACACCTCAAAGCAGACTTGACGTCACAAATTAAAATTCCGATACAAACTCAGAGCGCCGATTTTGAAATAAATGAGATACTCAACACAATAGCCTCCAGCAGTCCACCCCGAGATATGCCCATCACACCACACGATGGTGACGACCAAGAGACTACATATCACAGAGGACTCGATCAACATCAGCTATTAAGCAAATATCTCAATTATTTCAATCTCATACTTGTGTTCGACTAGCTTCCAGGAAAAGCGCTAGTCTCACACGTTCATCTCAAGCAATGATATACAACAATAGGGTATACAAGTAAATAAACTAAATCTACAAGTCAGAGTTTGCATAAGCTGACCAGCCAAATAATACGGTTCAGCGGAAGCTCATCTACCCATACCCACAAGCAACCGAATAGGGGTTGGCCCCTGATAGAACCATTCCTAAAGAAGCAACGATTCCCACGGCACTCATCCTATCAGCTCATCACCTGCGACAAAGTCTAAAGCAACAACATAGAAATAGAGCAAGAGTCACTACATTATTGAAATAATGTACTGGCAAGTCAAACCTATTATACTATATGAAAGCTTAAGTCAAAGGAAGACTATTTGTGGTTTTATTTTCAGCATAAAGCAAATTTTATTTCACAACCATTTTGCAACGGTAATTTAGAGAGCATTTAATGAAGTACATAGGTAAATCATGGTCATATAATTTATCAATAACATATCATCATCCTTGCTGCCCTACACGGCTTCAAGCCACCATTTCTATATCCATGACCTCATCATATCATAAATCATCTCAAAAATCACCCATACCAAGTCCTAAGTTCACAAATACTTTTATAAAGCATAAGTCTATAATCAAGACACTTCACTATGCCGCTCATGACCGCGAACATAGCTAATCGATTAGTTTTGACTCTGCAGATTTTGTACAACTTTACCCACATGATGTGAATTCTCTAGTTTGTCTTGTACTGGCTAGAGCACTACCACACTCTACATGTTGAGTGCGGTCTAGAGGTCACAATGTAGCCTTTACATTGCTCAATGTTTAACCCTGCATCAGCGACGGCAAGCGGAAATCCACACCGAGGGGCTACCTCGATGCCGCTAGGTGGCAGGCCCACGCCTTAACCTAACACCGTGGAGGGAAATAAAGCAAACCCTCTGTTCCCCCACGAGGCACTATACCGTTGTACTGGATAGACTTAGACACCTAACGTGGTTACGGGCCGTTAGGTAGTTCCTATGAGCTGATAGCATGACTTAACCCATACTAATTCGGCATACCATATGCAAGGCTAAACACTGAGCAACTTAATGAGCTAAGGCCATCCCATACTAGCACATGTGGTTGCACGGTATACATAAGTTCATGACATTGAGTTTGGTCCTTAATCGACTCAGGCGAACGGTCTCCCTATCGGTGTGCAACTACTCCATATGCACACCACTTGCCGCCCAAGTCTAAAACATGTTACTCTCCATTTTGCTTTGCAAATACCTAGAGATTTCACCTCTATCCAGAAGTTGTAAAATGCCCATTTTAACATGTATAAAGTGACCATTACATTTTTTTAGCATATTGCTAACCATGGCTAAGCATATGAAAGCATAATAAGCTAGTATAAACCCATTTGAGCAAAAGTGAAGCACTCTAACCATTACTAGGGTTACAACAGCAAGGAGTACAAGGTTTCAAGGTGGATCATGCAACAATTAGGTCATAGCTACCATTTACCACAATTCAAATATCGTTATTCACAAATACAGATGCAATTTTATAAACAACAAATTTCATTCCCCAAAACATAGGATTCAGCTTGTTCAAGGAGGAGGGGAGAATACATGCTTTACTCTTGAATACCTAGAGCAACATCCACTTCACTCCTTTACCGACCTCGAACTCGTCCTCTAGAAAGGAATTTATTGTACGATTGAATAAATAGCAAATTTGGTGCAAGGGATTATAATTTATATTTTGGTATTTGCAAAATATTGTATTTAGAGCTTTTATATGTGAATACATCTAACTACGAAATATTATAAGATATCCAAATTACCCTATTGTCAGTGGAACTTATTCTGTGGTTGGGTGCTGGTCTTAGATGAATTTTAGTGAAGAAATTTCCATTTTATTATCTTCTATTTGAGAGATACGATTTTGGTAAGTTCTAGATTTATATACGGTATCTATACGTGTAATTTAGTATACATGTGTTTTAGGGCTAAGTTTTTATGAAATCTAACTTTATATATATATATATATATATATATATAAAGAAAAGTACATTGTGATTTCACTGCATTTTGGTGTATTTTTAGAAACTCTTTTACCTTTTACATCCATACAAAATATTTATCCTTTGCATAAATCATAAATGTGTTTTATGTACTAATTTTAGTTAATCCTCTTCTTTCAGAAAAAAGAGGGCAAGATATTTTGAAGCTAACAAAATTGGTTTCATATTATTTGAAGCTCATATGAATTATCTATAGATTTTAGAAGTTAATACATTTTTATATACTATTTAAAGTACTTATTTGTTATCTAACTCTTGAAGGTGTCTCTTATGTAAATCTCATTATGTTTTTAGTCTACAGGAATAATGTGCAAAACATTGTGACTCTATTAAAGCTTGGTTTACCAAAATTGAAGTTAAGATGAGTTTGTTATAATTTGAAAGTATTTGTGCACTTTTATATATTATGTCATTTGTGAGTTTTGTTAAGTACTGGATATTCTAGATCTTAATCTGTAGAAATAAAATACATAATTTTGTCATTCCAACAAATCTTGTTTCATCCAATTGGGAGTTAAAATGAATTAGTTATAAATTTTACAAGTTTACTCATTTTTCAATTGAACAGAAAAGGTTTTAGGCATTTTTATTTGTTTTCCCAAAATTTACTTCAGCCGGGTCCACATGTCATAGAGAGCCAATGTGAAAAAAAGCCCCTGGAAGTCCTGGGAATCAACCCACACTCCCTCCACGTGTGAGAAGTGGATTTCATTAAGAGCTCTCCAGTTCTTGGTTATTTATGTATAGGTCCTCAAGTCCACATGTCATAGGGTGATACGTTTACCAATTAATCTAACAAGTTTTTAACTACTTTACACTTCGGTCCTCGCCCGCTAATCCAGGCTGACGAGTGGGTCCCGCGTGTCTGTGAGACAAAGCAGAGAGGGGAGTTGGGCAGCTGGGTGGCGATGCTGTTCGCCGGTGCCGGCGGCGAACGGCGGTGCGGCTGGTGTCGTGGCCAACAGAGAAAAGACGGAGGAGATTACGGCGAAGCCATGGGTGGTCATCTTGCTAGCTGATATGACCAGAATCTCGCCAACGGCGAGCTCCAGCGGCAGCTGCTTTCGGGTCGACAAGGTCAATCGCTCTACGGGCTTAAGCTGGCCAAACCAATGCATGCATATGCATCTAATTGGTGCCTGGGTTCTCACTGTGGGGTTTGACGAGGTCGGCAAGGTATGTGCGGCAGCAGTAACATCGAAGACAGCTCGGTGGTGGCGGAATCCAGCGGATCTTCATCAGCGGCGTCCTCCGGTCAACGGGCTGCCAAGCAAAATGGTGCACGACGTCATGTGTGTCCTAAGGCAGCTACACGTGCGATGAATCGGTCTAACTCTCATCGGGGAGCGAGGAATCGATGGTGGCAACTCAGATAGGAGCTGGGGAAGACGATGGCTAATCTCGAGCTTCGCGGCACCACGGCTTGATTCCTTCGGTCTACGGGCTTCTAGAGGTGAGGCGGCGACATTGGCGCGAGGGTTCGGCTTGTGACATCCTGGATCAGCCGAAACGGTGGCGATGTCGCGGCGGCAGTCCAGTGGAACAGAAATAGTGCACAGCGGTGGCACGGTGGCTAGGGCCATGAAATACAAAAATGGGGTGATTAGAAGGTGGTGATCATGTTCCTGTGGTCGAGGAAGGACGACAGTCACCAGGGATAGCTCGGGTTCGATCAGACACTATCGGTGATGAGGAAGAAGGCTCTGTCTCTAGCGATCCTAGGGGTTTCTCTCCGGGTTTCTTGGTGGTAACATGAAGTGGAAGAGGAGAAGAGATGGCTGGTGCGTTCTAAGATGAAATGGTCGAAGTCTCCTAGAGTGGAGCTTGTCTAGGTTGCCCTGTGTACTAAGGGAGGGAGAGGAAGGAGGAAGAGACACGTTAGCTATGGTTGCTGAGGTGTGTCCACATCTACAGTGGCCTTGGTGGGTCCCATTTTGCAAGAAATATTTTGTCACACACTTTGGGCTAAGTCTAGGCCAGGTATAGTGGGTCCATGTAGTGATGTTCTAGGAGGGGAGGAGGAGGATGAGTAGAAACTTGGGTGAGGCACACTGTCCTAAGCAATGGTGAAGCTTACAGGTGGGCCAGGGGTCTTTGTGGATCCCACATGGAAGTGAAATAGAGAGAGGAGTTCTCTAGAGACTAAGTGTGGAAAGGTGTGCTAGCTAGCTGTTTTGCACATGTGATTTCACCAAGTTACAATAGGTTTCTAGGGTTGGAAAAATTACTGTACGAAGATGGACATGTGTTTTACTAACCAGCCAAATTCCAAAGCTAGAGGCCTTATAGTTTTAATGTAGCAAAAAAGATGAAATGGGTATAGTGACACAGTTTTTCTGCAGTCTATTTTATTCCCTAGGGTTTGGTACTTATCATTTTATGTGTTTTCTTTGAGAATTAAATTAGGCCAAATTTTCTGGTTGTAGGGTTCACTTTAATACACACTTTGGTAGAAGGGCACTGCATGAATAGCTTTTATTTTTATTTAGTGAAAATAAGAACTAAGCAATTTATTTTAGCTAGTCCTCCTAGTTCTGCTGATTTAAAAGATTTTATTGAAGTGTTTATTGAAGTGATAAAATCATGTAAAATTTACAGGAGACCAAATGGGTTGAATAGTGCTTATAGGAATTTTTCCATGATTTTGTGTTAAACTAATTATCTCTAGAAATTCCTTAGATTATACAAATGCATATGCATCCTATTATGGAAATGCATTTTAAGATCCAAAAAAAATCAAAAGAAGGCATGCACATGAAATGATGATCATTTTATTTATCTCGCATTTTCATGTCAAACTTCTATTCATACAACTTTAGGCATCTACATTTTCTATTTCCATAATTTAACTCTTAAAGTTTTATACACCAACCCCTATGCATTTTCATTTATTCAAAATTTCTTATGCATAATTTTGGATTAATTACTTCCATTTTTATTTAACACAAAAGGTTTCTAAAGATTGGTAGTATGGATTCCCTAGCCGTGTTTTGTACTCTTTTGTATTCTCATATTTTGACCTAACCCTTGTTAAACCAACTCTTGGTAAACTACCTTTTACGAAATTTGGGTATGTTACAAATCTACACCCCTTAAAATGAATCTCATCCCTGAGATTCGGGTCCAACTGTGTAAAAAGGATGAGGGAATCTAGGTTTTGGTCTACTATACTGTTTTGGAAAGTGATGGATGGAAAGTTGCTTACGGTGCCATATCTTCATTTTTTTTATAACAACATAATATTATCTATCTTCATGGAAAAGAATGGTCAACATGGTGTGGTCAAAAGGTTCTACTTAAAGGCAATAGGGCATGTTTTGGTGAATGATATTTCTTTACAGTAGGAACTACGCTGGATACTAGAGCATTTCAAACAAATCAGGTTCAATGCCAGTTGAGAAATTAACTTCGTAGTGATCTAGTATGACTTTGATTAGTCCTTAGTTTAGACGAATCCACATTTTTGGGAAGGTCCTTTTGATTCATAGAGAGTCTTCTGGTTGGGAAAGTATTCTCTACTTCGGCTACTTATAGTTCATCTAATTTGTAACTAGGACATCCAACAGTAAATTTCAGATTTCAAATTAAACTAGTACATAACTATTATTATTTCATCCATTCCCAAGGGTCCATACATAAAAGGTTACATAAGGGTCATCTTACATTTTGTACAAGTCAAAATTCCTCCTCTTCAACTACCAAATTTACATAAGGGCATTCCACACTTAATAGGATAGTTAAGGTGGAGTACTAATTTACAACTGGATACCCCTTCCAGCGTACCTAAGGTGGCTATACATAGTCTTCCAGACTTCTTAATGGTCCATTTTCAGTTCAAAGGCACATCCATACCAGTGAACATAACGGGCCAGTCCATTTGGTCCCATGGTCCCTAATGGTGGAAGTGCTGATACAAGGAAATGACGAGCAGGCCGATTTGCAATACCAGGTATACCTATTGTCTCAATATAAGTCCCAGTGGGTGGTGGCAAAATCGTTTCAGGAGCGTACATAGCATCCTCTCCATACATAAGCTCAGGTGAGTAGAATCCTTCACGGAACCTAGGCAACATACGTCTTTGGAGGGTGGCTATTCTGGTATAAGCACTGTTTAGTTCCGTAGTCATGATATGGTAAAGTTCATCCAATGAATGTAGGAGCTAGGCTAGCTGAAGGTAGGGGGTATCTGGTTCCTCTCTTGCTTTTGGTAATCCTGGAAAAAATATTACGTCCATTTTCTTGGTTCACTACCGGAAAGTAACAGTAGAGTTCAACTAGTTCTGGCAATTCACAGCGAAGATGTGCAATAGCTACATAAGCACCATGGTACATGGCAGAGAGACAATTCCACCCACGGCCCTCGTAGTGTGGTCTCTTTCAGTTGGGCTCCAACTCGGACATACACTTGGACAATATAAAGGACTTGTGAGATGCCGATAGTCTTGATGAAGATGTGGTACTCTAGAGGTTGAGTGAGTCCAGCATGTTGTAGCATTATCCAAAGATTATGTTATGTAGTGTTCTCATTGTAACCTCCAGAAAAAGAAAAAGGATGGTATGCGGCTGCCATCTATAGAGATATAACAGGGTTAACATTAGTACCATAAGTAAAAGTTGAGTAAAACTGGTGACGATAAGGGGCTATCATCGGGTAATGCTCCTAACCCTAGAGAATCTAATTTACAAGGCCATGATGATACAAGGTTGTAAGCTTTATGGATACAAGGTCATAGGCTCTAGGTAAATTCAGACCACTAATGGCATGTGCTTGGCCGAGAATATATATATGAAACAATAGTTTTTAGATCCTCCCGGTCTATGGATGCAACTAGGATGATTTAATCCCGCTAACTTTGAGGATGTTAACTTAGAATATACCATGAATGTCTAAGGGTTCTAGCTTTTATGGTTTCTATGTCTTCATCTAGGTGTACTAGCCCCCTTCAAATTTTTTTTAAAAAAATTCTCAGACTAATTAGTTTGGTGAAAGGAGGATAGGCTAACTAAGTGTTTAGGTCTGTCCTACATGTTTATAAGCCGAAAACAAAACCTAAGGGTCAAGTTAGAGGGATGGAAAAATTACAAAACCTTCATATTAAAATTCCTGGTGAAGTATGCTTTGTTCTGTGAAAATTTTAGAATTAATGTTCAAGTAAATTGCTTTGTGGGAATCTAAACATACGGATGATGCAGTTCTGAAACAGTCAGTTAAGTGCTCTTATCAAACTTTTATACCTTAATATACTGACTCAAAAATTCCCAGAAAATTTATGGAACTCACCTGATAAGTATGTGAGCTGCTGATTAAAATTCAAAATTTTATCATTTATGGTTTGGGCTACACAAAATTATTAAATCAGCTAACTACAGATTTCAGAACATGTGTACATGTACTAATTGAATTTTCATGCCATGATGCACTGATCCAAAAATTCCAGAAAAATGCATTAGGTCTACTGGAGATATCTAAAAGTTACTGTTAAAATACCAAAATTTTATCATGTTTGGTTTGATCTACAAGAAATTATGAAGCAAGCTGACTACAGACTTCAGAACATATGCAACTACTATCATTTGAATTTATAAAACAAGTTTTAAGCATTTTAAATTTTACCTCCATTTTACTACATGAAGTTAAATAGTTCCAGAGGCTACATGAGTTTTTGGAGGTCCATCTAAGTAAGCAATCTAGTGCCCAAAGCACAACAATTCCAAACCTGCCCCAAACAACCCATTCTAGATCTTTTCGGTAAACTTTGAAACGCCAAGATAGGAGAAGGTTAAAATCATGCAAAATTCACTTTTGGTACAGAAGCACCATGTTGCCAGACTTGTTCTGTGTTGGCTCGTTGTTGTCTTTTTTGTCCTTCTGCGGGGCTCCTTCTTGTCATCTAGGGCATCAGCAACTGCATCGGCCAAGCCGGCGTATTTGTTCGCCATGCCAAATAGAGCTTTGACAGAAGAGGGAGGCTTCCGAGTAAACTTGGCAATGAACGGGGTGTCTCTGACTCCCTTGCGGAAGGCGGCGATGATGACCTCATCCTTGATCTTCGGGATTGAATTCCTCTTCTCAAAAAACCTTTTGATGAAATCACGGAGAGACTCATTCTTCCTTTGATGGCACTGATATAGGTCGTATTCAGAAGATGTCCTCTCGTACATTCCTTGGAAATTGGCAATAAAGCATTCCCGGAGTTCTCCCCAGGAGCCGATTGATCTCTTGGGAAGTCCTGTTAGCCATGTCCTCACCGAGTCGGCTAGAGCAACTAGGAGGTAGTTAGCCATGGCCTTATGATCTCCTCTAGCTGCTCGGATCACCAGAGTGTAAACTGTGAGCAGGACTAGGGTTGGTCTTCCCGTCGTATTTTTCAATTCCAATCGGCTTGAAACCTGATGGCCAGTTGACTTGTTGCAGCTCATGGGTGAAGGCCTGTACTCCTTCATCTATGTGAGGACTCCGACTCTGACTACGGCAGTGAAACCGCTTATGGTAGAGACCGAAGTGCTCATTCTTGTCTTCTAGTCGGTGACGCTTGTCTTCCTCACATTTGTGGCGTCGTGCGTTGATGTCTTTCTGAAGATCACGTCATAGTCGGCCTTGGACATCTTGGTTGTCCCAACGGTCATCTTGATGTTGGCACCGCCAGTCATTATTGTGGTTGCCTAGTGACGTGTGATGTGGCTCCGTGTGCGGCTGACTAGAGCCGGCCGCTCGGAGATGCCATTGGAGAAGCCGCCTTGTCGGACGGTATAAGGGTGTCACCCGATTATTGACACTGCTCACATGAGCAGCGGTGATCATGGCTTTAATTCTTGCTATCGTCTGGGTGGCTTGGTGATCATGCCCAAACTGCAGTGTATTCAGTAGGGTTGCAGTGGCCACAACGTTCTGTTGGGGAGTTACGAAGACGTCGTGGTTGCCGACTCGGGATTTGAGGATCTGCTGTTGAGCAGTCCACACAACCTTGCGTAGATTATCGTTGCGAGCATCGCGCTCAGCCTACAGGCGTCTTGTGTCTTCCTCCTATTGTTCACGTTGTCGGTGAGCCTCCTCTCTTGGGATCACATAGTCGGCGTTGCCGTCTTGAGTAGGAGTTGAGCACTTAGATGCCATAAAGACTTCACGTGGTGGAGAAAAGCTCGCCGAAGTGCTATCCGAGTGAGAGTCGGAGTCAGAATAGTTGAGGGGGCTAATAACGACCCCGACCTTCCTAGATCCAATCTCGAGCGGCTCTGAGCCGTATCTGAGTTGAACTCCAGGGGTTCGGGTTTGCCGCGTCAAATGTTGATTGAAGTTATCTGCGGCGTTGCTAAGTCCGAACGAGAGATTGACGACTCTCGTCCCTCTTAGCCCGATTCTCGGCCGGCTCAAGACCGAGTCGAACACCGAAAGAAAGAGTTATCCCTAGACTCAGGAGTGTTGGAGATCGCCGTGGCATGTCACTGAAGATCGCTGCAGCGCTGCGTAGGCCGACCAGCACGGAGTCGGCTTGGTCCCTGGCCCGATCCGATCAGATCCGAGTAGGACAGGGTAAGGTTGCCGAACTTGCCGACGACGAAGTCGAGGCTCCTGAAGGTGATTGTTTGCCCAGGGAAGAAGTTGATGCCATCGACTCCGGTGATGGGATCCATCAGGCTTGTTGAAGTTGATCTAGCCGAAGCCCTACCTGCAGCGCCAACTGTCGATGTTTACACCGCCAATAAGAATATGGGGCTACTCGTGAGAGCTAAACTTGATGGATTGCAAAGGAACAAGAAACAATTTATCATGGTTCAGGCCTTCGAGGTGAGGTAATACCCTACTTCCAGCTATTGTGTATTGCCTTTGAGGTTTCTCTGGTGAGATTGTGATATCTGGTGATTCTCTGTCCTCAGGGGATGCCCTACCTCCCCTTATATACCGAGGATGACAGGGTTACAGGGTAGAATCCTAGCGGACTCGACTAGGGATTTTTCCTTCTAGGAATACATCATACCCGACTAGGATTATATCCTTTTCTTATCATACAAGATAATGTATGCCAAGTCCTATTGTATCCCTAATTACAAGATTACTGCCATCCTCTATCCATTGGCCTTAATGCTTCTCATAAGGTACCCGGAGCCCATGACCTCCACAAGGTAGCACTGCTTAAAGGGGTTCTCTTAAACGTTCGAGTCAAGAGAGACTCTACTTAGACCAGGCGAAGCGCTGATCCTATCACTCCCAACTCAGCTTTCATGCCCAGTCTCATCTACCGGGGTGGTGTGTCCGTCCTCCCCACTTTCAAAGCATGGGCAGCACTAAGTCTCGTCATTCTAAGCAGGAAATCAATTTCCCTACTCTCTGGACGATTGCTGTGCCAAGTCTGTTCGCCCTGATTGAGGTATCGATTCCTGTACCCCTGAGTCAGCCTCCACGCCAAGTCTCGTTGGTCTGGGAGGGGAATTGATTCCCCAGCCCTCAAGACTTACACGAATTGAAGCAGGAAGCGAAGTGCGGCATGCCATTTCTAACTTCCCAAGGGCCAAGGGCTGATAGCCGTTTTGGGTCCCCAAAAGCCAAGTCCTACCGTTGAGCATCGGTTAAGTGAAGGGTTGCAAGATCAGGAAAGGCTACAAGTGTCATTCCGATGACATTTGAGCAAAAGCAAGTTGTTTATTTAAAATGGCCCGCTACGGCCTAAGGGTTTTTTTCCTGGCTTAAAGTCGGGGATTACATGGCTTGCCAAATAAAAAATAAAAAGAAGCACACGCATCGGGCCTAAGTGTGAGGGCTGGGCTAGTCCTGGTTCTTGCCATCGGAGCGTGTCTCTTCAGACTCGAGTCTGACATCTAGGGATCGTCTCTTCAGACTCGAGTCCGACCTCCTCGTCAAACGAGCGCTCCTCCTCTGACTCGAGCACTAGGTCGCACCACTCAAAGAACCCCCCCACCTCGGTGGTGATTGCCCGGACGGCCTCATGAGCCGTGATGTCGCTATCCCCCGGGATGCCTTCACGAGGCAGCCCTAGCGAAAAGTTGGGGTCACGAGCACGGTACACAGCGAGGATGTATTCCGCCATGGACTGGGCTAGCTCGTGCCCCACTTTAACGGCCACCTCACGGATGCAAGTCGGGAGTTCTTTGAGGCGGTCCACCGCCTTGGAGGAATCTAGGACAAAATGTCCTAGAGTGCCTGTGTGCTTGCGCACTGACCCTAGATCAAGCTCAGCAGATCGCATCGAACACTGCACACTGGCCATCATGCCAGCCATCATCTAGCAGACAGTGGCATGCTCTATCTTCAGGTCCTCATTGTGCCGCTCCACCACCGTGGCTCACTAAGTCAGCCACTGGACCTTCGCAGCTGTGGCTTTGTCCTCCAAGGCCACCGTCTTCCACTTGTAGTCGAGGCCCAATTCTAGGGCTCACGCGTGGTCGGCGGAGTCCACTCCTCGGTCAGCCACCCAGGCCTCAGCCCTGACTATGGCCTCCTCCCGCACAGCCAGGGTGGCATTAGCCCTCTCATTCGCCTCGGTGTGGAAAACAAATGCGGCGGCTGAGTCACGTAGCTCAACGCCCCAGAGCACCAGTTGCTCCTCACGCCTGTGCACGTCCTACATAGGACTTGCGCACCCTAGCTTTGGCATGCGGAGGATGCCTTCGTGCTGTGCGGTGGCCTCCTCCTGCTTGGTGGCTGCTGCCTCATGGCGTGCGAGCTCCAGCTTGTGCTCCTCTGCCCACGACTTGAGAATGGTAAGGGCCTCCTGTTGGCCCTCAAGTTCCCTCAAAGCTTTCGTGGCCTCCCCCCTCGTGGTGACGGCCTTGACGTGTTCTGCATCGAGGGCAGAGCATTCCTGCTCCACCTCAGCCATGTCGTGGTCACAAACCACCTTGGCCGCATGGATGAGCTACTCCAGTTGTTGGCGCCACTCTTAGAGGTGGGCCTCCTCTGCGGCTAAGGCGGAGAGCATCTCCCCGAGCTCCACCCACCCAGCTAGGGTGGCCTCTCAGAGCTCCTCCACTAGGTCTTAGGCGCAACTGAGCATGCTCGCATCGTAGGAATGGCAAGGTCGAGGACGCGCTGACTGGACGACTCGAGCCACGACCTCGTCCCCCAGTTCGACCATCCCCCTTGGTTGTGGTGGGACCTGGGGGCTGCCTCCTCCTGGTGGGGTAGGATGGCCTCCGGCGGCAGCGCTACCGCCTCAGCTTCTCCGACCCTGAGGAAACTCGGGACCTCTAGGCTCAGGGTGGCGCCTGCTTCCTTGGATTGCTTATGGAATGTGGAGTCAAATGACAAGGAGGGAAGGAAGAATCAACAAGAATCCGTAGAGGAGAAGGCGAGCATGGAACCACATGAATCGAGAGGGTCGTGAGGGTGTTACCTGGGCTTGGGACCGGCAAAGCCCCACGGCGAGCTTGCAAATGGGCTCCTCTCGGTGGTCGAGGTTGTCTTCTTCTTCATCCTTGCCAGGGGACTGCAGGCATCCCCTTCCCCTAGCGCAGGCCGTGCCTTAGGGCTTGCTTGTTCTGCTCCTGGCCCCGGGTCTCTGGGAGCATCTCCATCGCTCCGCCGACTCGACCTGCTGGCCTCGGCGTCGTGCGCCATGCATTGAGACGGAGGTGGCCATGGGTGGTACGACTTGGGGACTCAGGCTCCAAGGGCGCTTGCCTGTCCGCCTAGAGTCCCGGTGGTCAGTAGCTCCCCCGCAGCGCTGGCTCCTAGGGCCTAAGAGGCACCACTGTCATGGCGGGCCTCACCACCGTCGATTCCCAAGATACCGCATCGGCCTAGGGGCCCTTCTGGACGCGTGCTCTAGAATGCCCATGGCATCGCACTTGGGGAGAATCCCATGGAGCGCCACCCTCCCTGGGTCATCGCAAAGCACAGGTCCTCCCTAGGTAGCTCGCTAGCAAAGACGTTGCCAGAGCCGACAACCACCCTCAGCATGTACGCCACCTCCGCTCACCCCCAGTTATGGCTTGTGCCCCACATGCGCCCTGTCGTGTCACGGTTGCCGATTGTAGAGCCTACGCTGGAATGGGAGTGCCTTTCGCAGTTCAGCGCCAGCCTCACTTTGCGGAAAGATCGTTTGTGAGGCCATGGGCCTCGGGTACCTTACGGAAAGTAATGTGGCCACTCGGATAGAGGGTGGTCTGATCATGTAATTAGGGAATAACAACTAGGACTCGGCATGTTTTACCTGCATGACTAGGGAAAGGATCGTAGTCTAGTCGGTTCATTGTGTCTCCTAAAGAGAAAATCCCTTGGTTGAGTCCCGACTGGGATTTCTACCTTGTAGACCTTGTCTCCTCATTATAAGCGTGAGCCAAGGAGCCCTCTGGGGCAAGAGAGATGGACAGATTGACACACAACCAAACTCACCAGAGAAACCTCAAAGGCAATAAATAACAGCTGGAAGTAGGGTATTACCTCACCTTGAGGGCCTAAACTAGGATAAATTCGTTTCGTGTTCCTTTACGATCCATCAAGTTTAGGTCTTGCAAGTAGCCCCATATAATTATTGCCGATACAAAGCATCAACAGTTGGCGCGCTAGGTAGGGGTGTCGATGCTTTGCACCGGCAATGAGACTATGGGGCTACTCCGCGAGGGTGAATTCGGCGCATTGCAGAGGAACACAGAAGGTTTATACTGTTCAGGCCTTAGTGTGGTTGGTAATACCCTACGTCCAGTTGAGTCAGTGTTATTCCTCTGGAGGTGTATGGTGATCGATGATCTTGTTTTTCTTGCCCTGAGGGGCGCCCTGCCTCCCTTTATACTATTTCTTGTTTGGGACAGGGGTACATGATAAGGATCCCCAGCCAGATTGTGTATAGGCCAAGGGATTTCCTCTTAGAGATAGAGTCCTATCTCGACTAAGACTATGTTTCCTTATTATATCAAGGCAAAGCCTGCCGGATGTTTATCTTAGTCTCTAATTAATGGTTCGGCCCATCCTCTATCGAGTGGCCCATATACTAGTGATGAGGTACCCGGGGCCCATGGCGCTCCACAGTAGCCCTGAGACCTTCATAGTTAGTCACAGCTGATGCCAAGTGCTCGTCCTCCATGGTGAATAGGTTGTTCCCGAGGTGCAGTGCTCCCGAGTGTTCTCTTTGTCCGAGTAAGTCTTCTTCCGAGTCCTGCTGTCATGTCAGCTGGCGAACGAGGCTATGAAGGGCTTTCATGTAGTTATTATATGAATAGTGTGCACGCCGAATAGGCACACCTATTAGGTGTAGCCCCTGACTTTGTGCTTAATTGTGAAGACAATTAAACATAAAGTCCAAAGATCTTTAAACCTGGAAGTCTTTTCCCGAGTAGATTACTACTGGTTGTATATGAGACTCTTCGGTATTTTGTTATGTCACGGTAATAAATTTTATAGTCTTGCGAGAGGAGACTACTCGTAAGACTCTTCGACTTCGTGTCAGTCAGAATATGTGTTTATAGTTCTTGCCGAGTAGAATGCTACTCGTTAATGGGACTCTTAAGCGTCATGTCAGCTGGAAAAAAAAAGGGGTTTAATAGTCTATTTCTGAGTGGCGTCCACTCAGAAGTTAGACTCCTTCGCATCATGTTAGCGGGAAAGATATTTATAGTCTCTCCGTTGAGTAGTGCACTACTCGAAGTTAGACTGTGATTCCGTATCATGTCAGCGGGTAGAAAATGTTGCTCATGGCAACTGATGGCCACGCATGTAGGCCGAGTACCACTTTATGAAAATAAATCCACGGCGTGGTCAGGTGTATCCCGAGAAAGATACCTGTATCTCCATATTTTAATGGAGACCACTTGTGATCCTTGTAGGCAATAAATATCCTCGAGACCTGGTGATTAAAACAGAATTACCCAAACATATATGTTTTTGCTGTTAATAAGGCTCTAATGAAGCATACCTGTTTACCTCATCTTGTGTGCTCCTGTCAGTAGCACCAGCGCTCATACATTTCAACTCAGCTTGCGGGCAGGTTCACATGGGGCATGCTACTATAGAACTCATATCTTGTGGCCAATGCTGACTGTGGTAGGTCCAAGCCCATCTAGTCGGCGTTGGCTATATAAAAGCAGGGAGAGAGAAAAGATTCCCTCATCTTCCCCAAATCAGCCGACGTTTCGCTTCGTCTTCCACTTCGCGCCCAACTTTTTGCTCCCGGGCCTTGCCGGCTAGGGTTTAGCTGCTGCCGTTCCGCCACTGTTTCCCGAACTCGGGCGATTTTTCTAATCTCTCTTGTTTTGATCCAAGCTTTTTCTGTGTTATTTGCTTTCACCAAATATCACAGTTTGCCTCCAGTCATGCCGAAAGCCTCGGATCTGCGGGGGCACCAGGGAGTTCTTAGCTGATTTTCGAACTACGGCTCGGTGAAGGGCTGCGGTGGCTTGAGAGCGAACTGAAGTTGCCCAGTCAGGAGGTGATATCGCTGGCGGTCGTCTAGGGATGAGTCGAGCCCAAATCCCCGACCTGGTGAACGGTAGTTTTCGCCTCTTTTTCGATCGAGGCTTGTGCCTTCCGTCTTCATCGATTTCTCCGCCGCATCCTTGACTTTCTATAAGCTAGAGTTTAGTGCATTTGAATCTCCAACTTGATTCTTCAGATCTCCATCTTTTGTCACTCTGTGCGATGTGCTATTTGTGTGTGGAACCCCATTTCAACTTCTTTAGGCATTTGGTGTCCACATTAAACCCAGCCCTCCAAGAAACTGAGCATGAGTGTGATTGGGGTGCTGGTCTTCAGTTGAGGAGTGATAGGAAAAGTTGTCATATCTGATCTTCCCTTGAAATCTCCTGAAGGGCTGGCACAAGGAGTGGTTCTATTGTGCGGAAAATCTGGCTCCTCCTTGCGGCCATTCATAAACGGCTCGCCGCCGGTAGTCTTGCCGAATTGGTCGGCAGATCCCAACCTATGAAGAGATGGGTCAAGTGCACAGCTGCTGACGAAGCTGGACAATTTCAAGAAGGCCCGGCCTGACTGGTCCCTGGTGGCCAGGCGGTTTTGACTCTGCGCTTCGCAACTCTTGTTGTTGTGTGTCTAAGGAGCGTGGTCGCCTGGATTACCAGGGAAACATGACCCTTTGTTGACCGGGTCAGCCGGGAGTCAGCCGATGAGCGCGGAAGGTGACAGAGACCCTGTTCGGATACTTCTCCAGCGGGTAATTGAGACCGAGGACAAGAAGAGACGCATTGCGTCTTACAGGGCGCATTTATTTTCAGCGGCCCGTGTCCGAGGTAACATCGACACTTCTACCTTCGATCAAGAGCGCACGCGTGGACTCGGATGTCTAAGTCCTTTCGGGAAACATATCGAATGTATTTTGCCTGATTTCTTGTAGTGGTGTGTGTGAGTTTGATGAGTTGATTCCCTCATTGTCGGCCGTTTTGTGTGTCGAAGAAGAGGCCGAGAAGTCCCTCAGCTGCCATTCACCCGATCACCAAGAGGGCGGGGAAGAAGCGATAGTTATATCGGCGGCGAGGGGGCATGTATCGCGGACCAAGCGGTCAAGTCCAGGTTGAGACCCTGTGGGTCTGAGCCGACGTTGTCAAGCCCAGCGCGGCGCTTATATCACCATAAGGGGCCGGCTGGAGTTATTATAATCCGCCAAGGCGGAGGTGCCCAGACGACCACCCGGAGTCGGGGCCGACTCGGTATTGATGCTGCCATCGCGACTGTGACGCCTGGCCGGGCGACGTGCATATAATATAGAGAGACTAGAGATAAGAGAGGCCGGTCGCCCGGCAAGAAGCTGAAGTTCTCCATAAAGGTGGTCGCTGCTCCGGGTCTTTCTGAATCCTTGCACGTTCGAAGCAGTGTCGTGATGCATTGTTTCGTCGTGCAGGAAGCGGGTCCGATATCGATCTAAGGAAGTTCAGTCCGACCGGCCCTTGATGTTAGCCTGCCCATTTAGCGAGCCGGCGGCTGCGAACACCACCTGCTGACGCCAGTGGCCAACCCGGTCGCGGAGGCCGAGGTGGTCCCAACTGCAGGGCCGCTGCCACCACCCCGACCCAGGAGGCGGCTGCTGAGGCCGAGGCCTTACAGCCTTGAAGCTTTGCCCGTTGCGGAGGCCTTTGCGGCTCCGGAGCCCTGAGGTTTGTTGGTTCCTGAGGTTGCGGGGGATGGCGGCGCTGAGGTCAGGACCCCATCCGCCGTTGTGGTTGTCGTGTCGCCGCCCGCCGCCTGGAGATCCCGCATCTGCCTGGATTGAAGCTCCTCCACGCGTGATGCTCGGACATTCACATGGACGGCTCCTGATGGGACAGCGAAGAGCTTTCAGGCTTGTTTATGAAGTCATCGCGAGGAGAGAGCACAGAAGCTTGCTTCGCGCCGCCATAGCGGGTCCCAGGGGAGTCGCGGTACTGATTCTTTGGTGGTAGAGCCTTGGCAATCTCTCAGTTTTGATGTCTGACTCTTTTGTCCTTTTGGTCTGTCTCTTACCTAAGTCCAGAAGCCTTGTCGACCGATGAAGTATTCGATGACGGAAATCTAGGTCGATTGGTTAGCTCCCCACCTTTCGCAGAATTGGAGCACTCCGGGTTGTTGAAGGCCGAGATGGAGGAGCGTCATGCGGGGTTAGGGAGGCCTGGCTGAAGAGTGGCGCCGATCAGCTCAGGGCGAAGACATGGGCCCTAGCGGAAAGATCAGAGGTAAGATCCCCGAATATATCTTCCCGACCCGAACCTTTAATGTATTCATCCAGCTACATTGTTCCCGACTGCCCAATTATGTCATGACTGCACGTTGAGTCTTGCTAATCTGTGGTGCAGCCCTCGAAGCGGAGTTGAAGACCCGAAACAAGAGGGAATCACAACTGAAGGAAGCCGAAGAAGCCAGGGCCGAGCTCGAGAAGGTCGGCCGACCTGACAAGGGCCAACACAAGCTTGACGTGAGAAGGCCGAGTTGTAAGGAGGCCGTTTTTTGCCAAGCTCGGTAAGGAAAATGTTGTTCTGGAGAAGACTTCAGTGGCCGTGGTTTGGTGGAGAGGGGATCTCAACTAAAGTAAGTCCACGCATGCTGACTATGATCTTGCCAATTCATTAGTTGTTCCGTCTGTAACCGGAATCTGACAAAGTTCTACTTGCCGGCTGGGCCTGGGCAGAACATGAGAGTCAATGTCCAGGCCCAGTACCGGTTCTACACAAAGGAGATTAGTTTAGTGGTCAGGGAGTTCACGAGAGGCCCTCATCGGGTCCGTGAAAGGGCTCCTTGACCTCATAGATCCCGCCTGTGGGGACCAGTTGCAGCAGAGTGCCCAGATAGAGGCGCGTCTCGAGGATGCACTCGAGTGCCTTGAAAAGGTACTCGGATGAGCATGTTGTCGCCGGCTTTTGTGGCCCAGCCCTAGCGATGACACAGTCCATCTACCCAAGGCGGACATTGAAGCCACCGGGGGAGGGGTATTGCCTTTTGGAGCTTAGAGACGACGCCGATTTTGGAGGTGTTGGAGCTAATTGTTTTTGTTGTTTGCGAAGCTGACTGCGAAATATTACCCGCGACCTGGTCTGTAAGGGCAATATGTTATGTAGTCGGTGTATACTAAACTTTTGTTAAACAAAGCATGTGTAAATCTGTGTGGCAGTGCCGCCAAGCTCCTTTTACTCAGTCGTCATTAGCTTTACTCGACCTGTTTGTAGTATGCACCGAGTTAGTCTGTCAAAACTTGATAAACATGTTCAAAGTAAGAGCCTGTTCGGCAAACGTGACAAGTCGTAGTAAGGCTTCGTAACCGAAGTAAGACTAAGCTCGTATGTTATTGACAGACACATAATATACATGCAGCACCCGACTCACTACTCGGTTTTTGATACAAGCAGCGTAGTGAGTCAGAAGAACTGTACACATGAAAATTATAGAACTCAGGTAAGAAAGGATGTAGTTGTGTCTATGTTCCATGAGTTGCTGATGAGACTTTGTCTCGTCTTCGGTCTTCAAATGCGTTTTGTAGGCACTCTGGCCGCGTGATCTCAGCTATATTTGTTGTGAACGGCCTTCCCAGATTGGGATAATTTTGCAGTCTTTTGGTGGTTTGTATTTTCCGTCAGAACGAGATCCCCGACAAAAGCGTGGTTTTACGGAATTGCGATTGTGTGTAAGCGACGTAAGGCCTTTTGAAGATACTTTGCCGACTGGATTGTTGCGGTGTCTCTTGCTCTTCTCCAGCTGATCTAGTTCGACTAGTCGGGTATCTGTTTGGAGTCATCTTCTGAGTAAGCCGGGATCCACGTAGAAGCCGAACTGTGCTCGTAGGTAGGCATGCCTCGGCACCATAGACCAGAAAGAAAGGGGATGCCTGTTGCCCGACTCAACCGTGGTTCTGAGAGACCAGAGAACTGGATGGGGAGTTCTTGTACCCACCGCCCGCATCATGGTTGTAGTCGGTCGATATCCTGGCATGATGCTTGTAAGACCATCCGTTGGCTCGTTCGACCTTGCCCGTTGATCCACTTGTTGGTTGTGCCACAGATGCGTAGCAGATCTTGATGCCGAAATCATCGCAGAAGTCTTTGAATATGCCAGCGCGCGAACTGAGTACCGTTGTCGGTGATGATGCGGTTTAGGGACCCGAACCGGTATATTGTATACTCATGATGAAGTCTTTGCTTGTGCCGTTGTGATTGTCGCTTAACGGGTTTATTTAGCCTCAATCCACTTGGTGAATTTGTCCACCGCAACGAAATAATGTTGTGAACCCTCCTGGGCGCTTTCTTGAAAGGCCCGACCATGTCGGCCCATCTCTGCAAAATGGCCAGGAAATGGGGATAGTTTGGAGTTCTGGGCTGGGAGATTTGTTTGTCTTGCGTAGAACTGGCAACCCTCGCACTTGCGAACGATGTTTTTGGCGTCTGTTACTGCTGTGGGCCAAAAATCCTGCTGTGCGGTAAGCCTTTCCGACTAACGTCCTGGATCGGCGTGGTTGCGCACATATGCCCGAGTTTTTGAATTGAATGCAGAATCTGCTTGCCCTCCTCGGTGGTGCACGCAGCACTGTTGAAGGACACCGGATGCACTTCTTCGGAACAGGTCTTCTCTGACTAGTAGGAAGCTTTGCTTCGACGCTTTATCTAACTTGGCTTGACTGCAATCTTCTGGGAGTTGGTTGTCCAGGAGAAATTTGACAACAGGAGTCCTCCAGTCTTGACATATGTGCACACTCCTCTGTGTTTGCCGGGGTAGGCTCGCCTCCGACTGCTCCGGTGCCGGTTTCTTCTTGACTGATGGCTCATAAGTTGCTTCGACAAAGATTCCAGTCGGAACTGCTTCTCGCTTGGATCCATGTTTGCCAGCTCGTCTGCTGTGTCGTTGTATTAAGACGCAGGAAAACATGTGTGATTTCTAGCCCGTCGAATTGTTTTCCAGCTGTGCGGACCTCCTGACAGTATGCTGCCATGGTATCGTCGAGACAGGTCCAGTCTTTCGTGACTTGGTTTACCAACAAGTTGAGAGTCCCCGCGCACAACCATGTCGACGTATGTCGAGTGATCAGCGATGCGGAGGCCCGTGAACAAGGGGCCTCGTACTCGGCAACGTTGTGGGAAACCGGGAATTTTTTGTGGATTTGTAGAAAGTACTTCAGTTTTCGCTTGGTAGGGGAGGTCATATGACTCCAGCCCCGGCGCAATTCCAGCCGTAGAGACAGTCGAAGTACAATTGTCTAGTACTCTAGCTTTGCTGTTGGTGTTGGCAGTTGAACTTCTGTCTACTCGCCACGAAGTCGCTAGAGCTTGTTAATTGTTGTCTTTTGGGGTTGAAAGGTGATGTCGACGCCATCAACTCGAGTGCCGCCAGTTTAGTCGATTAGGCCGGTGGCCCTCGGCGATATGGAGGACATCCCGAGTGGAAATGTTGTGACCACCGTGACTTGGTGTGCTTGGAAATAGTGCACCAGCTTCCGGACTGTGATGAGTAGGCCATATAGCAGCTTCTGGACCTACGGATATCTCGTTTTGGAGTCGGCAAGACCTCGCTGAGGAAGTAGACTGGTCGTTGTATTTTTTGAATATGACCCTGTTTGGATCGTTCACCACCAGCACGAGTGTGCTGACTACCTGTGTTGTTGCCGCTAGATATAGCAATTACGGTTCCTAGGGCAGAGTGTGACGCCAACTACGGGGGTGATGTGAGGAATTGTTTGAAGTCTTCGAAGGCTCGCTGGGCTCCGGAGTCCATTGGAAATTGTAGCCTTTTTGTAAGCTTGACAGAAAGGGCATGCCCGTTCGCCCAGTAGGAACGTAAACCGCCGTTTATTTTAAAGTAAATTAAAATTACTAATTTTAACAAAAATACGAAAGAAAAATAATTAAAGATAAATTAAGATTTTTTTTTTTTTTTTTTTTGTCACTTTTCATTTTTTTAGTTGTCTGAAGTGCCATGCAATGCAGCCTGTCAGCTTCTGCGAGTCTTTGATGGTTGGTCGGGGGTGCCATTGTTCCTGATGGCGTTGCTTTCTCGGGTTAGCGCGATGCCTGCGATGTGAGACGATGAAACCGGTACTTTGCCTCTGTATGGCACCCCGAAGGGCACTTTTTCCTGGGGTTCAGTTTCATCCTTGATCTTCGAAGTTTTGGAAGGTTTCTCCAAGTCCAAGCGGGCCGATTGAGGTCTTCTTTGGACTTGGTCTTGATCACCACTCGTCCGATGCTCCACGCGCTTCACCTTGGTTGTCTCATGACTCTGAGCGTCCAGCGCACACGCTGACATAGCCGTTCATTTAGGTGCGCCCGCGTTCTTCAGACTGAACGGCATTGTGATATAGCAATCGCTCCAATCGGCATGATGAAAGGAATGTCTTCAGCAGTCTTCCTCTCAATCAGGGCTGATTTGATGGTATCCCGATAGCAGTCTTGAAACGCTGAAGTTAGGTCGGACCCTGCTTGGTGGAATCAACCACGCTGATCGTATCCGAGGAAGATTGTACTGGGTCCTTGGGGCCGGCTTTGTTGAAGGTCGGTGTAAGTTTTTGACGCACATGCGTCATTTTACCGCTTTTTCTTCCGAACCAGTTTAACTGGTTTGCCAGCCAGTCCGGGGTGGTAGACCTCTTGATGACAACCGGCTGCGAGGAGCTTCGTATTTCCTCCCGGATATGAGCACTTTGCGTCTTGAGGAAGTCGCCACAGCCGTTGCTTGATCGGCTTTGGCGGTCTGTCTTCACGTTTTAGGGCGTGCCTCGATCACCTCACCGTGGTACGCCCTGTGTCAATGTCGGACGGTTTTCCACGCGAAGATATCTTGTTGCTGAAGGAAAGGTGACGAGCGGTGTCTTCCTATTGGGTGCGAGTCCGGTCCCGTTACTATGAGTAGTCTTGGAGGGCTCGGAAGGGTCAGGGGGATCTTCTTCATGTCAGAGTCCGCTAAAATTCCCTACTTCGCTGGCTTTTTTTTCGCCGGACTTGATCTTGCGGTTACACTTTCTGATTGTGAGGCTTGCCGCCAGGTAAGCTATCTCGAGGCTCGTCACCCTCAGGACTGCAGCCTCTTTGTGATTGAGCCAGTTCGCAGCTCTGCCTTGCAGGTGAAGGCTTGCTTGAAGGTACGCTCCCGTGGAGGGAGATAGGACTTCCTGCTGGTTCCCGGCATCTGGTCAGCACCATGTATGTATAAAGTGGGTATCTTCGGCATACCAATTTTGGCGAGGCCGAGTCGTTGTGAGGCCGGACTGGTCGATGGTATCCGTTGGTTACGTGTCGGCTCTCACGGGAGTCGGCGACCTCTTGGACAAGACAGACAGAATGGCGTCGGGAGCCCTCTCCAGAGACCGAAGGCATCCGGCCTTCAGACGTTTTTACTCTGTTGCGGAAATTATCTCCCGAGCCTACGCGTGGATCTTTGCGACTGGGCTTTAAAAGCCACCGGGATTTTGAAAAGTTGACTGCAGGCACAAAAGTATACCAAACGGCAGTTACCGGCAGCGTTAATCCTGCGGCTAGTGGGTCTTTAGCTGACTGACAGGTTCACCATTTCAACACCAGGAATTTCCCAGCGTGGATAGGCGCGGTGCTCGGCATAACTCGGTAGTTCTGTAAGAGAGGGCTACATATGGGCTTTGCTTCAAGATATATCTCGTCCAAAGTTTTTGGCTGAACAAGATATTAATGGTAGGGCGCGATGTTTACCCGGCTATGTCTAGACCTCATCTCTGTCGTAGAGAGTTGTTCTACTTAGCCTGATTTTTCCTGGGGACG
>RYFJ01002666.1:0-74013 GCA_003991445.1 Oryza meyeriana var. granulata | reverse complement strand
TACTGGGACATACAAGATATGCATTTCTATACGTAGCAGCTTCATGTGGGCGCTCGCCTAGCTGTGTTAAAATCACATTGCTGGGCTACCCAAGGACCGATTGGGTAATCAATATCTTCATAAGGCCTGATTGCTAAATACATGTGTTCGGGTATCTGTATTATCCACCAGGTATTGAGGATATATCCCTTATAAGGTCACAAGCTAGTTTCATTAAAATTGGGGATGCAAGTATTTCTAAAGTACACCTGACCACATATTGGATTAAAATTCATAAAGTGGTACTCGGCCTACATGCTTGGCCAACAATTACCATATAGCAAACTTTTTTCCAGCCAAACATGAACGCTGAAGAGTCTAACTTCAAGTAGTATAACTACTCGAGAAAGACTATAAACAATTCTTCCAGTGACATGAAGTGAAGAGTCTAATTTCCGAGTGACATGTTACTTGGGAAAGACTATAAAATATTTCCGGCTAATATGATGCTGAAGAGTCTCATATACCAGTAGTACACTACTCGGGAAAGACTACAAGGTTAAAGATCTTTGACTTTATGTTTAATTGTTTCATAATTAAGCATAAAAGTTGAGGGCTAACCTAATAGTATGGCCTATTCGGTGCAAACTATTTATGACGTTCTACATGGGAGCCCTCATAGCCTCAGCTGCCAGCTGACATGAAGCAGGACTCAGGGAAGAAGAAGCACTCGACAAAGAGTACTCGGCGAAGCAATACACTGCAATCTTTACCAATGGAGGATGCACAGCCACTCGGCATCAGCTGTAACTCAAACTATGGAAGGTCTCAGGGGGCTGCCATGGAGGCCATGGGCCCTAGGTACCTCATGACAAGCAATGGCCACTCAGACAGAGTGATGGCCAGCCTTGTAATTAGAGATATGAGAAGCTCAGCAGACTTAGTCTTATACGATAAGGAAATACAGTCTTAGTCGGGTAGGTTATATCTCTAAGAGAGATCCCTTTGCCGGGAGTCCGCTGACTCCTTTTGTACCCCTGCTCCCAGTATATAAGGAGGCAGGGTGCCCCCTGAGGCATACAGAGATTCATAGGGAGAATCATACATCCTCAAAGGAATACACACAACTAGACGTAGGTATTACCTCACATCTAGGCCTAAACCAGACATAAAACTCCCTGTGTTTCCTGTGCATCCACCGATTTTTCGATTTTCCACCAATGAGCCCTATATCATAAGATTGCCGGTCCTAAAACACTCGACAAGATTACCACGTGAGAAGGGTGTTGTACTTGGCCGTAGCTCGGATCGAGGGATCTTCATCTCGTCAAGCGTCTTAGCAAATAAAATATTGAGAGCGCTTCCTCCATCGTTGAGAACCTTCTTCAATTTGACACTCCTAAGGACCTAGTCAGGACGAGTGGATAATGCCCTGGATGCATGACTCGGTTGGGGTGGTCCGCACGGTCAAAAGTAATTACCGTCTCTGACCAGCACAGGTATTAGGGGGCTTCTGTCGAGACCGAGTTGACTTCTCGGACTGTTAGCTTCTGTTTTCTCTTGGACTCATACGTAGATGGCCCTCCAAAGATATGATTGAGCTCAACCTGGGGATCTTGGTAGTCACGGGCTGCGCCCTGGTCTGGCTTATCCTTGTCTTTGTTGTCGCCAGACGTCGATGTTTGCTCAGAAGCGAATTTCTTGAGCATGAAACAGTTTTTAGCCGCGTGCTTCCCCTTTGGGTGGAAAGGGCATGGCCCATTCATAACATTCTGGTACTCATCTATCCTCGAGGGTCGCGGTCGGCTGCGTTCAACGGCCACCACAACGTTGTCCGACTTGTGCTTGCGATTGCCAGACTTAGTCGAGGCCGCATCGGCTGTGTCCTTCTTCTCCTTCTGTTGGGGCTCCTTGTCTTCTAGAGCCTCTTCAACAGCGTCGACCAAGTCAGCATATTTGTTGGCCATGTTGAATAGAGCTTTGACAGAGCTTGGAGGCTTCCGAGTGAATTTAGCAATGAACGGGGTGTCCTTGACTCCTTTGAGAAAGGCAGCAATGATAACCTCGTCTTTAATCTTGGAAATTGAGTTTGTCTTCTTGGAGAACCTCTTGATGAAGTCACGGAGGGACTCGTTCTTCCTCTGGTGGCACCAATATAGGTCGTACTCGGAGGACGACCTCTCGTATGTTTCTTGGAAATTTGCGATGAAGCGCTCATGGAGTTCTCCCCAGGAGCCAATTGACTGCTTGAGAAGCCCTGTTAGCCATGTCCTCGCTGAGTCAGCCAAGGTGACTAGGCGGTAGTTAGCCATGCCTTTGTGATTGCCTCTGGCTGCGTGAATTGCCAAAGTATAGGCTGTGAGCCAGGACTCCGGGTTAGTCTTCCCATCGTACTTTTCAATTCCAGTCGGCTTGAAGCCACATGGCCAGTCGACCGGCTGTAGCTCGTGGGTGAACGCCGGTACTCCTTCATCTGGGTGAGGGCTCCGACTTCGACTACGGTGATGAAACCGCTCGTGGTGGAGACCGAAACGCTCATGCTATATCAGCGACGCTCGTCCTCCTCACATTCTCAACGTCGGGCGCTGATGTCGTGGCGGAGATCCTGCCATAGTCGTCCTCGGGCATCCTGGCTGTCACGGCGGTCATCATGATGGTGCCGCCTCCGATCGTTGTTTTGATTGACGAGCAACATATGACAAGACTCCGAGTGATGCTGACTAAAGCCAACTGCACAGCGCTGTGCTGAGACAAATGAGATTGCCGTGTCTGAAGCCATCTTGTTCAACAGTATGAGTGTGTCTCCAAATTGTTGTTGCTGCTGGCAAGCCGTAGTGGTGATCATTGCTTTCATCCTTGCGATGGCCAAGGTGGCCTAGTGGTCAGGCCCGAACTGCAAGGTGTCGAGTAATGTGGGAGCAACCACAACGTTCTGTTGTGGGGTCACGAAGATGTCATGGTCACTGACTCAGGTTTGGAGGATCTCCTATTGAGTAGTCCACCCTGCCTTGTGCAGGTTGCGTTACGAGCATCGTGCTCGGCTTGCAAGCATCATGCATCTTCCTCCTGTTGTTCACACAGTCGACAGGCCTCCTCCTCTTGCTGATCGCGTAGTCGGCGTGCATCTTGAGTGGGAGTCGAGCCCTTGGATGCCATGAGGACATCGCGTGGTGGAGAAAAGCTTGCCGAGCTGCTGTCCGATTGTGAGTCAGAGTCAGAGTAGTTTAAGGGGGTAATTACAACTCCAACCTCCCTAGATCCGATCTGGAGCGACTCTGGGCCGTATTCAAGTCGAACCTTGGGGGATTGGATCTACCGTGTTGGAGTGAGATTGAAATTGTCCGCGGTATTGTTCAGTCCAAATAGGAGATAGAAGATCTCCTCCTCTCTTAGCCAGATCTCGGCTGGCTCAAGGCCGAGTCCGAGTCGAACACCGAAAGAAAGAGTTGTCCTGAGACTCGCACATCTTGGGGATTGCTGTAGCATATTGTCGATGATTGCTACAGCGTTGAGTAGGCCGACTGGCGTGATATTGGCTTGGTTCCCAGTCGATCGGATCGAGTCCGAGTTGGACAGGGTGAGGTCACCGAATTTGTCGGCGATGAAGTCGAGGCTCCCAAAGCGGATCGTCTGCCCAGGGAAGAACTTGACGCCATCGACTCCGGTGGTTGGATCCATCAGGCTTGTTAAAGATGATCTCTCACCGATGCCCCTACCTGGCGTGTTAGCTGTCGATGTTTTGTATTGGAAATAATTATATGGGCTACTCATGAGACCTAAACTTGATGGATTGCAAAGGAACACAAAACGATTTATCTTGGTTCAGGCCCTCGAGACGAGGTAATACCCTACTTTCAACTGTTGTGTTTTGCCTTTGAGGAGAGGACAGGCTCTAGTGGGATTGTTTGTCTTCTTGCCCCGAGGGTCTCCTTCCCCTCCTTATATACTGAAGAGGAGAGGTTACATGATAGGAATCCCAATCGAACTCCGACCAAGGGATCTCCTTCTAGGAATACAACGTACCCGATTAGGACTATATCCCTTTCCTTATCATACAAGTTAATATGCACCGAGCCCTGTTGTATGCCTAATTACAGGATTAGGCACATCCTCTATCCGAGTGGCCACAAAGCTTCTCATGAGGTACCCGGGGCCCATGGCCTCCACAATTCTCCTATTGTGACTTGCTTCTGGAGGTGCTCGCGCTGTTCAAGCTTGAATTGCCACAGCTTAGCCCGAGCGCCTTCATCCATGTTGCCGTCTTTGAATGGATGGCTTGGATGCAGGAGTTCGAGCTAACGGCCGACCTCTTCGCCATTGTCCACTAGGCCGTCCTCTATAGCAAGACAGTGGCAACGTAGGCGGGTGCGAAGAAGAGCGTCTTCGGCAGCATGAATTTCATCATGCGGCCCGACCAGGCTGACCTATGGCCCGTGCCTGCTTTGAAGCCGAAGTGGGAAAAGTCGTGGATGAGGCGGTGGTTCTACCACAAGATTTCCGACGCCGCCGACTCCAACGAGTTCAAGGCCCTTTGGCCATCGATCGGCGTGCCAAGCTTCGATGCCTGCCCGAAGGTCTCCTCGACTGGCACGCTAGAGGCCCGCTGCCAGCTCCTCTGAGCCATCATGAGCTGGCTCAGTGTTTGGGACCTCATTGAGGAGTTCCTTATGATGGCCGTGAACCCGTTGGCGCAGTCGTGGAATATCACCATCGACCGTGACAACCAGATTTGTGATCTCCCCGCCATCACCGTCCCCAACGACACCTTGGTAAGCGCCTCGCCTTACTTCTTTTCGCCTCTTTGCTCGCCTACCGAATTCAGTGTGACCTGTTCTGATTCAGGTGATTTTGCACGGTTTGTAGTTATCTCTTTGGGAGAAGCAAAGAGGCTGGTGAAGCACCTCGTCAGTGACCTAACCCCAAAGGAGTACAGGGAGATCATGAAGATTCTGAAGAGAGGAAGGGTGAATCGCATGTGCATGTGGCTTCACCAAGAAGTTCCCCCACGCGAGAACCCCATCCAGCCCTAGGGCGATGACGGCGGGGATGCCGTGGGGAAGGAGAGGAAGAAGACAACCGGCGATGCTGCTGGCCCTAGCCGCGCGGCGCCGAAGATGGTCCAGCCCCTTCGGGCCATCTGCCCTTCACCCCCATCTGTTCTCGATGAGGACGACGAGGACGGCGACGCGGGGGACACCGACACCGGCGCTGTGGGCCGGACTCCCAGTCTCGACATCGCGATACAAGTCAGCGGCTGGGCTGGGATAGGGCCTTCACCCATCCACGGGTCCTCGGCACCTGCCACTTGGCCTAGGAGTGCTGGGAGGGCGGTCCACTTCTAGTTCATGCCGGTTGTCCTGGGCTCGTCGTTTAGCGACTCAGAGTTGTTTGCACCGGTGCACCAGAGCCCAGTGGCGAAGAGGGCGAGGGTGGAATCTCCCCAACCCGTTGAGGAAGATGAATTCATTGTGGACGATGAGTGCGAGGAGGTGTTAGAGGATGTGTTGGCCAGAGGCGCATCGGAGCCCGCGAGCAGCAGCGGCCAAGGCGCTATGGAAGCGAGAGGGCAGCCGACCGCGACGTTCTCCGCCTCCGACAGCGTCCTCCCGGTACCGAGCTTGACAGCCGAGGACTTCGCCTGCCACGATGGGCTTCGCTCGTTCGTTGGTGGCCTTAGTTCCCAGGCCTCGCCCTCGACTGTCCAGCTAATCATTGACGATCGGTTCGACTTCGACGAGGCAGGTTTGTCACTCCGTAGTCTACTGACCAAGGTTAACTTTCCCTATCTTTTTGCTTCTTTGATCCACACTTGGTTTTTGGGTCTTGCTTCGCTCACCTCTTAGCCTTGTCTTTTTTAGGCGCTTTCCCTGGTAGGATGCTATGAGCGCATGGCGCATGCCCACTTAGACGACATTAAGAGCCGTCAGCAGGACAAGGTGTCGAAGGCCGAGTGGCTGGCCCAAGAGCAGAGCGTGCTGAAGAAGGCACTGAAAGACGCCACCCTGAGAGCCGAGGCCGACCAATCCTGAGTCCGCCTCGCCAACCACGAAGACGAGATTGAATGCCTTCGCATGGAGCTAACGGAGGCAAGGGGGATTGAGGCCGGCACTCGGGCCTCAGCCATTGACGCTAGCCGCTGCCCGAAGATGACGCCCCCGCAGAAGCCTTCACGGATTGGTGCGTCATCACAGGAGGGGCAGTTGTAACGCCTCCCGCCCTGGCATCAGCTACAGTGATACCAGAGAGGAAGCGCCGCAGGAGTTGGTGTGAACCAACTCCTACGGAACCGCGATGCCGGTAACAGTCCCAGGAAACCTTGCTGGTACCCACGGTCAACGGAGATGTACCACAGCAATTATCTAAATAAATACATATAGTATACCTTTATAAGTTGCGACTTCGGGCAAGCCCTAAGAAGCTACCTGCAGACAGAACAGCAACAGCGAAACGACAGCGCAGCAAGAACCCAATCCACAAGCAACGGCTTGGAATTAGGAAAGAAACCCTAATCTTCACTTCAACTTCACTCTTCCTGAATGAGGGGAGAAAAGAAATACATTGAGTACTTACGTACTTAGCAAGTCACGGAAAACATGAGCATGCAGGCTAACAAAGATAGGCTGGGGTTTACTTCGCAAACCTTTTCATTTGAAAATATTTTCATAAACCTAAGTGTGAGTTGTCTTAATATGACTAGAAGGAGGCTCTCGCCTCAATCTTGTCCGCGAGTTGCTTTTCAACAACTCAAGCGGACGAATCAAATTTTAATTGATCTTAAGCATTCTTTTACCGCCTGTCGGATCACGACAGCGGTTCAGTGGGTCTGCCCACAAGCAGCTTTTCACTATATACTCATCTATTACTTTATTTTCAATTTTGTCCACTCTAGGATGAAATCTCACTTTTCCTCTATTATTTTCCTTTCACTTTTGTCCTATCCAAGACATCATCTCATCTCATAATTCATCTCAGTGGCTCCTCGAGCCATCCTTGATCTCAACTCAAAACATTCACCAACTGCTTCCACTCGGGAAGCCTAAACTATGATGCTCTTCTCCATCTCGGGTCACACAGTCTCGTTTCAGACCACTTAGGTCATTCATCAGCTACTCAGGCCGATTCTGGTAATGATTCCCAAATCATAAAAACCACTTTCACAAAGCACTGGCAAAAAAATCTACGCTAGAGGAATCACCTCACATTGCCCGTAACCATGGGCACGGCTGTTCGAATAGATTATAGACCTTTGCAAAGGGTGTACGCTTTTCCCACACGACACGAGCTTACTCCCACACTGATCAGGTGGGGAGGTTCACGACAAGGCCTTTTCAGAGCCTTCCCAGGATAGCACGTTGCCCTATAAATGGGTTCTCTCTCTCAACCAAGTACCAGGAACTCTTTTCCTGTACTCAGGGATGGGGGTATATCGCCCTCTTGGCACCCAGCCAGTCCCACATTTATTAGCAACCGAAAACCATCCTGGGAACACTAGTTACTCATCCAGGGGTGTCCCATTCCACCCGTGTGGTCGCACTGTGAGATGCTCGGATGAAATTCCCCAAGGAAGCGGTCCTTATGCGTGAATACGAAGTGCCACCACATAGGCGATCACTTTGCACCACGGATTTTCACAAATAAATTTTGTTTCGCAATTCCGCCGACATCACGTGTCGGGCTTTTAAATCTTTGGAAACCCTATTTTCCCAATTCGTCAAACAATAGTGCTGGAGGTGGAACCATCGAAATCCATGCTCAGAGAGCACGGTTACCGAGGTACTACGAGGTGGAGCGACAAGGAATAGGATATCAAAAGCCTACAGGGTTTATGCAACTACCGGGCAGGTCCTTCGGTTCATCGCGCAAACCGAGGCTGATCAATTTCTCGTACACACTAGCAATGCAATTTTGCAAACAAAACATTTTAAATTTAGGAGCAATATGATCAAGGAGTGACTTGCCTTAGTCTTCATATTCAAACTTCACGAAAATCCAACGTCCGACGAATTTCCGAAGCGTCGACTAAGCACAAAATGAGAGAAAAACACACAAAACCCTAGAAATAAAATACTATTATTAATAACTAATAGTGTCATGAGGTAGATCTCATTTTTAGAAAAATTTAAAGACTTGAACGGGGTCAATCGAAGCTACGGTTGAAAAGATATGAATTTTGGAAGTTTTAGGGAATTTCTGGAATAAGAAAAGGATTAATTGGATTTTTGGAAAAAGAATTATTTTGTGAACAGTGGCTGACAGGTGGGACCCTTGATCAGTGGCAGTGGAGAGAGAAGTTAAGGGGTGGCCCACTTGTCATTGGCACAAAGAGAGGGAGATGGATGACATGATGGCCCCACATGTCATTGACCTAGAGAAGAGAGAGATGGAAGGGCCCACATGTCATAGGTGGAAGAGGGATGAGAGAGTGACGGCAGGGCCCACAGGTCATTGGTACAGGGGAGTAAGTGATAGGGTGGCCCCATATGCAGTGAGATAGGGAGAGAGAGGAGGGAGTTACTATGTTTCATGGGCCCACACGTCATATATTAACCGAGCGGGCCCACATGCAGTGATCGAGAGAGGGAGGAGTGCCAGACGGGGTACAGGAGACCGGCTGGCAGAGAGATCGATGGCCGACGGTGGCTGTGGTCGCGTCGGCGATGGACGGCAAGGGGGAGGAATCGGAGCTCGGGAATGGGACGAGGGGGAGACGGCGAGGGAGGTGAACGGCTCGGATTTCTTGGATGATGGCCGACGGCAGCGGGCGGTGTCATCCAGAGGGCGGCGGCGAGGTGGTGTCGTCACCGGCGATCGTTCTATTGGCGGAGGGGGTTGGGGGCTTTGGGTTTGGATGCGGAGAGACGAGAGGAAGAGAAAAGAGGGGGACATTGGGCATTACCAGTGGCGAAGACGAAGGATTGACGACGACGTCAATGGTGGGAGGCAGCGGCCGAAATTGGGCGTTTCTCGTCCCGGTGCGAATGGTCGTCGAGGAGGGGCAGAAAAGGATCGTGGCTAGGTCGATTGGGCTCGGGAGCGACGGAATTGGGGCAGGTCAGATTGGTATCAATGGCAGCGGAGAGAGAAAGCTCAAGCTCGGGGGCCAAACATGGCACGGCGGGGCTGGGATTTATAGGCGCGGGAGTTGGCACAAGGAGACAACGGAGAGAGGCGGTGGAAAAGTGGGCATGGCGCGGCTGGCTGGATGGGACGCGGCAATGCCGAGCTCCTATTGCCGGCGTCATCGCGCAGCTGCCAGAGAGAGGAGGAGACAAGAGGCATGGCGATGGGACCGAACGGGAGTGCGTCTCTGACCTTGAAGCTTGCCGGGAGACACGGGGGTATGGGCGCGGGCATCCTGTGTCGGGGAGCCGAGAAGAATCGAGAGAGGGAGAGAGAAAGCAGAGAGAGATCGAGGGGAGAAGAAGAAGACGTGGAGGAAGACGACGACGGCTGACCGCTGGGACCCACGTGTCTGCGTCTGCGGTGTTCGGGCAGGAGATCGACGAAGGGGGCCCGCCTGCTGCGTCACGCGGGTGGGGAGGCTGAGGCCGAGGCAGTGATGGGCCGGCGCGGCAACGAGAGAAAGGAAGAAAGAGAGGAGGCCGAGCTGGTTCGGTCTGGGCTGAGAAAATAAAGGGGACAGCCTGAGTGAACAGTAGACTTTGATATTTTTCCAGGGATTTGTTTGAGGGATTTTTGATGATTTCTAAAGAGGGATTCAATCCAAAATTTGATTTTTGGGGCCCACAAAATTCCTGAGATTTTTGAGGACTGTTCTACCAAGGTTGGGATATTTGTTTGGATATATATATATATATATATATATATATATATTTATATCGAAGAAATGGATAGGAATTTTTGGAGAATTGAAAGGGTATTTTAATTTAGAAAATTGGTGTGTGACTATAATATTCTTGGGAATTTAAATCAAGGGAATTTGAAGAGGGGCTATGATATTTATATATGTATATATATATACATATATATATGTATATATATATACATATATATATGTATATATATATACATATATATATATATATATGAGAGGGAGGCCTAGAGAGAATTTTGAAAGGATGATTGAGAATTCCAACTAGGATTTGATCCTTTGGGGACTTTTGGGAATTTTGAGAGGGGTTTCTGTGGATAGGATTTGGGCATATGTGTGTGTGTGTGTGTGTGTGTGTGTGTGTGTGTGTGTGTGTGTGTGTGTGTGTGTGTGTGTATATATATATATATGGATGATATTTGGAAAAAAGGGGGGATTCAACAAGCGACTTTGAGTCAGAACTTTGATTTAAATTTGGGGTTTGATTCTCAAGGATATTTTGGGAATTTGCAATGGATTAGAATTTGAGGACCTCGAGGGAAGATTAGAATTTGAATGTAATTCTTCGGATTTGAGGGTTCTAGAAATATATAAATTGGCAAATTTCGGGAAGAAAGTTCTCGATGAAATCCTGAATTTTTGGGAGGGCAGGCTTCAAAGGCAACTTTTGAAGAGTTTTATCGGAGGGCTTTGAATTGCAAAATTCAAACCCGAGTACAGAGAATTTTCGGGAGCTATTTGATTTTGAATTTTCTGAGGAAATTTAGAGAGAGACAGTCGAATTGCAAAATTCGAGTCTCGGATCTGGAGAGGATTTAGGACCGAGGTTTTTAGGGTTTCAAGGAGGTTTAGACTGAGATCTACGGCACTTAGTCCTTAAGCACACACAAAAAGCCAAAAATTTTTGAAATTAAGGTTTTTACTAAAATAGTTTTTAACGGCCTGGAAACCAGGGCGTTACAGCGGTGGGCGACGCCTCTGGCGTCTTCGGTGACTGCTATGCCCGAATAGCGGGCTATGGCACATTTTGTCTGCACTGCACGCCGACGGCTATAAACATCTCCAAGACCTCCCCGCAATCTACGCCCGCAATGTCGAAGACAACAGCGTGTGGGAAAACGGGGACGAAGTCCGGCCCTACTACCGATCCTTTCGGAAAGGTTGGTGGGTGCTGAAATGCAAGGAGATAGCCGTCGAGCCCCTTCACGATCAATTGAAGAAGTGAGGGGTGCGTGAGGTGGCCGAGGCGATGCTAGAGGGCGGTGGAGACATGCCTGAAACCGAGGCGGCGCTGCAGGTGTGACGGCCTCCCCCAACTGGCTATACATACATTTTCCCTTTTTTGATAGCTTAGGTTAGCAAGTCTTGCCGATGACCAGCCTTTTGTAAGTTTGTCTTTGTAAGGCCTTCGGCCCCACTTTTGCTTATAAATGAAAGTATTTTTCGCCTATACTTGGTTTCGCTCAAGCGAAAACTCTATTTTCCTCGCTTCGACTACCTACGGCCAACGATAAACTTCAAGTTTGTTGTGTCCCGGCCCCCTAGGAAGATGAGGTACCCAGGTCCTGAAGACTGTGTCCTGGCGATAGTGATCAACGGCCTGAGCTACGCTCATCGCTCTGTGGTGAAGTGGCTGCGGAAGAACCCCGAGCGTGACGTGTCCGACTTTGACCGGGACTACCAGCTTTGCCGTGGCGATATGGTAGAGTTATGGCAAAATTTTCATATGTCGGCTCGTCAGCAAGGGATTCGAGACTAGCGATACGCGTTCGTCCCTGTTGATTCTCCCGCTCGCGAGGTCCCCGTCGTCGTGATGGATAGGGACGATTCAATCGGAGGTGAAGCGCCTGCTCGAGATTCTCCGGTCATCATCATCAACAGCGACGCTTTGACTGCAAGCGAGGGAGAGGCTTCGGGGGACTATATTTTTTGTCCTAGTTTTTCTACTCCCAGTCCTACTGGGAGTTTAGTGAGTCCTGTAGACTATAGTTCATCCGATAGTGATGCATCGTTCTCTTTGGGATAAATTTGTTGTAAAGCATTCTGTATGAACTCGATGAGTCATGTAATACTTGTAACTGTAGATTTTTTTTTTGGAATAAAATCCCTTCGCATTATTCTCTTGCCATTTTTATTGTCTCTTCGATAGCATTTGGCTTCAGTAATTATAGGGTTTCGTTGTGCGAGGTTTTCAGGGCGAGCGGTGCTTTGGCCGCTCGCCGTACCCTATCTTCGACAGATAGCACTGAGTTAGTACTTGGCGCTTATCCAACGGGTTCGATGTATTTGCCGATATCTCGTAGTTTTCAACGGCCGAACAATGCTTCGGCCATTCGCCATCCCCTATCTTTGACGAATAGCGCCAAGTTAGTACTTGGTGCTTGTCAGTGGGTTGGCTTTCACGCTATGTGTTCGTTTTGTTTGTTCCATGGCCGAGCGATGCTTCGGCCGCTCGCCGTCCTCTACCTTCGACAGATAGTGCCAAGTTAGTACTTGGCGCTAGTCTGATGGGTTGGCTTTTGTGCTATGCGTTCGTTGCATTTTTCCACGGCCGAACGATGCTTCGGCCGCTCGCCATCCCCTACCTTCGACAGATGGTGCCAAGTTAGTACTTGACGCTTGTCTGGCAGGTTATTTTTTGCACTGTGTGTTTGGACAACGCTACGTAATTTCAGTGTTTGATCGAGCTATGCTTCGATCTTTTCGCTTTCCCCGTTCGATAAAGCGCTAATCAGGCATTGTCCTTTTGGGTCATTTGCTACAAATGTGAAGACACAAGGATTTTTATACTGGTTCGGGCCTCCATTGTGGATAATAACTGTCGGAGGAGGGAACTCCAACCGCGGGGAGTCTGAGGACCCCCCTTTGAGGTTCGGCCAAGGGAGTTGTTCACAGGACGGCAGCGGCGTCTGGGAGATGATCGATGCTCGGGCGCCGGGGGCCCGAGCTGAGAGATGGCACGCAAGGGAGACAGGAGAAGTAGACAGGTTCAGGCCACGCGGAGGCGTAATACCCTACTCCTGTGTGTGTTTGCTATGCGGGAGATGAATGTGGTTTGCTGTTACAAGATGAACTCAAGGTGCTCAGGAGCTCGCCCCCCGCTTGGGGACGAAGCCAGAGTGTTTCTCTAGCAGCTCAACCTCTCCGGAAGCCCCTGCTCAGAAGCCCCCGGGAAAAGAGAGACCGAGTGAGAGAGAACGAGAGAGAACCCGCCTGGGATTGGGTTCGAGAAAGGAGAGACCCAAAAAACCCCCTAGCCTGTGGCATGGATCCTCCTTTTATCGATCAAGGGGAGTCCACAGTGCCGAGTACACGGAGAAAGATTTTAGGTATGCTATGTCTTGTCGTGCACGTCCACGCCCACCTGCTGAGCCATGCCGGAGTTGGTCTGCTGCAGGCGGCTAAGTCGTGAAGATGTGACGGCACACGCCCTCACCGCCGAAGTCAAAAGTCTCTGACTGCACAGGCGTGTGCCCACGGGGGGCCGTCATGAGACGTCCACGCGTGGCAGAGCAGGCCCGCGGGGGGCCATCATGGGAGACCCACGCGTGGCCAAGCAGGTGACAGGGGCGACACGCCCCGTCGCCTCGCCATTAATGCGGGTAGTTGGCGAGCTGATCCGCTCGAGTCATGCTCGTGCCCGGGGACAGGCCCCGGGAGCGAAGCTGCGAGCCCCGGGCACGGGAAGCGCGCCCCGGGCCTGGGAATGCCAGAGTGATGCGCCCCGGGGATGTGCCCTAGGACCGAGCTGTGGGCCTCGGGCCCAGGGGCGAGACCCAGGCACGGGAAGTCCCAGTACTGTGTCCCGGGGGCGCGCCCTGGGAAAGGAGCTGTGGGCCCCGGGCCTAGGGGCGAGACCCGGGCACGGGAAGTCCCAGTACTGTGTCCCGGGGGCGCGCCCTGGGAAAGGAGCTATGGGCCCTGGGCCCGAGGGCGAGACCCGGGCACGAGAAGTCCCAGCAATGTGTCCCGAGGGCGCGCCCCGGGACCGAAGCCGAGGCCCCGGGCACGGGGACGAGACCTGGTTCCGGGAATGCCCTCGGGCCCCGGGGCCCGAGGTGGATGTGGGTGTCGTCGCGAGGCGCCCGGGAAAAGCGTACCCGGGCCCGGGCAGTGCTCGGGCCCTAGGTACTTGGCAGGGAAACAGCGTAGCCGGCCATCACCGGTGAAGAATATGGGCCCCGGAGGAGCTGATGTGGCCGAAGATCCACGCGTCCCCGGAGAATGTGGGACCCCCATTCCCGTTTCGCCGACAATAACCCTACTCCAGTTTTTTTACATGCTCTTTACATGTAGTAGCGCTTCAATGAAGTGGGTGTTCCATGTGTGGTCTAGCTCTTCACCCTCCATGGTCGTCAGCTTGTATGCCCCTTCGCATGTTTAGCCCCTCGCACATCTCCTTGAACTTCTCCAAGTCGTACTATTTTCCGTTATCGGTGACAAACTCTCTTGGGATGCTGAAGCGGCATATGATGTTTTTCCATACGAAGCACTGGACCGCCGCCAAAGTTATACTAGCCAACGGCTCGGCTTCGATCCAGTGTGAGAAATATTCCACCACCACAATGGCAAGCTTGTAGCTGTTCCGGGCCGTGGGAAACAGTCCTATGACATTTTGCCCCCACCTGGCGAAGGGCCATATCAGGGGCAATGGTTGCAGCCTGTACTGTGGTGCGCTCTGGGACTTGCCATGCCTTTGGCATCCTTGGCATTTCTTGATGTACTCATTGCACCTCCATAGGATTGTGGCCAGTATAACCCTTGGCGAAGTATCTTGGCCACCACTGCTCGTGGCGCCTGATGCGCTCCACACTGGCCTTCGTGCACCTCCTTGATCATCTCCTCTCCTTCGGCCTCGGAGATGCATCAAAGGAGTGGCTCCAGAATTCCGCTCTTGTACAGTTGTCCTCCGACGAGCTTGTATTGCCGCTCTCTCGCCTGTAGCCGTTTTGCTTCAGCTTCATCGTTGGGGAGCTTTCCTTCGGAAAGGAACTACACAAATGGTGTTCGCCAGTCCTTCACGCCATGGTCAATATCCATCACTTGCTGCAAGTCTTCTTCGTGCTTCGCACTTGGTGTGTAGATCACTTCGAAGAAGACCCTAGACTGGAATGGACCTCCGGTGCCTGCTGAAGGAGTACGCGTAGGCTACGATAGCAGAAAATAAAAAATTTCTAACGCGCACACCAGGACATCATGCGAAAGAAGGGATCATGGATCGTTACCACTAGACGCGCAGTGCAGCGGAAGAAGAGTTGGAGAAGCCGGTCCAACCACGCGCGCGTCGAGGTAGTAGTGGAAGTAGTCGATCTTTGGCCGATCAACGCCGCAACGAGCAGCGCCTCTACGGGAATCCACACGTCCGGGGCTGAAACACCGATCGCGAGTGTACTAGCACTCGTGAGCGGCTAGGGTTTGGCTCGGAAGGTGGCGGCTAGGGTTTTGCTCGAGGCTAACAGAAAAATACACGTGTAACTCCTCAGCCCCTCGCCTCCCTATATATAGACCTCCTTAGTCAGGCCTCGTGGACCGAGGCCCAGTAAGAGTCTACTCGGATCTCTATCCGAATCGAGCCCATATTCGAATCACATTCGAATAAGTGTTCCAACCCATTAAGTGTGCGACCCTGTAGGTTCACGTATATTTTGTCGTGACCCAGAAACGCCTTTCTGGTCACCCTGTTAATAGCGGCCTCTAGCAAGGCATATTAGCCCCAAGATATACGTAAAGATCATATCGGCTGAACCTGTAATGTCCTTATGTACAAATCCCTTTGCCTCACGATATCAATTGAGCTCAAGGCGAGACTTGTGTCATCCTCTTAATAGCTCAATCACTCTCTCGATCCTGTGATGGATTACAAACTTGTGATTGACACCTCAATCACCGTAGCATGGCCATGCACTTCCATAATCCATTACATCGAGGGGCCCAGAGATATCTCTCCCATAAGGAGGGGCAAATTCTATCTTGATCATTCATATCCCACTACATATTTTATAGCAAACCCGAAGACCACTTTTATGACTACCCAGTTACGGAGTAGCGTTTAGTAGTCCCAAAATAAGCTACTACGTATGTTGGGAACCATGATGATCTCAAGTGTAAGGACTCTACATAAACACTACTTGAGACTAACTGATGACACATGAAATCTCTGCAGTATCTCATGGCGGGTCTATCCAACATATGTTCACTAACATATGTCCATATTATCGATTTGGTATCTCCATACCATGATCCATAAGACATGATCATCAATCAATACATATGCTAATATTAGAATCATATTTGCTCCTCATATGATATATGATCAGGGATCATTTAGAAATAGCAACATTTGACATTAAGAGTCTCATGAATAAGTCACATACTCATTGATCAATAATGATAGTGTCTATTTCAAGGAACAAATCAATATATTATAAACATAGCATGTGATATATTTAACATCTCCATGTTGCCTCTAGGGCATATCACTAACACCTGCTGCCTTCGCTAGCATGTCAGCCTCCTCGCTTTCTCCTCTAGGAAGGTGTTGCTCTATGATGCTGGCGAAGGCCTTCTCCATGGCTCTTATGGCATCCAAGTACTTCGCCATTCCTTCATCCTTGGCTTCAAAGGTCTTGTCGATGTGGCCCGCGACTAGCTTGGAGTGTGTCTTGACTACCAATCACCGGACCCACAACGCCTTCGCCTTTTGCAGCCCAAGGACGACTGCTTTCTACTCCGTTGTGTTGTTGGTAGTGGGGAACTGCAGCCTCGCAGCGTAGCGAATGACGGTTCCTGCAGGCAAATTGAGGATTGAGGCCACGCCGGCTCCGGCGTGCGACCACGAGCCATCGGAGAACATGGTCCAACAATCCTCATTCATCGGCGGAGTCACTTGGCCAGTGGGCAAAGTCCACTCGGCGACAAAGTCAGCTAGAACTTGCGATTTTATCACTATTCGGGCCACGTAATGTAGGTCGAAGGGAGCCAGCTCTATATCCCACTTGCCTAGACAGCCTGTGGCATCCTTGTTCTGGAGCATCTCTTCGATGGGGTATTGCGACGACACTATTATCTTGTGCACCTGGAAGTAGTGTTGGAGCTTGTGCAAGAGCATAATGAGGGCATAGGACAACTTCTCAATTTCAGAGTTTTGGAGCTCCGCTTATTACAGCTCTTCGGATACAAAGTATACGGGTATCTGTCTGCTTTTGCCTGTATGGACCAGGGCTACACTTACTACCACTGGCGAGGCCGCCAGATACAACAGCAGTTTGGCACCTGCCTTTAGACTTGCCAGCCTTGGTATCTCCTGGAGGTAAGCTTTGAGGGACTCAAACGCCGCTTGGCATTCAATTGTCAACTCGAATTTGCTCGCTCCCCGTAGGGTCTTGAAAAATGGCAATGCCTTCTCCGCTGATTTTGCCATGAAACAGCTAAGGGCCATGATGCAGCCCGTCAACTTCTGCACTTCGCAAGCACTTTTCAGTGGTTGGATACCTTCGATCTTCTCTAGGTTTGCCTTGATCCCCCCTCTCGAACACTAGGAACCCCAGCAATTTGCCAACGTGGACGCCGAAGTCACATTTCTCCGGGTTGAGCTTGACCTTCACCTTGTGTAGGTTGTCAAAGAGTTCTTGCAGGTCCGCGATGTGGTCAATTGCCTTCCTGCTCTTGACGACTATGTCGTCCATGTTTGTCTCAACGTTCCTACCAATTTACGCCTCCAGCACCTTGTACACCAAACAGGCGAAGGTGGCTCTAGCGTTCTTCAAGCTAAAGGGCATGCAGATGTAGCAGTATGTGCTGAACGGGGTGATAAAAGAGGTCTTCTCCTGATCCTCTTCGGCCATGAAGACTTGGTGATATCCCGAATAAGCATTCAGGAAGCTTATCAGCTCGCAGTCAATGGTCGAGTCGACCAGCTGGTCAATTCGTGGGAGTGGGAAGTCGTCCTTCGGGCACGCCTTGTTGAGGTCTATGAAATCAACGCGCATTCTCCACTTGCCATTCAACTTCTTCACCAATACTGGGTTTGGCAGCCATTTCGAGTGCTCGACCTCGAGAATGACTCCCACATGGATCAGCTTGTTGACTTCCGTCTTTGCCACCTCCTGGTGGTCGATTGACATCTTGCGCAGCTTTTGCTTCCGTAGCTTGATGGTGGGCTTGACCATGAGGTGGTGCTCAATGAGTCTTTGGCTTACGCCTGATAAGTCACCCAGGCCCCAGGCGAAGACTCCAGGTTCAGCTTGATGACCTGTAGCATCTTGGCTGCTATCTCCTCATCGACATCACCACTGATGGAAACGGTCTTTGATGGATCAGCAGGATAGATCGGGACCTTCTTGACTTCGCCCTGGGGCGAAGGATTGAGCATGCCATAGCCCCTCGCCGTCCCCTACTGATTGTCTTGGATGTTGTGGATCTCGTGCACACTCCTCGCCGCTAGCCCGGCTGCCCTGGCCAAAGGCTGATGGCCGCTGACCGTGATTACCCTGTTTGGCCCCGGCATTTTTAGTCGCATGTAGTTGTAGTGTGCCATGGCTTCAAACTTGTTCAGCATGGAGTGGCTAAGGATGGCGTTGTACTGGTACGGGATATCCACAATGTCGAAGATAATTGGTTCAGTCCGGGCGTTGCCGCCCTCGCCGAACGATACTTGCAGCTGTACTTGCCCCAACACGCGAACTGAGCTTCCACCGAAGCCTTGCAGCGGGATGGCGGCTAGGGCGAGCGCAGCTTCCAGTATTCCCATCTGCCGAAAGGCATCGGTGAAGATGATATCCGTAGAGCTCCCTCCATCGACCAGGATGCGACGAACCTCTCATATGGCAATGTCGGCGGATATGACGATGGGGTCTTGGTGTGGGAAGAAACACCTTCGGCATCCTCCAAGCCAAAGGTTATCGATGTTGAAGCGAAAGGGGGAGGCTTGGTCTAGGGCATTGTGGCGATGTGGTTAATCGCTCTCTCATGTGCCTTCTTATGTCTTTTCAACTCCAAACCTTGCGAGGAGCCCCCAGTGATTGCGGCAATTACCCTCCGTTGTCCGTCTTGAGTTGCTTCTATCTGAAGCAGCATGTTCTCTTTGGACTGATCAGTGGTTTTGCCCTGGGCAAGCGCTTGGCAAGGTGAAACCAGGTCCCCTCGACCAGTGTTCCCTGTACGCTGGATTTTCCTGCATTGCTCGGTGGTGTGCGAGGCCTTGGCGTGAAAGGCGCAGAACTTGTCTTTCTCCCTCTTCGGAGAGTGTTGATCTCTTCGATAGTCATCACTTGTTTTCCCTTTTCGTCCCTGAACTTCTTCTAGGCCAACTACGGGCGTTGTGATGACATCGGTCTGGCTTGCGTCGTGCCGGCTGAGCCCTGCATGCCTTCCTGGTTGAGCTCGGCCTAGATCTCATTCCTCCTCTTGGTGTCCTCTTCGTCCTTTGCATAGCCGTTGATGATGCGGAAACACTTGTCCACCATTTTCAGTTGTTTTCTTGTTATCTTCTCGGTCAGGGGCCTGTGAGGAGACCGGCGGAGGCGGCGTTGATGATTGACGTTTCGGTGATATCTTGTACTTGGCATCTTGCTTGTGAAAATCTTTGGATGTACTCCCGGATGGATTCCCCTGGCTTCTGCCAAATGCCAAAAAGCTCTTGCTGAGTTTTCGGCTCCTAGTAAGTTCCTCGGAAGTTGGTGACAAAGATGTCGCGCAGCTGCTCCCAAGAGTATATGCTGCTTGGCGGCAGGTTGAAGTACCATGACCGCGCGAAGCCGTCCAACGCGGGGTGTATGACCTTCACTTTGGTGTTTTCGTCACCGTGGGTGGCTTCGATCGCGGACTTGTAGATGAAGAGGAACTCGCTGGGGTCCGAATCGCCTGCATACTTGACAATCGAAGGATTCTTGAATTGTGGTGGGATTGGGTGGCTTTATAGACCCTAGCTCAGTGGTGACTTCTTGATGTTCACCGGCACGGCGTGCTATACCTGCACCGGTGAAGGTGCCACACAGGGGTACGGGACCTCGAAGATAAGCGAAGCTTGCGCCTGTAGGGCTGGGTGATAGTTTGTGATGATAGGGGCCGCCAATCCCCCCAGAGTGGGGGTGACCCCTATGGGCGGTGGTGAAGGATTGGTGCCTTGCCCCCCGGCGCTGAGCTGTTGAAGGAGAGCTTGTAGCTGCGCCTGGATAGATGGCGTCAACGCAAGTGCCGAAGGAGGTTGAAGGGCTTACTGCGCTTGCGGAGGCGACACCAAGCTTGGGGCTGGTGAAGGGGCCACCATTGGAGCCGCTTGCCACAGCTGCGGCGTCACGTGCGGCACCTGTGGCCGGACGAAGCCTTGCGCGGCCAGAGGCGGTTGGGGTGGACAAAAGCTTTGGGGGCCAAAGCTGGCACATGAGGAGGACAAAGCGGGAGCTTGGTGAACTCCGAAGACTTGGGACTGTGCCTGCAGCTACTGCTGCTTTTGCATCTGGCGAAGCATGTCTTGGAGCCTCTGCATGCTTTCTTTCATGGTTTCGTACTCCGCTCTCGACACTGCCACAGCCTCTTCGCCTCCGCTCGAAGCAGCCACCTGATCCGAAGGTGCTCCCTCTTTGACCTACTCCTCCTGTGCTTCGACTTGGGGGTCTTCGGGCTGATTAGTCTCCCCGTTGCCATATCGGCGAGGGGCTGCTCTTCTCCTCGTCGATCTTCCCTTCGGAGGCATCGTGTTTTCAGCTTCTTTTTCTTTCACTTGGGGTGGATTCCCCACCGATGGTGCCAACTGTTGTCGAAGAACAACAGTGGGTTCTGATTGTGGACTAGAGTGGTAAATTTTTTGTAGTAATCTCAAAAACCTTACCATTATAGTGAGCTGTGTACCTATTTATAGGCCCAGGGGTATAGTTACAGGCTCTAGGGTTTTATTTACAGGTGGTATTATATTCTGGCCCCTTGATGGGGACAGCTACAGGGGCATTTCCGTTTTTTCCCATCTACAAGCTCCTAATGGGCTGTTGGGCTGCCACGTGGGCCATCGGGCCGCTATGTTGGCCGGGTCCTTGATGGCCCTTTCGGCCTTTTTGGCTGTCATGCCCCTAGCCGAGACAGGCACACCGGGGCCTCGCTTGTTGGGTCGCATCTTCGGCCTGTTGGGCCTCTCGTCTTCAGCTTCAGCCCTTCGGCCTTGCGCCCTTTGTCTTCCCCTGACATACCGCGTCCTTCGTCCTCGGGTTGGGCCCTTCGCCCGCATGTCTTCGGTCTTGGGCTGCCCGAAGGGGCTTCGGCTGACGGCTTCGATCTTGAGCATTCCGAAAGGGGGACGGTCCGAAGGGGCTGCGGCCTATCTCCAACAAAGACTATAGCTGAAGATTTAAACATCTGTCATATGACCGTATGTGCTTTTTCTTGAATTGTCCAAACAAATGGTATATACTGTTGAGACTTTTGCCTGACTGAGAATGTTAGAATGTCTCTACGTCACCATAGCAGATTTGCGGCCTATCTCCAACAAAGACTATAGCTGAAGATTTAAACATCTGTCATATGACCGTATGTGCTTTTTCTTGAATTGTCCAAACAAATGGTATATACTGTTGAGACTTTTGCCTGACTGAGAATGTTAGAATGTCTCTACGTCACCATAGCAGATTGATGGTATGAAGTATTGACTAATGTGGACTAATTTTTTCACGTATGGTTATCAAGCATGTCCTATATGTTGTAAATGTTGTAACCCTGACATTAAATATTTATTGTAAATGTTGGCCCTGCTGTAAGTGTATTATATGATGTAAATGAATTTTTGAGAGTGTAACTTGAATAATATATTCCTTTAAGACAATGTGATTTTCAGTTTTTGAGAGTGATGTTACTTTTTTATCGAGGCAAATGAAACTATTAAGATATATCAAAAATGCACTAATCTGAATAGGGGTGAAAACGGGCCGGGTATTTCCACCCGCCCACCTGCCCATATTTAAACGGGACAAATCCGGGTCATATATTCGGGTACCCGGGTGATTATTCGGATATTGGATCTGAAAACGGATATTTTTATATGGATATGGGTTCGGGTTTGGGAAGACGGTATCCAACGGATACGGATTATCCGGGTATAAAAACGGATATTATCCGGTAAGAAATTCGGATATTACCCCACTGTGATAAATGTATCTTTCATTCTTTTACCTTGACTGTGTGTTTGTACCTCTAATTTAAATATGGTTATGTGATTTTACAAGTACTATGCCATTATGTCCTAAGCCTCTAATTTACTTGTATTATGGATGTATAGAATGGTTGCGTTGCTATTATCTATGTGGTATTAAATGGTTGTTGCATTGACTTAATATCCGAATAAATATTTGTATTCGATATTGTTCGTATCCGTCTCGGTACGTATTTGTTCCATATTTATATCCGATATTATCCGTTTTTTATCCGTATTCGACAATATTTATATCCAATCCGGTTCCGAATAGAAAATGTGGATTAGGATATGGAAAGGGTGAGATCCGACCATATCCGACCCGTTTTCACCCCTAAATCCGAATTCATCAATGAAGACTTGCTCTTGTCGTTACCAACCATGACATTACTTTTTTCCTTGTTTACACAATGCAAATATTAAATGGGGGCAGTTCCTAAATGTTTGGTATCTTGAATCTTCAATCGTATGGCTTATAGAGCTTTCAAAAAGCTTAGCTGAGCATTTCCTTTTAGATAATGAACTTCTCAGCGGCATCGATATATATTTTTTTGTCAAGCAATTTTTAGTTTATTTTTGTAGAAAAGATCAATTAATGCAACAAGCTTTTGCTCTACCTTATTTTTGAATCAATGATTTTTCATCCTCGTGATATTACACTACTCATATCTGAAGAGCATCACTAACGAACAAGCGTGCAAGCCTTTTTTGTGCTCTTTGTTTTTCTGCAAGCATTGTACAATGTTATATATACTAACTATTATGTTTCCTTGTGCGGTAACGTCGCCGACGCTAGGGTTACCAGCGTCCCTGTCACCTTGGTGCACCCTAGGCCAACCCACTTCACTGTCACCGCCGTCCCCTTCCTCTCCAATGTAGCGCCATCGTCACAAGGACCACTTCATCTCTACAAGCTTATCGGTAAGAAATGAAGGATTGACTGTATATATCATGCCTCAAGTTGATCGACATAAGCAAATATTTGTGTAGACTAAATAGCAGAGTTACTATTGCTACTCTAAGCTACTTGTATAATATATATCTTACACTACCCGATATTTATATGTCTTGCTGCATGTTCAAATTTATAATATAGCATTACTTTGCTGCTTTGTTCCTGAACCCCAACATTTTTTGAAGGCATTGTTATTATTATTATTGCTGCTTGTATAATGTTCTGCTTGATTGCTAGTATTGTAAACACAATGGCAAGCACTAATTTATAATTTATCGGTTAGGTATGGACCCAAATGGGATAGCTAGCAAAGGGCGCGTTGCATTCAGAGATATAATTAACAACAAAACAGGTGTAGTAAATGTCACACCCTGCCCTGGCACCACATACAGTGACGCCAGGGAGGAAGTGCCGCAGGAGATCAATGACTTTCATGGAACCGCGTTGCCGGTACCAGTCCCAAGAAACCTTGCTGGTACCCGTGGTCAACAAAGATGTACCATAGTAACTAATATATATTATACATTTATAAGTTGCAACTTCGGGCAAGCCTTGAGCAGCAACCTTCAAACAGAACAGCAGCAGCGAAACTATAGCGCAGCGAGAACCCAATCCACAAGCAACGGCTTGGGATTAGGAAAGAAACCCTAATCTTCAGTTCGACTTCACTCTTCCTAAAGGAGGAAAAAAGATAATGGATTGAGTACATACGTACTCAGCAAGTCACGGGAAATGTGAGTTACGCAGGCCACCAAGAAAGGCTGGGGTTTATTTCATGAACATTTTATTTGTAACATTTTCCCAAAACCCTAGGTGTGGGTTGATTCAGGTATAGCTGGAAAGAGGCTCTCTCCTCAATCTTGTCCGCGATTTGCTTTGCAACAACTCAAGCGGACGAACAAATTTTAATTGATTTAAAGTTTCTAGTCAAGTCCACCGCCTGTCGGACCACGACAGCGGTTCAGGGAATCTCACCTATTAGTTTATTTTCACTTTTGTCATCTTCAGGACAACATCTTATCTCATTTTTCCTCTATTATTTTCCTTTTACTTTCGTCCTTTCCAGGACCTCATCCATCTCATCATCTCAACTTCGGCTCCCAGAGCCATCATATCTCCAGTACACTACTTCCACTCGGGAAGCCTAAACTATGATGTCATCTGACATCCCGATCCACACTGGAACGTTTCAGACCATGTCTATCAGTCGACCTGGCCGACTCTGGTAATAGTTCCCAACCACAAATATGCTTCACAAACATTTTATAAAAACAAAGCTACGCTAGAGGAATCACTTCACATCGCCCATGACCGTGGGCACAGCTATTCGAACAGTTCAATACTCTGCAGAGGTGTACGCTTTCCCCACACGACGCGAGCTTACTCCCTTACTGGCCAAGTAGGGGAGGTTGGCGACAAGGCCTTTCAAGAGCCATTCCAGGGTACCTGCCTGATAGATGGGCCAAACTCAATCAAGCATTCGGCTTGCAAGTTACCCCAAACTACTAGACCAAGTACTAGACAAGCTTCCCTTCCTTGCTCTACTCAGGAACCCGGAGATACGTCCAAACACCTTATCTCAGCGTTCCATATCTACTAGCATGCGAGGTAACCCTGTTCTGGCTGAATACTTAGCCAGGGGTGTCCCATACCACCCGCGTGGTCGCACTGTACTATGACCAGTGCAATTACCCAAGGAATCGGTCCTTATATGTAAATACAAAGCATTTCCACCGAGGCGGTCACTTTGCATCGTGATTTTTCACAAACCACTTTCATTTCATAAAACACGACGATTTATTAACCCAATTTTCCCATGTCAACAATCAATTGTGATTGAAGTGGTATTGTCGATATCCATGCTCAAAAAGCATGAATACCGAGGTACCTAGGTGTGGAGCTACCAAGGATAGGGTTATCAAGGCCTATAGGTTTTATGCAACTACTGGGTAGGTCCATCGGTTTGTCACGCAAATCGAGGCACACACTAAGATATAATTTTTCAAACAAAACATTTTTTAATTTAGGGGGCAATATGGTCAAGGAGTGACTTGCCTTTGTCTTTGTCTTCAAAATATTCGAAAATCCGAGTCCGAAAGAATTTCCGTCGTCGTCGACTACGCATAACGAGAGAAAACACACAAAAACCCTAAAAATAAAATACTATTATTAATAACTAATAGTGACATGAGGTAGATCTCAATTTTAGAAAAATTTGGAGACTTGAACGGGGTCGATCGGAGTAACGGATAAAAAGATATGGATTTTTGAAGTTTAAATGATTTTTCTAGAATTAAAAGCATTTATTTAGTTTGGAAAAGGAATATACCAAGGGAATATTCCCTTGGCTGACTGGTGGGGCCCATGGTCAGAGAGAGAGGGGAGCTGAGGTGTAGGGCCCTCTTATCAGTGACACAGAGAGAGGGGACCACATGTCAATGGGAATGAGAGAGAGGGGGGATTAAAGGGGGCCCACATGTAAGTGGAAGAAGAGAGTGAAAGGGTGGGTGGATGATAGAGGGGGTCCATATGTCAATGAGGAGAACAGAGGGTAGGGCTAGTCCACATATCAGAGAGAAAAAGGGAGGGACCACATGTCATCCATACAATGGAGAGTAAAAGGGATGGGGCCCACTTGTAAGTGATACATTTATTAACTCTTTGATTAATTAGGTGTGGGGCCCACAGGTCAGCCGGACGGCTCGGGGAAGAGGCGGGCGCTGTTGTCAGAGAGAGAAAGGGAGTCCGAAAGAGAGAGAGGAGGTGGGAACCACTCGTTAGAGGGATTGAGGGAGACCAGAGGAAATCGACGACGCACGGCGCCCCGAGCGGCGGTGAGATAGGAGGGGCGGGATATAGCATTGAGGACTAGAGGGAAGGGGGAAGCTAATGAGGGGCTTGGATTTGGCGAGGGACTGTGCGACAGCAGCCGGCGGCAAGGAGCAGAGAGCGGTGGTGAGAGGATGGCGTGCGGCGGTGGAATGCAAGCGCCGGCGGTGGGGTTCGGGGAGAAACGGATTGGAGGCAGCTTTGGGATCCGTCGGCTCGGGATTTAGAGGTGGGGAGGAGGTCGGAGAGGGGAGCTCACCGAATTGAAAACACAGCAGCGGTGGTGGCTTACCGAGCTCGAGCTCAGACCGGCACGGCGGCGTGACGAGGCCGGGGAGGCGTGGTTGTGACGAGAAGGAAAGAGGAGGGCCGACCGGGTTTTATAGGCGTGGGAGGTGGCGCAAGCGGACAAGCTAGAGAGGTGGTGCACGCCGAGGGAGGATGGCCTGGCGGTAGGGCGGGGAGCGAGGCACGGGGCGGCTACGCTGGCCGAGGTGGTTCAGTCCGCGAACGCGGCGCAACGTGAGGGGACGGCGGGGAGGTCGAGGGAGCTCGGGGCGGCGGTGGTTGACCAACATCGTAGCGACGAGACGATGGCGGCGCTGCGGCTTCATGTGGGCACTCTGTCGAGCAGTGGTCAGGCGAGGGAGGGAGAGACGTGAGGGAGACGGCAATTCTGATGCGCGGGCCCTGGCTGGCAGCGGGCGCGACGCTGCATAGGGAAGGAATGGTCGCTGACGAGTAGGCCCGGGCTAGCAGCAAGTACGGGTGAGGGGAGACCCCACGTGGTGAGCTGGACCTTGGGCCGACCTGGCTGCGCGTGGGAGAGGGAAGGAAGGAAAGGTTGGGCCGAGGGAGAGGAAGGGGACCTAAATGAACAGTGGATTTTGGGATTTTTGCAGAGTCTTTTATTTGGAGGATTCGAAAGGCATTTGAGCTCAATTTGGTCTTTGTGTTCACAGGAAACTTTTGAATTTATGAATATGGGCTTCAACAGTGGGGCTTGATATATATATATATAGAACACTCGTTTGGGGCCTCATGGTGCCTGGGTCTCAAGGTTTGAAATACACAAATTTTGTTCAAATTTTTTAGAATTTTCAACTTCTAGGTATATACCTAGGTATAACAGTTTGGTTGATGCCCATACCTTGCAACAAAACATCTCAAATTAAAAGTTATTTCACCATCCCATATCACCTACCTAGTTAATTATATGTTTGGATGACACATACCTAGAATCAAAATTTAAGCAAAAAAGGCATTCATAAGTTAAAATTTAGTTCAAACTTGTTTGAACTATCCAATAAACAAGTTAATATTCATACCCAAAAAGTTTTAAAAATTTTCGTACTCATTTAAATTAGGTATATACCTGATTTGAATCTTGAGGCCCGGGCACCCTGGTGCACCAAGTAAATTATATATATATATATATATATATATATATATATATATATATATATATATATATATATATATATATATATGAGTTGGAACTTTTAAAAGGGGACTTTTGAGGGAGGAAGGGAATTCTAGGGGGATTTCAAATTCAACTTTTGAATATTAAGCAGGGATTTTAGAAAGGGAATTTTGAGGGAATTTAGAGTTTTTGTGAGGAGCAAAGATAAAGGGGATTTTAGTGGAATACTTCGAAGGGGGAACACGAATTACAAAATTCGAATTACGAGGTTTTGAATTTAGTTTGGGATTTTTGGTTGGAGGATATGGGATCTCAAGGAGAGGATTAATTGAGATCTCGGCACTTTAGTCCTTAGACACACACAAAAACATCAAATTTTTGGAATTAGGGTTTTATTAAAATAGGTTTTTAACGGCCCAAAAAATTGGGCATTATAATAAAATATTTGTTTTGTACTTGGTTCATGTAACATAACTATAATTTTGATCATGCATACACTTGTGACATGCACTACATTTTTCTATCTATTTGGTTTTGTAAAAATCACAGCTACACCAACACATAATACATCTTCTAGTGATGTACAACGTAAGAGGGAAGAAAAGTCAGCAAAACAACATGAATATTGTAAAAGGAAGAAGGCTGAAGGAAATATTACGTATGCCCTGCGAGATGAAATATGCGACGCTGCGCAGGAAGAAAGGAATAGAAAGCAACGTGAATACCGCGGAATGAAGAAGGCTGAGTCAAACAATATTAACACTCCTGTTGTATTCAACTCATCGATACAGCCGACAACTGTTTCCCTTTCCCAACATAGTGAGAAGGGCAAGGTCTGAGTAGCTGAAATGTCTCACAAAGAAAAGAGAGAAGAAAAGAACAAAAGGCAACGTAAATATTGCACAATGAAGAAGGCTAAGTTAAGCTGTGTTAGCAGTACTGTAACATCTTGTTGACGCCGAAAACCGCCGATCAGCGCCGGGAACGAGCCGACGATCTGGTTCGGCGCCTGGAGACACGCGAAGGCCTGGGAGTTCTGCTTAGCTCCAGTGCAGGTCCCAAATAGTTGAGGTTCGCGGGCGTGCCAGTCAATTTGACCCAGCAATTGACAAGGAGATAGAAAAAATTAGCTCAGTGTTCCAATCGGCCGATAAGCCGATACAATCTTCCTCTAGCCGATTACGCCAACAGTACTTGTACATCGGCTGTGCTTGTACCCGGGCCCTTGTCCTCGCGCGTGTTCGCGCCCGAGTCCTTGTCCGTCCTCACGCCCGGGTCCTCACCCGTGCTCGCGCCCGGGTCCTCGTCCGTCCTCACGTCCGGGTTCTCGCGCGTGCCCGACTGTCAATAGCACTTGTGCGTCGGCTAAGAAGCCGATGATAGAATTGATGATAATATAAGCACATGAAAAACCAGCCGACTGCCAAAGAAACACTTGGACATCGGCTAGAAGCCGATGATACAGTAGATAGGCAAAATAATAAAGATAATGCAGTCGGCTTTATGTAGTACATAAAAGAATTGCGATACGCTGATGATAACATAATGAAATTGTAAACTAGCCGATTGCTGATATGACATGTGTATCGTCCGGGAAGCCGACCGATGGTTTAAGATAAAGATGCAATCGGCTGTATACGATAACAGGTAACCTATCAGCTAAGCACTCCGATAGAACATCGCATAAAAACCTATCGACTCAACAAGGATAAATCTATCACTATCAATCTAGTAGTTCAAACTTAACTGATGCAGCACAGATTAATAATGATAAAAGAACCTCAAAGAGCCGATAGATCTAATGCAATCGTGATGTAATATAAGATAACTTATCGGCTATACATTCCGACAAGACGCTTACACAAAATCCATCGGCCTAGCAGGAATAACTTATCGCTCAGTTTAGTAGGTCGGACTTAACCGATGCAGCATAAACTGATGATAAACTATCCCCAGTAAACTGATAAACACTATGCACGCGTGATGTGGTATATCGACTCGGCCTAAGAGATCAAACCTAACTAATGCAGCCGTAGACAAAGTAGATACACCTGGGTAAGGGGTGACGAGTCTTACCCTCTCGCAGGAGTTCGGACCTAACCGATGCAGCCCGGCTCGAAAAGCAAGAACCTGTCGAATAGGGGGCGATGCGCCGAATTTGATTGATCGAGAGATCGTTTACAAGGTCCCCGGGCATATGTATTTATACCCCGAGTTTGCTACAGTCCTAATCGAACACGAAACAGGAGTTTCCTATCTAGAAAAGGAAAATTACAAGCCCTGATCGGACACGAGATCAGATTTATCTAAAAAGTATTAAAACTACCTAAATAGATAAGGTAATTAACTACCATGCCATGGTCTTCACGATTCCTTTCCAAACTTGGTCTCTTCCAGATGAACTTCCATTAGCTGACCCAATCTTTTTCCTTTAACCAAGCCCGATATGAATCGTGCCAAATTTTGGCGTTAACACATCTAGCACTCTAACACAGCCATCAATTGTTTGCCCTTCACAACATAGTGAAGGTCTCGAGGTCCAACAATATGAAATGTCAGACAAAGAAAAAAAGAGAGAACAAAAGAACAAATGGTAGCATGAATGGCGCACAAGGAAGAAGGTTGAGTCAAGCAATGTTAACGGGGAGAATGCTACACTAGCTAACCCTATTATTGGTAAGTTTAGTGCCATGAGCAACATTTAGCCTTACTCAATTGTCCTAATATTCTTTTTGCAGTAGGTACTTACTCCGCCATTGGTCAAGGGTCACTATATGGAACGGTGTGTTCTACCATTTTGCAAGCACTGAGCGTAGCAGACAAGAAAAATGTTGATCTAGATGATCTAATGGATTGGCTTCATAGAAACGATAAATACAAACGACGATGCAATAAGAGAAAAGCACCAAGCATTGAAGAGCACCAAGACTCCCCCATTCTAGGTGAAGTTACCTAGGGTGAAGCTGAACATGTGCCAACTGTACATCAGGATGTTCTAGATTCCACCTACATTGAATTTGGCAGTGGATTATTCGAACCTACATTGACTGATTTTGACGTTGAAGGTGAGTTTTGAGGAATTGTTTTATAGTTTATAACGTTAATATATGAACTATATGATCTGATGTACAATAAACTATCATGCAATAGATAATGTCGAGGCCCCATAGACTTGCGACGTCACAGACAACGATGATGAGGAAGCTAGGCAATTTTAGCAGCAAGGTAACAAATGTATAATATTGTTTACTTTACACGATAATATATACATGTTCATATTTTAATGCCAACATTTTTTCTCTGCCAGACGATGGGTATGAGTCATATTGTGTGGATGTTAATTGGGTAAATGGTATCGGTACCAATGATCCACACGACTATGTGTACCATAACCTGCCAAAAAGACACCACGTTTTAAAGAAAGTGGCTGACTGCGAGTTCTACGACACGATTAGGTTCCAATTCGAGCCTCCTGGATTCTGTTGCATGCAGGGAAATATAAGAGTAGCTTCTCCAGTGGTCCCTGCTGAGTTGAGACGTTTGTTTACAAGTCAGGTGTATAATGATGTAAAGTATTTTAGAAAATACATACGGTACTTCAACTCTCGTTTCTCATTCACGAGTCTTGGAGTGACCCTTGACCTCAGCGTTAGCACTACAGCCGGTACCAGTGTATATGCATTTCGTGTGCATGGTGCATTGTACCATCGTCTGGACAATTTGGTGCCAGGTCCTCAAGGGCCTCATCATATGCAGCTATACTTTTATGATACAGAAGATGATGGTACACTGACACACAAAGTTCAGAGGCCCCTGACCTCGATATCAACCTTGTCCAGATCATCTTAAGAATTTTAGTAGATAATCCATATGTTCGAACTTTCAATAGAGTTGGTACTATTCCTAATCTAGATAACTATATGATTGAGCTCAACACTAATGTCATGTTTGACTAACAAAGATACAATGCCCCCACGGCATCCCAAGTTGCTGCTATCTAGTTAGAAAGGGATGATCCAATGAGAACTTTTGATAGGCATGTGATGGTACATACCAAAGGTGAGAAACCCAGCTATATCAAAGCATACCATGGTTCTTATGACCCATTGGCGTATCCTTTATTTTTCCCTAACGGGAAAACTGGATGGAACCTCAAAATGTCGTACGAGACTCTCCAAAAGAATCCTGATGACATGGAAATAGATGGACCAAGTGAGGCACCAACGTCTGCTAATGTGCGTTCCAGGGAAGAAACCACATTTGATGATCCTCCGGGTACATTCACACGTGTCATGTGTCGACTCTTTGTAATAGTTAGACTCTTTGGTTGTGTATATTAATATCTTGGTTTTGTTGCAGAGCATGACGGCATTGATGATTGTTTAGACAATCAAGACGATAGTGATTTGTCATGGCAAGGGAGTACTATTGCCTTAGGCTGTAGGTAAAGAGGGGACTTTTTAACATCATTTTGTTCGGAGGACGTCTTTTCCAGCAATGGACCGTTGACATGTACATCAAGATCGAGTCTATGAGTCTAGATTGGTACTCTAACCCTGAGAATCAAAAAAGATACGGGCTGAGCTATACCAAGTGAATGGAATAAAATATATCCACATTAATTAAAATTACCACTCAACCAGTGTTCAACGCACAAATAATCTGTTCATGTTGTTTATCTATTGCAAGGTGTGGTTGACGTAATAAATTCTGGAGAGACAGGGGGTTTAGAGGTTGGTAAGAGGATTGATCTACCTCGTTCTATTCCCTGGGACGATCGCGACATGCAGGGAAGGTTTCTTAATGCAATGGCTCTTGTCCAATGCTTTGGGACACCAGATTACTTCATCACGATGACCTGCAATCCAAACTGGGAGGAGATAACAGAAAATCTCGAACCTGGCCAGTTATCACAGGATCGACCGGACCTTGTCGCAAGAGTATTTAGGGCCAAGCTGCGAGACATGATAGATCTATTTGTCAATAAAAAGTATTTTGCAGAAGTTCAAGCATACGTTCATGTTACTGAGTTTCAAAGAGGGGCCTACCACATGAACATATACTGTTGATCATGAAGCCAGGTAGTAAGTTAACAAACCCAGATGGATATGATGAAGTTATTTACGCGGAGATACCAAACAAGGATAAATACCCTGTGTTGCATCATCTGGTTATCAAGCATATGCTACATGGACCATGTGGTGAGCTAAATAAAAAGTGTCCTTACATGGTGGATAAAGAGTGTCGCTTTAACTATTCTCGATAGTTCTGTCAAGCCACACGGCAAGGAAAGAACTCGTACCCTATAGGAGGAGAGATGATGGATGGCGTGTTAAGATTAGAGGTGCGGAGTTAGACAACAGGTGGGTTGTCCCATACAATCTTGGACTGCTGATGCGATATAACTGCCATATCAATGTAGAAGCTTGATCGAGCATCAAATCTGTGAAGTACCTGTATAAGTATGTATATAAAGGCCACGATTGTGCATCTTTCTCAGTCGACCCAGCTGGAGAAATCAATGAGATCCGTCAATATAGGGATGCTAGATATGTATCACCACCGGAAGCTATATATAGGATTCTTGGTTTCCCACTCTTTGGTATCTATCCGACTATTTTGCAGCTCCAGCTTCATTTGCCTAACATGCAGTATGTTACTTATGATGAGTCTGATAATCTTGAGGATGTTGTTAGCCGGCCATCTTCCTTTATGACAACACTTATTGAGTATTTCAAAATGTATTGCAAAGATCCGGATGCAAGAAAATTATTGTACAAGTAGTTCCCAGAACACTATAGGTGGAATAGTGGAAAAATGTATGGCAAGAAAGAAAAACTAAGAGAGGTCAGGTTGGGCGGATTGTGTATGCACATGCTGCAGAGGGTGAGAGATACTACCTTAGAGTGCTTCTGAACCATGTGAGAGGTGCAACCTCATATGAGGATTTGAGAACAGTATCTTGCATCACATACTCTACTTAAAGGGAGGCATGCGAGAAGAGTGGGCTTGTAGAGATAGATAGGTCACATAACGACTGCTCGAGCGGAGCCACGACTTTCCAAATGCCATATATGCACTGGTCGGTTATTTGCGACTATACTAGTATTTTGCGAGGTTACCGATATCCATGCACTATGGGACAAACACAAGTGAGTCAATGTCTGAAGATTACATCCGAGATAGCACCAACCCAGCATCAGTAGAGCAGATGGTGCTTAGAGACATGAGATTTGTTTCATTCCATGGGGAAGGATATCACAGATTATGACCTTTCCAAGGTGAATGATATAGGTAATTTTTTTATACTGGTGCATTTTATTTTTATTAAATTTAGATATCTATTTACCAATAGTAGTTTCCTGATGTATTTATTTGTTTTCGTCAATCAGGTGAATTTTCCAACGACATAATGACAGAAGTCGGAGAAGAACTTAACATGATGACAGACCAAGAACATTTAGATATACATGCTCTCTTAATGATAAGCAGCGTATAGGATTTGATGAGATAATTGATCATGTATTAACAAGAAGAGCTAGGTATTTTTCATCAACGGTCCAAGTGGCACCGGAAAGACATTCCTATACAAGGCGTTTCTTGCTAGAGTGCGATCCAAGGGGTTAATAGCCATTGCAACTGCATCATCTGGAATAGCAGCGTCGATATTGCCAAGAGGACGCACTGTACACTTGAGGTTAAAAATCTCTATTAAGCTTGTTCACGATAGCATGTGCAACTTCACAAAGCAAAGGGGCACCGTAGATTTACTTTACAGGGCATTCTTGATTATTTGGTATGAAACTGCAATGACAAAGCGTTAAGTAGTTGAGACACTTGATAGGTCCCTTCAAGATATTATGAATTGTTCTTTGGCATTTGGAGAAAAGGTTATTGTATTTGGCGGTAATTTCAGACAGGTTCTTCCTGTGGTTACGTGTGGGATAAGGGCACAAATAACTGATGCTACATTGCAGAGATCTTATTTATGGAAAAATATAAGAAAGATACGACTATCGCGTAACATGAGGGCTCAATCTGACCTGTGGTTTTCAGAATACCTCCTTAGGATTAGAAACGGGACTAAAAATAGTATCGGAGATGATTACGTCTGTCTGCCTAATGAACTTGTGATTGGTTATGCAGACACTAAAGATTCAGTGCACAAACTAATTCAATACATGTTCCCCTCACTTAATGATGAAAGAAATACAAGCTCCGCAACTTATATGAGCATACGGTTCTCTCAACAAAAAATGAGTACGTGGATAAGCTGAATACAAAGATGATTGATATATTTCTAGGCCAAGAGAAGGCTTCTCATAGCTTTGACTCTGTCGATGATGATCCCACAATAGCTACCCTCTAGACTTTCTACACTCGATCACTCCAAATGGCCTGCCCTCACATGAGCTCCAAGTAAAAATCAACTACCATGTGATTCTCCTCCGCAATCTTGATCTTAACAGTGGGTTGTGCAACGGAACAAGACTAATGGTCAGAGCATTCCAGAACAACGCAATTGATGCTAAAATTATTGGTGGACAACATACAGGCAAAATGGTGTTCATACCAAGGATCCCCTTGTCTCCTTCGAACAATATTTCGCTTCCTTTCAAGTTCAAGAGAAACTAATTCCCAATACGCCTAAGTTTCGCAATGACCATAAATAAATCACAAGGACAAACTATCCCAAATGTTAGGATCTATCTTCCAGAGCCTGTGTTTTCACTTGGACAACTTTATGTTGCATTGTTAAGAGGTGTATCAAGGCAAACAACAAGGATTTTGGCCAAGCCAAAGAAAGAACTAGACCCTATAGGAAAGAGCACTAAGAATATTGTGTATAAAGACGTCCTAGACTAGAGATCAATGGTATGTAATAAGGCCAATATTTAAATTTGCATGTAAAACAATCATTCTAATATCCATTACTGACCACCATACTTTGATTATGTACAGTATGCCGTAACCGAACAGGTGGGTACCATATGATCGGGCCCTTTTGTAATAACTATCTCATTCTATGCTTCATTATATATTGTACCAATGTCTTTTGGTTGTTTTCTTTATAATATCAAATGTAGAGTAAATTATAGGGGAAAAATTCATGTTTACGATTTAAATTCAGGTTCATGCTATGGATAATTAATTAAGATATACTCAAACTGAGATGAAATATCACCGAAGTGTTAGCACGGGCATATTACTAGTGTTATCAAATCTAAAAACAATTTAGTTCATTAGAGATGGTTTTAGTAACTGTATTTATTTGGGTCTCGCTTGTCTTTTTTTTAAAAAAAAAGTATCTTGGCTGATCAGCGGATTGTTCGGTTGCCATATCCAAAAAGGCAAAACCATTTAGTTTACTAGAGATAGTTTTAGAGGGAAACTATATAAATTACTTTGTGCTTTATTCACATAAGTAGATGTTTCTATCTTATTATTCACGCTTCCAGCTACATGGTTTGTAACATATAAGATTAGCATTGCCACAAAATGAAATTGAATTAGCTTTTTGTATAAAGAAATTGAATAACTAGATTCATTTCTATATACATTAATACATGCTGTTACTTTCTCTTTTAAGTATGATAAATTATCATTGTTTCGGGACTTGTACTTATTAGTTGATTTTATCTTGCAGAATTCATGCTCTATTCTAATCCTCGCGCAACATCAGAATTCAAGGTATGTGGCAGTCTGTGCGAGAATCAAGATCTTCAGAACTCAACTTTTACTAATTAATAAGTACATTGTTTATGTTGTGACACTTCTTACCGATATGTAATTTAAAGTGATTATAAAATCTACTGATTGACCTCCATTACTATCTTTGGACTTAATCTGCTGAATAGGGTATTAAAAGCTACAGTGACTTGGTTTGATTGTCTTTAAGGTTTGAATAATAGTGAAGTCGTACAATTATTATAGATACCAGCAGGGAATGTTTGTCGAAATACTCACCTATATTTGTGTTTTGCCCACTTGCCTGTTGCCAATGTGATGTTTTCCGACTAGACAATCCCAAAAGTGTTGCAAGAAACATTCACACTGTCCTAAAGTACAATAGGAAAATTCACATTGTCCATAAAACATTTGCCCTGCTTTAGATGCTGTCAGCAGATCTCTCACATCTACTGCGCATTGCTGTTGCACATTGTCTAGCATAAACGATAGGGCGCTGTGAAACACGCCAAAAGTTCTAGATTCTATGACGTGAGACAGAGCATCCCATATGTACTGTACTTGCGCATATAGTTATAACGGAGAAAAAGCACCACTGGTTCCATCAGGACTTCTGAATCAGGCATCGGTCCAAGTGCTGAAGCAGTGAAGGAACAAGAAGAGAAGCTTGAAGAGCGGGAGATGTAAAATTATTGTTATGATTATTTTTTTATAAATAATTTATTTAATAGAAATTAGTTTGTAAATATGTGTGGATATTGATGTAAGTGTGTGTGACTAATGAGAGTCACGTTACGATATCTGTGCCTAAAAACGGTTGTTTTATTAGTATGCAAATGACTTGAGTTTAACCTTCCGTCACGAGAACCAGAACTACACTCAGGAAGGAGTCGAGCTTCAGGACGGTTAAGATGTCAGATGACGAGGTTGGACACAAAGTGGCACACGGTGGATGAACACCGTGTGAAAATATCTTTACAATGGGCCAGGGGCGGATCCAAGGGGTAGGCTTCATCAGACTCTAGCCTACCCTCCAATTTTTGCAAAAAATTTTGAATTATATATGTACCTGGATTCGCCATGGATGGAGGAGCAAGAAACAGCCATGGAAGCCATCGGGAGCAGTCGGGAGCAGGAAGAAGAAGAACAGGGGCGCAGGCAGCGATTCGTGATTGGGCCGGATTAAGTAATTGGCCCATTTGAAAAACCGTCACTCACCTTGACTTAGGGTTGGAGACACCCTTCGGTTCGGTGCGTTTGCAGGCGGCAGCGGCAAGCAGCAGAGCGGCGGCGGCGGCAAGCAGCAGAGCGCGGCGCGGACCGACGGCGGCAAGCAGCCAGCAGGCACCGCGCGGCGGCAAGCAGCCAGGGCGAGGCGCGGCAGCCACAGCCCACAGGCAGGAGCAGGGTGGCGGCAAGCAGCAGCAGGGGCGGCGGCAAGCAGCACCAGGGCGGGGGCGGCGCAGGCGGCGGCAAGCAGCAGCTCAGCCAGGCAACAGCAGCTCAGTCAGTATTAATACAGCACCCACTCTTTCCTCTTCTTGTTTCTCTGCATTATCCACCAATGGAAAATTCAATACTGAATTCTAGTCTTATAGTTTCTACTCACTAATATATTTATCTATTGAGGGGATTTATAATTTATAAAATTTGTTGGTAGATCTGCAAATTGCAATGGAGAAGAAAACAACATTGCTTAATTACTTTACTAGCAATTCAAGTGACACACCCCAAACTGATGAGAGCACAAATAGATCAAAGAGGCATCGAGTAGAATTTGATCCTAATGAAATTATTGCCGATCCAGCAAAACAAATACAAATAGATGATTATGCTCCTGAAATTAGAGATCAAGTGAGGAGGGCATATTTGTTGAATGGTCCTAACAGAGTACATGGGCATAATTTTCCAAAGACATTAGATGGTAAGATTTCGAGATCCTTTCAACGGAATTGGTTTGATAAATTTGATTGGTTGGAATATAGTGTGGAAAAGAATGCTGCATTTTGTTTCTATTGTTTTCTTTTTAAGAAATCAGCACAAGCCAACACATTTGGAAATGATGTTTTTTCCAAAGAAGGATTCAGTCGTTGGAAAACAGCTTTGGATAGTTTTAATAAACATGTTGGTGGTCCAAATAGTTTTCACAACATTGCAAGGGGGTGAATGTGTTGACTTCAACAACCAACGAGCAAGTGTTTCTAAAAAAATTGTTACTTTCTCTAAGGACTATGAAATTTCATACAAAATACGCTTGACTGCTTCTTTAGATTGTGCAAGATATCTCATATCACAAGGGGAAGCCTTTCGTGGACATGATGAATCATCTACTTCCATAAATAAGGGAAATTTTAGGAAAATGTTGGATTGGTACAAAGATAAGAAGGATGATGTGAAGGAGGCATTTGACAAAGGTGCTGGGAATGCACTTATGATTTGTCCAGAGATTCAAAAGGATCTTGCAAAATGCTGCGCACAAGAAGTCACGGATGTGATTAAGGGTGAGATTGGGGATAAGAATTTCTCGGTTCTTATTGATGAGGCTAGAGATTCATCAATAAAAGAGCAGATGGCAGTAATTGTGAGGTTAGTTATAAATCTAGTGTTTTATTTGTACCATTTATCCATTATTCCATTGTTCCATTATTCTAACCTTCTAATTCCTTATTGTCTTGGCTGCAGATTCGTGAATGATCATGGAAAGATCATGGAAAGGTTTCTTGCAATTAAGCATATATCAGATTGTACATCTTCTGCATTGAAGGAGTATTTGGTTCAGGTACTTTCCCTCCATGGTTTACCTATTTCTAGGCTACGTGGGCAGGGATATGATGGAGCTTCAAATATGAGAGGTGAATTTAATGGTCTGCAGAAACTAATTAGGGATGAGAGTCCATATGCTTTCTATGTTCACTGCTTTGCTCATCAATTACAATTGGTTGTTGTCACTGTTGCCCAAAGTAGTACATCTATTGCTGAATTTTTCAACTACATTCCCTTGATTGTGACTCAAGTTAGTGCATCTTGCAAGAGAAAAGATGCATTACTTGCTAAACATCAAGACGTGTTGTTGGACAAGTTAGAGAAGGGAAAGATTTCAGCTGGGACAGGATTGCATCAAGAATCATCCATAGTTAGACCTGGAGATACTCGATGGGGATCACATCTGAAAACTTTGCTTCGTATATACCAGATGTGGGAGGCAGTGGTGGATGTTCTAGTAATTGTAAGTGGAGATGCTCGTGAGCACTCAAGTCATGGTGGAGCTGCAGGTTTGGTAAAGAAGATGGAGTGCTTTGAATTTGTATTCATCATGCATTTCTTAATATCCTTATTGAGCATCACAAATGAGTTATCAAAATCTTTGCAAAGGAAAGATCAAGATATTGTTGAAGCTATGGGTTTGATCTTAGATGTGAAAGAGCGTTTGCAAGATATGAGGGACAATGGATGGGATCCATTGTTCGAGCAAGTCAAAAGCTTTTGTGAGTCATACGAGATTGATGTGCCAAACATGGATGATCTCATTGGAGTTATGGGTCAATCTGTTCGGAGGAAACACAAAGTGACTCAATATCATTATTACAAAGTTAACATTTTCAATGTCGCTATTGATGCAACTTTGCATGAAATGAATCATCGCTTCAATGAAGTCTCCTCCGAGCTAGTGGTATGTATGTCTTGCCTTGATCCAAGAAACTCCTTCTCTAAGTTTGATGTTAATAAGCTTGTTCGACTTGCTGAGATTTATGCTGAAGATTTTACAATAGCTGACCGGTTATTGCTAAGAAGTCAGCTTCAAACCTTCATTCTCAATGTTAGGAGAAGTGAGCAATTTAATGAATGTCATGATATTTCAAGTCTTGCTCAGCTGATGGTTGAAACTAGAAAACATAGAACCTTCCCATTAGTGTATCGTCTCATTGAGCTGGCATTGATTCTCCCTATTGCAACATCATCTGTTGAGCGCATATTTTCAGCAATGAATATTATCAAGACAGATTTGCGCAATAAGATATCAGATGATTGGTTTAATGATTTGATGGTATGCTACACTGAGCGAGAGATATTCAAGAGTATCGATAATGATACCATCATGAAGCATTTCTAAGCCTTGAAAACCCGTAAAGTATCCTTGCCTCGTGAACGAATCGCTTCGATTTAGTGGTATGTTGTTTCTTTTCGTTAATACTTGTTTACTCCTACCATTCATTTGTTACTAATTTTGCTAATTTATATGTACAGGTGGATGCTCAGTGCTCATTTCACTCTTTGCTAAGGTCTAAAAGAATTCTTTTTTTATTACGTAAGACACCTAGATAAGGTACTTCTCTCTTGTGTATATTTTTCTAATTGATAATATATGTATTGATTTTGGCTTAGACTTAGACGTAGACTTCGAGCCCACCCTCCATTTTTATCCTGGATTCGCCATTGCAATGGGCTTCATAAGTTATGTGTACAAATGTTGAAAAATCACGGAGAAACTCGTAGAAAAATTAAAGGAGGAAATTAAAAGAGAAAAATGTGCTAAGGCATACTGTAGCAATCTGTACTGTAGCATGCGGTACATATCGATCACGTAGGCTGCTTGATTGATGGGCTGGAGGCTGCAGCAGGCCTAGGCAGTGACGCGGCATAGCAAACAAGTCCACCCGGGAGTTTTGGCCCACGTGGGTTGCAGCAGCAGGAGCAGCCATCCGACTGATTTTTTTTTTTTGGCTCAGGATGGATTTGGGAATTGTAAATAGATTTGGTAATTAAGGATTTAAATCCTAATAGGACTAAGAGTTTAACTTCTAGGTATAAACTGATGAGGGATTGATGCTCTAGCTGAATCAAGTTTAGAGGAGAAAAATTAAGATTTTATCTAGAGCCACGACATGTGTACTAAAGTTGAGAGAGGAGTGCTGTAGTTACACTTTGTAAACATATCTTGATGCAATAAAGTTGATCACTCTGAAGAGCCTCTTCGGTGTGTACCTTTCTGGGTTCTGACGGTTCATCCGACAAGAGCGCGGTGGCGAGACGACGGTTTAACCAGCGGACATATGACGGTCAGACCGGTGCACTCCATCTAAATTTGAGGGTTTTTTTTATTTCACAAAAGATTTTGGTTTTTGGTGTTCCTATCATTTACCCCTTCTGGTAGACTTAATTTTTGTGTTCGATCCTACAAGTGATATTAGAGCCTTGTTCTCTCTTTTTGATCTTGAGATTTTGTCATGGCTGACCGATTTTTAACCAAGCCGCATGTTTTTGATAGAGTTGATTTTCATGTTTGGTGCAAAAAGATACAATCTTATATTATGTCTCAGGGATACAATATTTAACAAAAAGTTTATCATCCTTATGAAATCCCTGATGCTATTTCTGTTGAAAATAAAATTGAGTTTAAAACTAATTGTAAAGCATGCAACATTATTTTGTGTGGAATTTTTCGCTCAAATTTTGATCGGATTTCTTATCTTGAAACTGTGCATGAGATGTGAAATGCTCAATGTGATTTTCACGAAGGATCTTTTGGCATCAACGAAATTCATAGGGATGTTTTCAAAAAGGACTATATGAAATTTGAGATGAAATCTAGAGAAGCTCTTGATGATTATTTTGGTCGCTTAAACAAAGCTTTAAATAATCTTAGATCTGTTGATGATTCTTTTGATGTTCACTATCTTCAATCTAAAATTGTAAGACATCTTTTGATTGGATTAAATATGAAAATTTGGGAGATGAAAGTTACATCGATTTAAAAATATGTTAATATGACAACTCTAACTTTGGATTCCCTTTATACAAAGCTAAAAACCCATGAGTTGAATGTTCTTTCTCGCAAGTTAGATTAAAAAACTACTGGCTTAGTTTCTTCATCTGATTTTTCTTTTGATGGCTCTTCATTGAATTCTTTTAATGTTCCAACTCAAGCAATTCTCCGAGGAGGACTTGGCACTATTAACTAACAGGTTTTTTTGAGTTTTGAATAATGTCAAAACCAGGAGAAGTGGTGGACCAGTTCGGTGCTTCGGGTGTGGCGAGTTAAACCACATTCGATCTAAATGTCTGAAGCTTGGGAGATCTACAAAGTAAAATGAAGAGAAGAAACCTAAAGACGTAAAGAAAAAACAAGCATTCAAAGGAAAACAAAGCAAGAAAGACTTCAAAAAGTTCTTTAATCAAGTCTATGCTGCTATCGAACATGCTGGGGCAAGCAATGTCGACTACGAGAGTGAATATGGAGGTGATCACAAAGGCAAGAACATCTCAGGGGTTTGCCTTATGGCTCGTGAAGTATCAAGTTCAGACGACTACAATTCTGAGTATGACAATTATGAGGTATCTATCTTTACTCTTTTCATTGAAACTTATCAAGAAATGGTAGTTGCTCTTAGTCTTAAAATTCAGAGTTATGAGAAGAAAATTAAGAAAGATGATTTTGTTGTTGAAACCCTAAAATCCGAAATTTCTAGACTAAGATCTTTGATTCCTGATGATGATGATTGCAAGTCTTGCGAAGTTTTATTCTGTGAAATTTCTGCTTTAATAGATGTAAATGCTGCTACATGCTTAAGACTTGAAAATGCTCTTACTAAAAATAAGGAATTATAATCTTGTTTTACTCTTGGAACTATGCTGCATACTAGAATCTTGGATGAATTACTTTTGACTAAAATGCTTTTAAATAAATATAAAGTTGCTTTTGTTGCAAGTTCCATATTTAATATTTTGAGTGCTAGAAAACTAAAACAACAAAAGATATTTCCGCATCTAAAAGTTGCTTAACATGTTCTTTAAATGAGATGAAAGTAAAAAGTGCTTTAGGTCGTGTTGAGTACATGAAGGATATTGTGAAAAATCATGAGGTGTTTTCTTACTCAAAGTGTTGCAAACAAAAAGGTGTTTTAATTGATTGCGAAAATTATGATAATTTGATAAAAGAGGTTTCTTATTTGAAAAGTTCTTTGCAAAGATTTTCCAATGGAAATAAGAAACTAAATATAATTTTGGATCAATCAAAGTGAGCATACACAAGAGAGGTATAGGTTTTGGTGTACATGCCTATTTTACTTCTCACTAACTTGTTGTTTTGGGTATCACTAAAAAGGATAAGATTTTGACAAAATTTGAACCTAAACAAATCATTTTTAAATCGCTTGGAATTTTGTCTTCTCTTTCAATAACATGTAAAGAAACCAAATCTTTGAATTCAAAACCTTTGGTTGCAAATTCATCTTCTTGTGAAAAGTATACTTACTCTTTATGTGGAAAAGATGGACATCTAGTTGGTTTTTGTTTTAGACTTAGTCGAAAACAGAAAAAGAAAAGGGAAATCGTTTTTGTAAAATCTAAATGACAAAAATCAGGTTTTGGGCCGAGGCTGGTGGTCCGAGCACAATACATCCAACGGTCAGACCGGCCTCAAGTAAATTTTTTCTAAAAAGGATAAAGCTGGTTTTGCTCGTGGTTATATGCCTGTTGGTACCTCTGGTCGTGTGTCTCAGTACTGGATTCCTAAATTTTGGTTATCTAATCCCAATATTGAGACATCGGCATCTGCTTGTGTGTAGGCTTTGGTGGCAAGAAAGGAGAACGCGTTGATAATGGACTCCGGTTGTTCACGGTACATGACCGGTGATAAAAGTTGGTTCTCCTTCCTTCAATCGACATCTAAGACTGAGTCAATTATCTTTGGAGATGCTTTTACTAGTACTGTTTTTGCTACTGAATCTATCAAGATAAGTGACAAGTTTGTTTTAAATGAGGTGGCTTTAGTAGAAAATTTGAAGTATAATTTGCTTTTAATTTCTCAAATTATTGATGAAAATTTTGAGGTTAGATTTAAGAAAACTGGGAGTAAAATTCTTGCTTCTTCTAGAGATTTTGTTTTGGGAATTTCTCGTTATGGAAAAGTTTTTAAAGATGATTTTGAAAATAGTGTTTCATCTAAGATCACATATCTAGTTGCTAAATTTTTAAAAGACTTAATGTTTTGGTATCGTAAACTTGAGCATACTAGTTTTGATCAGCTTACTTAAAAAGGATCTTGATTTGATTTGTTCGCCATGTCGTCATACTAAGATGGTTGCTTCTTCACATAATCCAATTGTTTCTGTGATGACGGATGCACCGGGACAACTTTTACATATGGATACTGGTAGTCCAGCTAGAGTGCAATCCGTTGGAGGAAAGTGGTATGTGTTGGTTATTGTGGATGATTTTATGAGATATTTTGGGTTTTCTTTATGACAACTAAAGATGAAGTTTTTGAACACTTTCGGAGTTTGTATCTTCGTTTGGCTATTGAACTTCCTCGATCTTTGAGAACTATTTGAAGCGATAATGACGGTGAATTTAAAAATGCTTCTTTCAAACAATTTTGCAATGAAAGGGGTCTTAAACATCAATTTTCGTCTCCTCGGGTTTCTCAACAAAATGGTGTTATTGAAAGAAAGAATCGTTCTTTGGTTGAAATAGCTAGTACTATGCTTGATGAGTATAATACACCAAGGAAATTTTGGGCGGAAGCTGTTAACACTACTTGTTATATTTTCAATCGTGTTTTCTTGAGATCTAAACTTGGAAAAACTTCTTATAAGTTTCGATTTGGACATCAACCCAAAGTTTCTCATTTGCGTGTTTTTGGGCGCAAGTGCTTTGTTCTTAAATCTAGACATTTAGATAAATTTTAAGCATTTTCAACTGATGGATTGTTTTTTGGTTACCTTGCTCATTCTCGAAAATATCGTGTACTTGTTTTAGAAACTAAAAAAATTGTTGAGACTTGCGAAGTCACTTTTGATGAGGCTAGTCTAGGTACTAGACCAGAAATTTCAGGTATATCATCACAGGTTCAGAGGGAGAATAGCATTTTTGTGGAGGAGAGTGACGATGAGGACGAAGCTAAGGTGGCCGGTCATACCGCTGGAACAGTACCGATCAGACCACCTAAGAAGCCGCAGTTAGACCCAGCTAGGGGATGTAGCTCTGGCTTGGCTTGTGTTGATTCTGACGGTCCTCCAGAACCTACAACTTCTACTGTTCAAAGTTCAGAACGTGAAACAACTTATGAAGTTTCTGCTCCTTTGCACATTCAACGACGACATCCTCCGGAACAAATAATAGGCAACATTGGTGAGCATATTACAAGGTCTAAGGTAACTCATGATCATGTGAATTCTGCTTTTGTTGCTTCTTTTGAAGTTAAAGAATCATGAAGAACTTGAGAATTTTGAAAGAAACAAAGTTAGACTTTAGTTGAACCATCTCCTAGTCATAATATTATTGAAACTAAATGGGTTTTCAAAAATAAACAAAATGAGGATGGTTTAATTGTGAGCAATAAGTCTAGGCTTGTTGTTCAAGGTTTTACTCAGGTGGAAGGATTAGATTTTGATGAAACTTTTGCTCTTGTTGCTAGAATTGAAACAATTGTACTTTTGTTGGCTTTTGCTGCTTCAAAAGGTTTTAAATTGTATCAAATGGATGTTAAAAGTGTTTTTCTTAATGGTTTTATACAGGAGGAAGTTTATATAAAACAACCACCGGGTTTTGAAAATCCCAATTTTCCAACCATGTTTTTAGATTGTCAAAAACTTTGTATGATTTGAAATAAGCTCCTAGGGCATGATATGATAAGACTTAAAAACTTTTTGCTTGCGAAAGGTTTCAAATGGGAAAGTGGATAAAATTCATTTTGTTCTTAAGCATGGTAATAATCAACTTTTTGTTCAGATCTATGTGGATGATATCATCTTTGGTTGTTCATCTCACGCTTTGGTTGTGGAGTTTTTTGAGACAATGCGCAGGGAATTTGAGATGAGTATGATAGGTGAGTTAACATACTTTTTGGGCTACAAATCAAATACACACCACAAGGTACGTTTATACATCAAACAAAGTACACCAAGGATATTTTACGACGGTTTGAGATGGAGAATTGGAAGCCTATCTCTACACCTATGGGATCTAGTACTATTTTGGATTCGGATGAAGATGATGAAGCTGTTGATCAAAAAGAATACCAAAGTATGATTGGTTTTTTACTTTATCTTATTACTTCAAGGCCGAACATATAGTTTGTTGTGTGTTTGTGCTTTCGATTTCAAGCTTCTTCACATGTTTCACATCGTCAAGCAAATTTTGAGGTATCTACAACACACTCTTGAATTTAGCATTTGATATTCTACGTCATATGCATTTGTATGCTTAAGTGGTTATTCGGATGCGGATTTTGGTGGTGGTAGAATTGATAAAAAAAAGTACAAGTAAAATATGTCATTTTCTAGGTACTTCTTTGATTGCATGGTTTTCTAGAAAATAATAAAATGTTTCTCAATCAACTGCTGAATCTGAATATGTTGCTCCTACTAGTTGTTGTTCTTAGATTTTTTGGCTTATTTCAACTTTAAAAATTATGGCCTTATTTTTGAGAAAGTTTCTCTCCTTTGTGATAATACAAGTATTATTAATATTGCTAAGAATCCAGTATAATATTTACGCACAAAGCACATATATATTTGTTTTTAGTTTTTGCAGGATCATGTTGAGAAAGAAGATGTTAAATTGAAGTTTCTTGATACTAAATTGCAATTGGCAGACATTTTCACTAAGCTTTTGGATTCTTCTCGCTTTGCGTTTCTTCGGGGAGAATTGGGTATTATTTATCCTTTTGGCATGTTTTGAGGGGGAGTTTTTCTGCTTTTTATTGCTTTAAATTTTCGTAAAATAAAATAAAAAATAAGAAAAGAAGAGCTTTGGCTTTTACCTCTAGTATATTCTTATGCTTGCTAGCAAATATGGTCTTTTGGTCAGTAGTTTAGCTTGTGTGCATTCTAATATTTATGTGAGTTTTTGATGTTGCTTTTAAGAAAGATGATGCATGACATCTAAATTCTTTTACTTGAATTAAGTAAATATGCAATATTGACACTAGTGCAAGTTTGGAAGGATTCTGCTCATATGTATGCTTGCTGAAATATTTATTTCTCAAATGCTCTAGAGATTTCTCAAGTAAAAAATATATACTTATATGAGAGAGAAAAATGGATACCGAATCCTTGGAAACAGTATTTACGACAAGACATATCTGAAGTAAGGAAAATAATAGGTACCGAATCCTTAGAAACAGTATTTACGACAAGGACGTACCTAGAAATAATTAAGAAAATTTCTTTTGTGCTATTAAAAAGTTATTGTGAGCAAAAACTCAGAAATTAATCTTGATGAAAATTCTCTTGTAAAGGGTAAATAAATTTAAGAAAGAGTCTTTAGTTCAACTTGTTTATATGTGAGGGGTTTTTCTTTTAATCTATGTGCTAGTGATAATGTTGCATATAAATTGTTCGAATACATGAATCTTTAGTGTTGATTTAAACTTATTTGTAATGTCTTTGGTTCATATTTATATTCTAATTCATACTTGTTAGCTAGCTAATCATTTTATCTCTCTTGTCTTGCAACATATGTCCTTGAATTGCTCTAAGTATATTTCAAAGCTCTCAAAAAAAATAAACTTCTGGATGAAATCATTGTCAAAAGGGGGAGAACGACACAAAATGATACAAATTTTTTTACGAAAAAGGGAATTTCTTTCTTTTAAACAGGGGGAGAAGTTTGCTTCTAGTTTGTTTCTTTTTCAAATCTTTTGAGTCTTGAGTGTTTTTTAATTTTTATCATTTTTTGTTTTTTATTTTTAAACACTAAATCATATTTTGATGGGTTTGCCAATGTGTTCATCAAGGGAGAGATTGTGAAATCATTGTCATGATTATTTTTTTATGAACAATTTGCTTTATAAATGATTTATTTAATAGAAATTGGTTTGTAAATATCTGTGGATGTTGGTGTGAGTGTGTGTGATAATAAGGGTCATGTTGTGATATCTGTGCCTAGAAACGGTTGTTTTGTTGGTGTACAGGTGACTTAAGGTCAACCTTAGTCAGTGGTGAGGACCGGGACTACACTCAGAGAAAAGCTGAGGTTTAAGACGGTCAAGGATACCGAATGATGAGATTAGACACAAGGTAGCACACGGTGAATGGATACCGTGTGGGAATATCTTTACAACGGGCTTCATAAGTCGTGTGTGCACGCGTTAAAAAATCATAGGGAAACTCGGAGAAAAATTAAAGAAGAAAATTAAAAGAGAAAAATATGCTACAGTACTACGAGACACTGTAGCATGCAGTACATATCGATCACGCGGGCTGCTTGATTGATGGGCTGGAGGCTGCAGCAGGCCCAGGCAGTGAGGCAGCAGAGCAAATAGGTCCACCCGGGAGTTTTGGCCCACGTGGGTTGCAGCAGCAGGAGCAGCCATCCGACTGATTTTTATTTTTGGCTCAAGTTGGATTTGGTAATTGTAAATTGATTTAGTAATTAAGGGTTTGAGTTCTAAGTAGGACTAGGAGTTCAACTCCTATTTTGTGTAAAAGGTTTTAGATATAAATAGATAAGGGGTCGAGGTTATAGGTAAATCAAGTTTAAAGAAGAGAAAAAATAGGGTTTTATTTAGAGCCACGACTTGTGTATTAAAGTTAAGAGAGAAGTGCTGTAGTTGCATTTTGTAAACATATCTTTATGCAATAAAGTTGATCTACTCTGAAGAGCCGCTTCGGTGTGTGTCTTTCTGGGTTCCGACGGTTTATCCAACAACGACACGGTGGTGAGGTGGTGGTTTAACCGGCGGACATACGGTAGTCAGACCGGCGTAACAGAGACGGTCTGACCGTTGCACTCCATCCAGCTTGAGGATTTTTTTTTATTCCACATAAGATTTTAATTTTTTAGTGTTCCTACCATTCACCCCCTTTTAGTTAGGCTTAATTCTTGCGTTCGATCCTACAGGAGAAACAGCTCTCGTCCAGTTTGAACCATTTGCAGGAGGCCATAGCCAGAAGCCGTGTTCCAAATGTCAAGTAGAGTGGGCGAGGGAGGCGTGTGTTAGGGTTGGCGGCTTGATATCTTCATTGGATCTTGGTCGAAATCCATTTCGTGCTCCCAAAATTCGAGTAGAAACTATCAAGATTGTGCTCCATATGTCCATATAACATAGGATCGAAAACAAATCTGCGTACCTAAAAAACATATGATGAGCAAACGGCAGATGTTGTAAATAGATGTCTCTTTATTCGGAAAAAAAATTAACAACCACACTTAATTCGGAAACGATACGATGTTGAGGTAGAAATACAGCAAGGACCACGTATGGATGAATGAAGGAGACGATATGATACATGCATCAGCAGCATCTTTTATGCGGTCCCAGGCAGAGATGGCCGGTCATGTGCCAGCTCTCACCACCGCCGGGATACGCGTAGGGGCACGCCGGCCTGTACGAGGTGATATCCTTGTTGGTGACGAGCACGTTCCACTGCGCGTGCGGGTCGTCGGTGGCGAACATGGTCCACGCCGGCGTGGAGTTCTCGTAGCGGCTGTGCGTGACGCGGCGGAAGGCGTCCACGTCCCTGTTCTTCTCGATGTCGTCCGGGTCGATGTCGACGACGAAGATGTCGCCGTACGGCCTGACGGAGTGCAGGAACAGCGGCAGCGAGATGGGGTCGACGGAGACGGCGGCGAGGTCGGACGTCACGGCGATGCTCCTCATGTCTGGGCTGAACACCGGGTGGTTGACATGCCCGGCGAAGGTGCCGGCGCTCCGGATCACCCGGACCACGTCCGGCTTGCTCACGCTCACCAGGTACACGGCAAAGTAGCCCAGGCCGTCCGGCTTGTCATCCAGATCGACGTCCGCCGGCAAGTCGTCCGGCTTGTCACGGTTCGACGCGAAGACGATCCAGTCGCCCCGCGGCGACCATTGGCAGTGCGTGTCGGTGAAACTCTTCCACGTCAGCCGCGTCACGCCGCGGCCGCCGCCCTCGCCGAGCTCGCTGTCCTCCATGATGTAGAGGTTCTTGGAGCGCTTCTTCGGGTTCTCGTCCATGTGGTCCCTCGTCGACCGGAACACGAACTTGGTCCCGTCCGGGCTGCTGGACGGGAAGGCGTTGTTGAAGCTCCCATCGGTGAGCTGCCGGTGACGGTGCTTTCTTACAGTCCTTTGGGACACGTCAAAGAAGGCGTGGATCTCTAGCGGGTCCTTGGCACTAAAGGATGGCCCCATACACACGTAGAGCGTGTCTTTCTTTTGGTTCCACATTGGGGAGAAGACGCTGTTTGGCCCTGTGCACTGTATATTGCACAAATTTACATTAAAATATTAAAATATGCTACTCCATGGTAACTCTTCAAAACTGCACCTTGGTATACAAATGCATAACACTGTTAACTTTATTCAGTTTTTGATGTGTAACTTTTATCATTATTTTTTATTATTAAAATATAACAATAATATCTAACAAAATTATAATATTGCAAAAATACATTTAAAAAATATCCATATGAATTTTATGTTTCTAAACTAAATATTATGGGAGCTATATGATGGTAAAAAAAAATTTGGCCCAAGTAAAATTAACTGTATCATATACATATTTAAATACGAAGATGGAATACTTCACCTTGTGGATGATGCGCAGGCCTTCTTTGTCGGCAACCCAGACGGCCTTGAACTCGTTGTCGACAAAGGCGAGCATGGAGCCGTCCTTGGAGATGGTTGGGAAGACGCCCGACACTCTGAATAGCCCCACATCCTCGTGCGGCGACTGCAGCTTGTGAAAATGCCTGGGGATACTGCCTCCACTCTGCATTGCATTCAGGCACGGACACCGTCGAGTACATTAATATATAATTATCACGCAGTCACTAGTACATAACCAATGAATACTGTCGGTTCTAGTTAAATCGGCAGTAGTGATGAGCCGGCGTGATTGATGTTTTTAATTAGTGAGACACATAAAATAACATGAGGCGCACACATGTACCTGCTGGAGAAGCTCACTGGTGCAACGATGGTAGCCGATGCGGCTGCCGCCGTCGAGGACGAAGGGGTTGAAGTGATCAGCCAGTGGCCTAATATTCAGGGTGATCTGCACGGACTGCCCAGTGACGTCGAATACCTCGATATGCCGGTGCTGTGCCGGCGAGCGGCGCTCATCAGTGAGCTCCGACTTCTGGCGAATGGTGGCTACTGCCACCTTGGTCTCGCTGATGGCCGCCGGGGTCACCGCGTCGAACCCCTCCGGAGTCACCCGCACGGTCTCGCCGGTGCTAATGGTGTACCGGAACACGCTCCAGTACCTCTCGCGCCGTTTCGAGGGGAGGAGCAACCTGCCGGTGTCTTCCCGCCGGTGGAAGAAGAGGACGTCGTCGCTGCCCCATGTCGGCCACCCGGCGTTCCTTATCACCGGCTGCGGCGACCGCCCCAGCGGCGGCTTGTCGACGTTCATCAGGTAGATGTCGGTCATGAGGTCCTCGACCTCGCCGTCCCATGGCTTCCCTTGAAACGACGCCACTGCCACCCTCTTCCCAGATGGTGACACGGCTGGGCTCAGATCAAACGCATCTACACATACATGTATAAAGAATTATCAGCATTGGTATTTTATCAATAGCCTGATCTAATTTTTTCGTTCGTCAGTAACTTATAAATTTGCACTAGTCATTTACTAAACTTGCGTAAGGCATATAATAAACTTGTGCAATATACTCTGTTCGACTTTTAATGTTTGACGACGTTGACTTTTAAACGTACATTTGATCATTCGTCTTATCCAAAAATATATAATTTATCATTTATTTTGTCGTGATTTATTTTATCATTAAAGTTACTTTAATTATAACTTATGTTTTTATATATTTGTATAAAATTTTTGAATAAGGCGAATGGTCAAACTTACGTCCAAAAATCAACGGCGTTAAACATTAAAAACCAGAGGAAATAAAAGCTGTAACATTACTGTAAGTAGTGCAACTTTTAGTTTGCTTTTTTATTATTTTCTAGATTAATCTAGATGCATTATTATGCTTATATAAATCATAATTTTTAGTTTCATACTAGTAAGAATTTATACCAAAGCATACTATTTCTTTTACTTTTAGGTAAACATTATTGGGACTGCCTATTATACATTTGTAAGAATACTTTTGAATGGTCTAGATTGTTTGAAGATTCGTGCTGCTGAAGTCTTTCCACCTTATCCTCTTCCTCGTCGTTCTCCCCAACGCAACACTCCCTAGATCTCACCCTATGCCACCGCGGCCTCCACCCCTGCCCATCGCGCCGTCCTTGGCCTGACTGGTGTTGGCGAGGCCCTTCCTGGGTGGCCTCCTGCCCTACCCCCTCCCCCCTCTCCTCCTCCCCAAGCTGACGGCGGTTAGTGCCCTGCCCTACTGTCTTCCCCGTCTCCGGTGGCTCCCTCGCCGTCGGAGATGCCACCGCCCTGCCTCCTAATTGGTCGGGATCCTGATGGCCCAGCCACCAACATCAGCCCATCGCCGCTTCGCCGCCCACCATCCAGCCGCTGCCTCTCATAGCCATCCCTCTATGCCCAGATAACTCCCCCCTCTTTCCCCTCCCCCAACCCAGAAACCTAAACCCGAACTCCACTGCCGTTCGTCGAGGTCGTTGGAGCTAGAGAAGTAGCTAGGGCCCCGGAGCATGAATCACGAAGCAAATCCTATGGTCAGGAATACGCAAGAATCCCCCAAAATTTCTGTTGAATGTAATTTTGCAATTCCAAACATTATTTGACTCACCAAAAGAAAATAATACGTAAGTGTGAGTTGTTAATATTGTTCTACTGCTAAAAAAGGGATTGATAGCTAAGAATGAATTGGTCAATGGACTAACATATGGGCCCAAAGAATATTGTAGAAAAGAATCTTCAACATAATGGTGAATTTTTGGGTGCATGATTTCACCTCATTAGTTTTTGGGTTTTTAAACCGCAATGTTCATATTTAATAGGCAGTTTATAAAGTTTATGGATTTATCATTTTCTTCATCTTTTATTCGTGTATTGGGGGGCGAACTAGTAGGCAGTAGTACTAAGAATCGTGTACCAGTTGGAGTGAGGCGTTCCGTCTTGCCGGTCTTCAAGTTGGTCTTGTACACCACCGTCCATGGCCTCCGGCGATCCTGCACCGGCTCCTTGGTGGACACGTACACCAGCGAGTGGTCGACGGTGCGAGACCCCTTCTTGTAGCCGCCGCCGACGCCGCCGACGTCCTCCATGCGGACGCCGCAGAAGTCCGCGTCGCCGAAGATGTCCGCCAGGCTGAACACCTTGGGCTTGTCGTCGCCGGCAAACCGGACCGCGACGTGCAGCGTCTCGAGGCCGTCCTTCCTCTCCGAGACGAACACCAGGCCAGAGACGCGGCCAGCGTCGACGTCGGCATCCACGGCGCTGGCGCCGCCGCTCTGGCCCAGCTTGGAGGCCAGGCTGGGGCGCCTGAGCAGCGTCTTGAGCGCCGCCGGCTGGATGGGGCGGCCGTTGTAGTTGTAGGAGTCGCCGTCGGAGAGGCGCAGCTCGTCGTGCGCCGACGACGGCGGCACCGGGCAGGAGAAGATGTCGAGGGGCACCGGCGGGCGGTAGGTGGCGAAGAAGGCGATGCTGCCTCGGCTTTCTCCCCCCATTGTTTTCGCTGCTATAGCAATAGCAAGTAATTAAGTGGCTTTAATTTATCTGGATTAAGGGTGGTAATCAGCTACCTATACTTAGCTTAATCATGTGGTTTTTTTGTTTCGTTGTGTGCTCTAATAAGTCACTTGAATGGGGGATTTATAGTGTTTCTGTCTATGTGAATGAGACTGAGTAACCTGGGGAGGGAGGCGGTGTTGGTCTTGGGTGCGTAAGCCGCATCAGGAATTCAGGACCTGAAGTATTCCCGACGGAAAGCACCGTTAGAGAAAAACACAAAAAAGGGTAAATTTCGTTACACCATAAATATTTTGATGAAGTTATCATAAAACTATACAAAGCCGTATTACTAAACAGCATGCACTGTGTTACTTACTATATCACAGAAGTTCGCATCCTGCTCCCCTCCCATCTTCCATTCCGACTCCCTCATGGTATGAAATAATTACTATCATATTTACCAAACATTGAGTATGTCACTAAACTTCGTACATGTTTGCTCCTGACCCCCAACTTCCTTTCCTTTCCGCACTCTCTCTTCTTCTAATGTAAAAAATACTTCCACTTCATTCATGGAAAAGATAGAGTAATTTTTTTACATCAGGAGTAGAGAGAGTGGGGGAGAGAAGCGAAGGGGATAGAGGGGATAATATTTTTACGTGGAAGGGGCGAGAGTAATTTGTTTACATCAGGAAAGAGAGTGGAGGAGGGGAGGGAAAGGGAAGGGACGACAGGAGGGAATGAGGGATGAAGAGCCGAGACATGAGGAAGGGAAGGAGAGGGACTAGGGAGAGAGACTATCGACATAACCAATGTTAGTAAAATGGTATGTAATTTTTTTACATCAGAATGAGGGTGGGAGTGGGAGCGGGAGCGGAAGAGGTGAGGAGAGCGGGAGAGCCGTGAAGCGCGCTCAGTGTTGTATAGTAGTTCTCATAAATTTTATAACATTGCAAATATTCCGATAAAGTTCTCACAAAACTATATAAAGCCCATCTTATCGAAACATATAAGTTTCGCAATAAATTTATCAAAAACAAAGCAACAAATATAAGTTAGAATGTATCGCAAAATTATAGATTCAACATCAATTTAATCAGAAAATAAGATGCACATTTTAAAAGTTTTATCTGGAAAAATGAAATTTCATGCCAATTTACTCACTTGTAAAAACATCGCAAATAGTCTTCACTAATGAGAAAATGCTAGTTAACGGAAAAATGTTTATTTCACGAGGTTGTTGTCCAGACACTATGATAGAACCCCAAATAGGTTACACCTCATATATGTTGGTTCACCTAGACCTAGCACATCTAAGGCATTTTTTCGCCCATCAAGAACCCTGCACAAGGCTAAAATTTAGAACTGGCACATATAATAGCTCATATGTGCTGGTTATTCTTACCAACCGGCACATAGTCACTCAACTTATATGCGCCGGTTATTCTTACCAACCGGCACATATAAGGGCCATCCCAATAGTCCCCTGACGACTTGTTAGCGACGACCTCTGATTAATAACTGGCACATATTCCTGTCGATATAAATATGGGAATTGTGAATTGTATACCTGGGTTCTATTTGCGTGTTGCCTCTACATACCAGGGGAGATGCCTGTTAGAAGAGGGATTTTTATACAGGTTTGGACCCGACTCAGAGTAATAACCCTACTCCTATCGATCGGGTAGCCCAGTTTTCAATATATATTGTCAAATAATATGGTTACAAGGGTGTATGGACCTAGTCTAGTCTTCGTATCTAATCTCATCAGGAATTCCGACTAGAGGGTGGTCGAAAACGCGTTTGACAATATCTTGACAGTTTGAGGCAGCCTCTGGGTGTCTCTATCTTGGCTTCTAAGCTTCTATGAATTATTGGTTTCTCCTCTTTGCCCCCTACTAGAGCCGTACAGTTATACCTCTAAGTCCCTCATATCTATGAGTGACTCGTAAAGATATTCCTGGAAGTCTTCGGTTGAGTCATGGCCGATTCCGAGTGGATCTCCGAGGCCTTATCGAAGCTAGTCTTCTATTCCTTGTGTGATCGCGTTGCTATCCCTGACTGGGGAAATTCTTCCCGTAGAAGTATTTGGTGTTCTATGCTTGTATTTCGTGTTTCCCATTGTCGTAGGGGTATGTCATATGTTGTACACTAACAGAAGCCCCTGAATTCTGTACAAATGAGAAATAACCATGCTAGGTGTTGATCCAATTGTTTGGAATGACTCTAGCCAGAGGGAGATTAGTAGTGGTTGGCTAAGTCACCTCTCCGAATCCAGTAGGTTCAAGATGAGTGGTCGGCATCGGACCCAACTTATCCATCAAACATGTGTCTTCGTGGCCGTTGTTTGAAGTTTGAACATGGAACAAATCTGAGCCATCCGCTATTTTTGGTGGACACGTGGCTGAAAAATCGGGTAGTGGACTCTAGAACGTAAACCGTTGCTAGGGGTCATTTATACTCCCTTCCGTGGTTTCGGTGAAACCCACACTCTGCCAGCTTTTCATGCTCCTACGTCCGTTGTCTTTGTCTCTGTTGCGCTCTTGCGAAAAATCATAGACTTTCTCTCCTCTCTTTCCCTATGGCACACACCAAGAACCCTTTGTCGATGGCGGTGGCTGGCAAGTCCGCTATCACTGACGCATCGGTCTAGGAGCTCCTTCGCTTGGGGGCTCTCTTAGGAGAAAATTCTTTGACTCTTCGCTCTACAGGAACGGATCCCATGCCCCACCTGTGGCACTTCATCTCTTTCATCTCCACCACCATTTGCGGCCTCATTCCGCCACCCTTTGATTTCCTTCTCTCTGTCTTCCACTACTACCAGATCCAACTCCTCCACCTCCATCCCAACTCCCTCACCATGTTGTGCGTCTTTGCTCACTTGTGCAAGGACTATTTGGGGGTGCCGCCTTGTTGCCATTGTTTCAGTACTTCTACCACCTTACCAGTCTACGTAGAGAAGTGTCCGGCTCATGTAGATTCTCTCTACATGACAACCTCCACGGGGAGTGTAACGACCCGTTCTCTTTTCCCTGTTGGAATTCGTCTTCTTGAGTTCGAACTCCTCTCCTATCCCGTTCAGCTGTGCCCCAGTTTTTCTCTCCCTGGCCAGCCGACTACCTTTTCCCCTTGTGCCGAGTAGATTCCTACTCAGTTCCTGTGTCTTGCCTTTTTCTCTTGTGTCACTCGGCCACCTTTGCTGCCGAGTAACCTTGTGAAGTTGCCGACTACTTTGATAATCTCCCCATTGTCTTATCATCTCACCCAGTTGCGCCCCTCTCGCTGGACACCGACCACCGACGTGGAGAAGTAACCAGCTTTCACCTGCTCGCAGCATCGTTCGGACCAGTGGACAATACCCCGCTGCATCGCTTGGACCAGTGGTTAGTCAGCAGCTCTGTCAGTGAGGCTCCTCCAACCCGTCCTTGTTACGACCTTAGTGTCTTATCGCCGCTACAGTGTCTACCAACTCCACCAGCCACACCCAGCTCCAAAGTCAATCCCTGTCTCAGCGTCTTATCGCCTTTCTCCATCGCCCTGCGTCGACGCGCCCTTGCCTCAAGCGCCAGCTATAAGTGAGCATCCATGCTTCTTCATTCCCTTGTTTTGCAACCCGGCCATCTCTGCTAAACCATCGTCTTCTTTATCCCCATCGTCGGAGTTGTTTCCTACTTCCCAAACTCCCTCGCCGCTGTTTGCTGCTTCGCCCGGAGTTTCTAACCGGTGAGCCTTGCTGCCCGGTTCGCCAACTATCTCTGCCAACTGCTATCCTTCTGCAGTCGACTCCCGCAGCGTTCTTTCCCTAAGTGTTTTATCTCTTTCCATCTTATCAGTGGTTGTCTTTTCTGCTTGTCCAGAGCCTGAACCGGAGGACAATCCAGAAGCCGTCTTCGCCGAGGAAGATCCTTCTCTGGAACAAGGCAAGCCCCTTTGACCATATTGCTTCCTATATATGCAAAATTATGTTGTTTGCAAAATATGCATGCCTAGCTTACACTGTAAATTGTTTGGCCTTGGTCTGCAAGCGCAACTGACGGACCTACCCAGTAGTCGCACTATTTCTGGTAGGACTTTGATGTATTTCTCCCTTGAAAGCCCCACAAATGGCACGTTGGAGTCATACCCGTTGGGTACGATTGCCGAGTAGAATGCTTAGCCCTGCATCGTTGTTTGTCGTTGGGAAATATGGGTTTTTACTCAATCGTTTGAAAACCCGGTACTCTGTGTATCGGAGTGTTTGTGAAATAAGTAAAAGTTTGGGAAAATCTTGAGGTACAGGGTCAGTGCCTGTGGCCTGGCTATGTATTGTCGATAAGGACCGTTTCCTTTGGGAATTCCATCCGAGCATTTTACAGTGCGACCAAACGGGTAGTGTGGGTTGCCCTTGGCCGAGTAAATTGTAGGTTTAGGGAAGTCTGGTGCCGACTGGAGTGGACTCATCTGAGTTGTGGCTCGTGGGCCCTGGTGCTGATGGTGGTTGTAGCCGACCTGAAGCATTGATCTTGTGTGGATCCTTCTGCTGGCATTAGATAACCTTAGACTGGCTTTGGAAATGGCCTTGTCATAAACTTCCGGTACAGGCCAGTACTCGGTGTAAGTTTTGTGTCGTTTGGGTAAAGCATGCACCCTCTGTAGAGTTTTAGCTGAACTGTTCGAACAGCCGTGCCCACGGTTAAGGGCGATGTAAGGTGATTCCCATAGCGTAGATTTGTTTGCCAGTGGTTTGTAAAGCTGATTTATGGAAGGAATCCCGTGACCAGAGTTTGCTGAGTAAGCAAACGGAAGCCTGTGGTGGCCAGAAACGGGCCTGTGTGACCCGGGGTGTTGAAGCACCATAAGCAAGTGTGTGAAAAGTAATCAGGAGATAAGTCTTCGGGGTTGTAGCCAGAAAATGTATAAAGAGCATGCTCCCGTTTGTAGCCAGGGCAGCAAAAGTTTGAGCTAACTGGTTGTAGCCAATGTAGCGGATATAACCGGTTGTAGCCGGAAAATGCTAAAAGAGATAGCTGAGATTTGGTTGTAGCCGAGTCTCAGGGTCAACGGGTGGTTGTTGCCACTCGAGATAACAGCAGACCGAATGGAGTGGTCGGAGCCGCTCGGATGTTAATCTAATGTGAAAATGGAAGAATATGATTCATTAAGTGGCGAGTTGTTGAAAAGCAACTTGCGGAATGGATCGAGGTGTGAGCCTCTTTCCGACAACTAAAATGTGACACACTAGCATTTTGACAAGCAAAAATGTTTCTAAAAGCAATCTTTCGCAAATGAAACTCTTAGGCCCCTATGTCTAGCCATCATGGCACCTTTTCCCGGCTTGCGGAGTACGTCAGTACTCACCCTTGTTCATATATATATTTAGTAGGTTTCGAAGAAGAAGGAAACGAAGACCCGACTGCCGCCGAGTTCTTCCAAGACCAAGCCGACTACGAGGACTTCTGAGGTTTCGAGCCTAGTTCCCAACCAAGCCTGTGGTGTAGCTGTGTTCTTCTGCCGAGTGGTTTCTCCCTGCTCCCGCCCTGTTTGTGTTGTTCTCGCTAGTTTACCCTGTTGTTGCTTTTGTCTATCCGGGACCTGTCCTGGATGGAAACCTTTGTATTATATATGTATTGTGACATCCTGGCCCAATTAGGATATGGCCCATATGGCCCATGAGTGCGGTGTGCACATGATTAGTACCACCTTGCTAGTGGAGCAAGAGTTGAACCAACTTATAAGGCCTTGTCCCTCCAACCATAGTACTTCCGGGTTAACCCTTTTACACGAAGCGAGGACGAAAGTGTAAGTGGGGTGCTATGTGTAAGTGGGCCCGCCCGTCGGTTGGGCTGGGCTGTGCGGTTCTGGAGGGTAGGGTGTTACAAATGGTATCAGAGCCGACCCTCGCGGTTGCGCGTACGGGTCAGTGTGCGGGCATATGGCGCATGGCGCATGTGGGCTCGGTGTGAGGCACATGGCATGGCATATGGCGCCGGCACTGGACGTACGGACGTGCGCTAAGAGGGGCGCGTTCCTGACATTTGCCTATATGCCTGTGTGGCTATGCGGGTAAGTTGGACTGGCGGGGACGCCAGGTCCTTTGAGGGGGGGTGTGTGTGACATTCTGGCCCAATTAGGATATGGCCCATATGGCCCATGAGTGCGGTGTGCACATGATTAGTACCACCTTGCTAGTGGAGCAAGAGTTGAACCAACTTATGAGGCCTTGTCCCTCCAACCATAGTACTTCCGGGTTAACCCTTTTACACGAAGCGAGGACGAAAGTGTAAGTGGGGTGCTATGTGTAAGTGGGCCCGCCCGTCGGTTGGGCTGGGCTGTGCGGTTCTGGAGGGCAGGGTGTTACATGTATGTACTCTGATATGTATATGTTGTACTCTGAGTTGTATCACCGATGACTATGTGCGTATCCAACTACTGATCCAGGGATCGGGTACTGTGTGCACAATGTGGGCCCTCCCGCGGGCGCCCACAGAGAGGTGGTATCAGAGCATAGGTTGGCCCTAGGAGCGAAACCTTAAGCGTGTAGATGCCCTAGAGGATCTTATTTTGAAGACTACACTATTTGCAAAAACTAGGACTTGGCCGAGTATCCCTTTTTGCCCTTATAGATTTTGAAAATGTTTCTAAAGCTCTTGGATACCTCACTACCTTTGGCTCATGCGCAAGTCTCTGGCGCTAGCCCTTAAGCTTCAGTACTCTATCTGTCTTGTGGCTAGGTTCCCGAGTGTGTTTCTCGTTCTGCTGCTTGAATCTACCTTACTGTTTTTATTGCTTCCCTTATCTGTTCCATCGGTTTGGTTGCCGATGTCTTTCTGAGCCTTTCTCCCTTGGTTGCCTTCTTCTAGGACAAGATGGCAGGACATCAGTGCCGTAATGTCCGTGCTCTAGCTCGCCTAGGTTTTGAAGACCAAGTTCCAGCCTTCAACAACGTGCCTCCGGCAGTGAATGAACAGGAAGTGGAGCAGACTCACGATCGGATGTCCGGTAATGGTCGTGCAGCCGGCCTTGGTACTCATGCTGCTGCAGCCCCCAACCAGGAGGGATTGCCTCAACCTCCCCAGTTTCCGACAGACCCACAGCAGCTTATGGCCATCCAGACTCAGATCTTGCAAGGCATTGCTCAGAACTTGGCCGCCCTACAGCCTCTTCTCCACCCAGCTCAACCAGCACAAGCCCATGGTCGCTCCAAGCTTGCCGACTTCCTGAGATCCCGCCCAGCAGAGTTCTCACAGACCGCCGAGCCAGTAGAGGCTGACGACTGGCTAAAGGATATGGACAGAAAGCTGAACCTAGTGCAGTGCACACCCCTGGAGAAAACCTTGTTTGCTGCACACCAACTCCGTGGTCCAGCCGCCGACTGGTGGGAGAACTACTGTGCCGCCCACCAGGATGCCACTAGCATTGCCTGGCCCGAGTTTGTTGAAGCCTTTAGAGCTGCGTATGTCCCCGAAGGAGTGATTGACATCAAGAGAGAAGAATTCAACAACCTCAAACAAGGACATTCCAGCATCAGCGAGTATCTGAGCAGGTTCAACCATCTAGCTCGCTATGCACCCGAGGAATTGAACACGGACAAGAAGAAGATCAGGAGGTTCCTGAAGGGAATGAATGTGGCAATGAAGATTCAGCTTCTTGCCCATGACTTCCCTACTTTTCATCACATGGTCAACAGAGCCCTAGTGGTTGAAGACGCTAGGAAGGAGATCGAGGTATTTCGCAAGCGGAAGGTTTCCCAGATGCAGACTCGTGGTGGTTCGAGTTTCAGGTCCAATCTCCCCAGTTTTCACCATCAGTTTGCTCCACCCCAGTTTCAAGAGCAAGTGCCTCGCTCGACTGTTTCTCGCCTGGCTTCATCTGTTCAGTCTCGACCCTTCAGTGCAAGTACCAGTGTGAGTCGCCCTACCCCAGCTGGCCTGTAGTAGCGGGGTACCCCGAGTATGTCAGGGAGCCGATGTTACAACTGTAACGAGTTGGGTCACTTCGCCCGTCACTGTCCCCTGAAGCAAGTCCCTGCAACCTCTGGACGCTCCAACACCAGCGCTACAAGAGTCCCTGTGCCCAGTCGGGGACAGCCGACTACGCAAGTTAGTGGATCTGCCTCCCGTGCCACGCCAACTTTTGGACGAGGCCGCGTCAACCATATCCAGTCAGAGACAGCTCGAGAAGCTTCAGATGTTGTGATGGGTACGTTTCTTGTTAACTCTGTACCTACAGTTGTTTTGTTTGATTCAGGAGCATCACATTCCTTTATCTCTCAATCTTTTGTGGATAAGTATGGTTGGGATGTTCAAGGCCTTAGGATACCTATGGTCATACACTCCCCTGGCAAGTGATATGGGCTTCCGACCACTTTAGCCTCCGAGCTGCCACTGGGCTCGGGGTCACGGCCAGCAATTCGTGCTGCATGGCCTTGAAGCCACGGCGCGAGGAGCGGGCATGCGCTCCTCCATCGAGGGCAGCGAGGACGTTCTCGGGTTGTTAGAACTCGAGAGGTCGCTCTAGATCGGGAGCGGGCTTAGCCTACTGCCGCTCCTGCTGGAACTTCTTGACGCGCTCGGCCAAGCTCTGGACGGTGCGGCACTCCGTAAGGTCGTGCCGGTCCGTCTCATGGACAGTGCACCACTTCCGGGCCGCTGCTGGCAGCGGTGGCGCACGTGTGGGCTTTGGCCGCTTGCTGCCATTAGCGTCGTCGCGGGCAGTGTCGCCCCGGGGACTGCCCGTAGCTGCCAAGGCAAAGTTCTCGGCGACCTCCTTGTCCTTCTGGCACTTCCTCCTGTTCCGTCGTGGTGCGGAACGTGAGGGCTCGCCATCCTTTCCAAGGCCCTGGTCAAGGGCCTCAGGGCGTGTCTTGTTCCACGCCCAGGCCTGCTCCTTGCGGGCGCAGAGGTCGGCGAGGCTGAACAGCTCGGCCGCGGTCTGGATGTCGCGGGTGCCCAGCTTCTCGAGCATGCACTTGTCGCGCACGCCTGAGCGAAATGCGTGAATAACCGCGTGATGAGCGATGTGGGGGAGGGTGTTGCGTACCTAGCTGAAGCGCTGCAAAAAACGCCTCAGCGACTCGTCCTTGCCCTGACGTAGGGCGTGGAGATCCGCCTCGGTCCCAGGGCATGGGAAAGTGCCCTGGAAGTTCGCCATGAACTGGTGGCAAAGGTTCTCCCACGAGCAGATCGAACCCTCGGGGAGGTTCATCATCCAAGAGCGAGCCTGGGCCTTGAGGGTGATGGGGAAGTAGTTCGCCATCACCTTCTCATCGCCGCTGGCCGCCTGGATGGCGGTGGTGTAGATCTGCAGGTACTCTGTGGGGTTGATGGAGCCATTATATTTCTCCGTAGGCTGGGCCGGAACTTGCTGGCCAGCGCACCTGCCGGAGGCTAGGAGAACGCCAGGCAACCCAAGCCGTGCTGAGCGGGCTCAGACGACGGACAACGGTTTCCTGCCGGGGGGTTGGAGCTAGAGGCCTGGGCCTTGGGACGCCCGACGGCGCTCGCGCGCCGTTCGCGCTGTCGCTCCAACGTGACCTGGGCGTCTTCGTGAATCCGCATCCAGTTTATCCGGTCGCGGAGGTTGCTAGGGCCATGGCTATTCTTGGCTGGAGGCGTGGCGCGAGGCGCCGTGCTCCGGGCTTCGTTTTGCTTCGGGGCGGGGGGCCGGCCCGTACTAGATGCCGCGCGGTCGGCGCTCCCGGCCCCTGCATGACTATCGGCAGCTACCCGACGATGGGCCGTGCCTACCAGGTTGGCGACTTCGTTGAGCCACCACCGCTCTCGGCCTCCGCCTCCGGTAAACGCCGGGGGGTGCAGGAGGGCTTCTGCCGCCATGAGGGCTCCCTGCAGCGGCGCTGACTGGAAGTCGAGATGGCGGTGCGCCATGGAGCGGCGCGTCCGTTCGCGCCTTATGGATGAGGCCGCGGCAGACCCAGCGGGGCACTTGCCGGCCCCCTCCGCAAGGGAAGGGGCCGAGGCCGCACAACCAGGCCGCCGCGGGGGAAACTCGGCCCGCCGGGCACGCGCCGCATGCCCCCAGGAGGGCGAGGAGGGGGAACGTGGCAGGCTCCCATAGGGCTAACATCGCCCGGCGGGGTGAGGCCGCTGGACTCCTCGTCGGAGTCCCGCGGACGATGGCCTCCAGCCATGGAGTGTGCCGGTGTTGGGGACGCCGGCGTGCTGCCTGGAAGTGAAACTCCCCCTACCTGGCGCGCCAGTTGTCAGAGGAGGGATCTCTAACCGCGGGGAGTCTGGGGACCCCCCTTTGAGGTTCGGCCAGGGGAGTTGTTCACAGGACGGCAGCGGCGTCTGGGAGATGATCGATGTTCGGGCGCCGAGGGTCCGGGCTGAGATGGCACGCAAGGGAGGTAGGAGAAGTAGACAGGTTCGGGCCGCGCGGAGGCGTAATACCCTACTCCTATGTGTGTTTTGCTATGTGGGAGATGAATATGGTTTGCTCTTACAAGATGTTCTTGAGGGGGTTCAGGAGCTAGCCCTCGCTTGGGGAAGAACTCAGAGTGTTTATAAGTCTAGCCACTTTCCGGGAAGAAGAGAGACCGAGAGCGAGAGAGAGCCAGAGAGACCAGGGATCCCCTTCTGCTTGGCATGGATCCTCCTTTCATAGTCTAAGGGGAGTCCACGGTGCCTAGCTCACATGTAAGGAGAATGCTTTTCTCAGTATGGTATGTCTTGTCGCACGCACGCGGCCGCCTGCTGAGCCACGCCGGAGTTGGTTCGGCACGTCTTGTCGCACACGTCCGCCTGCTGAGCCACGCCGGAGTTGGTTCGGCATGTCGGGTCACCATGCTGCTCGGCTGTTGCGGACGGCTAGGTCGTGAAGATGTGACAGCGCACGCCTTCGCTACCAGAGCGTGGAAAAATGAAGCCCTCTTAGTCAAAAGTTCTCTGACTGCACAGGGAGCCGGCCCACAGGGGGCCGTCATGAGAGTCCACGCGTGGCAGAGCGGGCGACAGGCGCGACACGCCCCGTCGCCTCGTAATTAATACGGGTAGTTGGGAGTTGACCCGCTCGAGTCAGGCTCGTGCTCGGGGCAGAGAGCTCATCGAGCCCTTCGCGCGCACAAGGCGTCGAGCCCCTCGAGGACCGAAGCTGTGGGCCCCAAGACCGGATGGCGAGACCTAGGGCCGGGAAGTCCCAGCAATGTGCCCCGGGGACGCGACCCAGGGCCGAGGAGGTGGGACCCGGGACCGGGGGGCTAGACCCGGGCCCGGGGATGTCCCCTAGTAATGTGCCCCGGGGACGCGACCCGGAGCTGAAGCTGTGGGTCCCGGGACCAGGGGGCGAGGCCCAGTCCCGAAAAGTCCCAGTAATGTTCCCGGGGACATGCCCCGAGACCGAGGAGACGGCTCCCGGGACCGGGGGGCGAGGCCCGGGCCCGGGAAGGTCCCAGTAATGTTCCCAGGGACATGCCCCTGGACCGAGGAGGTGGCTCCTGGGACCGGGGGGCAAGGCCCGGGCACGGGAAGGTCCCCGAGATGGGGGCCTGAGGAGGGGCTCCCGGGACGGGGGGCGAGGCCTGGCCCGGGAAGGTCCCGGGGACGGGGGGCCCGAGGAGGTGCTACGAGCCGTCATCGCGACTCGCCCGGGGAGTGTGCACCCGGGCCAAGGCAGTGCTCGTGCCCAGGTACTTAGCGAGAAAACAGCCGTAGCCGGCCGTCACCGGTGCAGAATGTGGGCCCCGGAGGAGCTGACATGGCCGAAGATCCACGCGTCCCCGGGGTATGTGGGGCTCCCAGTCCCGTTTCGCCGACACACTCCGATCAAGACATGGTCGTCGTGGAGGGATTGGCGGAAGGATTGGCTTTATGTCGGTCTGACCGACCAGATCGACTGGGTGGAGTAGCTGAAGAAGTCGGAGGCCTTGATGGTCTTTCTAAGCAAGATCGCCACCCTCAGGGATGCTGGTCTGACGGTGTATGAATTCACAATGGACTTCGTGACACACCGGATCACTCCCCTAAAGAAACGTGGCACTACACGTACTTTTATGCGGGTCGTGAAGATACCACTCGTTACTCTGAGCAGGGTAAGTTGTTCGCAGGCCTTTGAACTAGTCATCTGGCTTAGTTGTTTGAGGTATCTTAGAGAACTTTTTTTATTGTTGTATATCTGCCCCCGAGGAGGTGGCTAAGAGGATGAAGTAATCCTCGAGCAGGGCGAACAGGGTCCCGCTGACAGAGCGGGCAAAAGAAGAAGGTGACCAAGGCAGCGGAGAAGTGCAAAGCATGATCAGGATGAGCCGTTCCAAGCCATCCAAGATGGTTAAGGCCTGTCTTCTTGAATGCTGAATACCCCTATGTTAGCTAATTACTTGCATGTGATACATTTCTGGTCGTTTATTTCTTAATACTTAATTACTTTCATGTGAGACTATCTATGTTGGTCCAATAAATTTTTCTTAAATACTCGTTGGTGAGCAGTCCTCAAAGTCCTAATAATTAACTTACCAACTAAGCTTATCTCTTCTCCAGATTAGCTCGTGTTTGACTTTATATTTTTTGGCCCCTAAATCATGTGATATCTATCATAATTTTTCATGTTAAATATATTCATTAGTTTGGAATCATGTTGAATCAATTATTGTAACCTTAATAGATAACTTAAAGAACTATTTGCACAACGCCATCACATATTTGATAAGCTGCAAACAAGACTGATCTACTGGTGCTAGTATGAAGTCCTGGAACACTGGTTAATTAATTAATTAAGTTAGTCGGTGCACATGTACACAGCAGAGACAAATCATATATAAATTTTTTTTACCAAGACCATGCATGCTACACTGGTTCGTTTTATTAAAATTTTTAAATAAATTCATCTGGACCATGTTGACTCAATTATTGATATTTGGATCTAAACGATTGAAGCCTGCACATGTCTCTGGTCCATCTACGCAATTCCATATGGCATCTCTGAAACTGATACATACATAAAAAAAAAAAAAAAACTAGCGCGCTTTGATGCTTCTCAACTCCCAGCCATGCTGAGATATGGTTAAACGTCATATGCATGACGATTCATACATTTATTTGCCAAGAGGCCACAAGTCCGATAAATTATGATGTTAGTTGAACTTATATCAAATCATGTGGGGTCTACTTATCTTGTGGTCTTAATTAGATTTGTACCCCTTTCTTTGCGTCACAATACTAAGGGGCACATACTTTGCATCGATATTTTGTGGGAGGACCAGGCGCCATCTAAACGAACTGCGTCCCTCAGTTTTTTAAATGACGTTAACTACCAAAAAACGCTATTTTCGTGAGGGTGACGAATTTTCGTGAGGGTTTTTGATGCACCCTCACGAAAATCACAATTTTCGTGAGGGTGCAACGAAAACCCTCACGAAAACATATTTTCGTGACGGTGCACCGTCACGAAAATGATTTTCCCCTCACGAAAATAGTGTACAGTGCCAGGTCTACCCCACTCGGACAAGAAAGCACTAGACGCAACCGGTGGCGTAAGTATTTCACATGTGATTATACCCGCACCAAAGCACCGGATCCTGTTAAAACTCTGAAGTTAAGCGTGCTCGGGCGGGAGAAAGGGTGCTCACCCTCACGAACTCACGAAATTTCAAAATTCTGGTAGTGTTGGTTAGTCCAAAATAAACTAAGCAACATTATTTAATAAAGAATGAAAAGAATAATTTTTTGGAACTCTTTATGGGATTTTTGAAATATAGAGACCGTGATATTATGTAGATTTGATTTTGTTTTACTGTTTTTAAGGTGTAGGAATGAACAAGTATTTCCTTTTCATCTAAACAATAAAACTAAACCTTTTTTTTAAGAATTCTGTCCCCACTCCCCAGAAGAAAGGTCATGCATGGAAGTACTTGCTCCATTCACGTATGTGTCGTCAAGTTCTTAAACTTTGGTATGTATTATCTTTTTGGATAAGATTACACCTCTCAACTATCTGATTTGTCAGAAAACATCCTCAACTATAAAATCAGATATTTTACACCCATGAACTCTCAAAACAAGAAAAAATACCCACCTTAAGGGTAAGGGATAAATCCAAATTATACCCCTCCATTATTAGAGGTTTGTCTTAAAAAACACCCCCCAGCCACAAAATTGAACATTTTTGCACCCTTTAACTACCAAAAACAAACAAAATACCCTAAAGGACAATAAAATCAATTTTAACGGTGGTGTTCAAGATTTTTGAATCCAAATTAGAATTTTTTTAATTTTATGACATCTAGTTAGCAAGAGAGATGTAACAAGTAGTTAATTGTGTATGTCAAAATATACAGTTGGATGTCAAACCTGGTTATTTTACGCTCAATGGGTATTTTATGCATTTTTGATAGTTGAGGGGTATAAATAATCCAGTTTTATAAATGAGGAGAGATTTGTTAGATAAACACATTAATTTGGGGGAAGGGGGTGTAATATTACCCGATTTTAACAGTGGTTTTTTTTATTTTAATATTCAAACAATATATCTTTTTTACTTGTATGGTACTATCTACTCCCTCAGTTCCAAAATATAAGCATTTCTACGATTTAAATCTTGTTGCACAGTATAAGGATTTCTAGCACTATTCGCAATATTATTTGTCCCATCAATCACTTTCTTATTTTAAATTTCTTCCTATCTTAACTCCAACCATTCTCCACTCTCAACGATCCTTTATTTATTGAGTGGCACCAAAGACTTTTTCTCCTTAATCTTAATTTCTACTAAACAACATAGAAATGTTTATATTTTGGAACGGATGTAGTACCCACTAAGAGATGAAAAAGTATCTCAATGTAAGTAAAATATATTTGGATGTAAGAAAATCAATCCAACCTTCAAAGCCTTGCCTTTTCAAAGAACAATTGATTTTTCTGTCTCGTATTAATGAGCTACAGGTCATGGGGAAATACTATATATGTGCATTGCCTGACTGGATATGTTATACGACTTGATAATACTAGCTTGATCGAATAAGATGAGGAGCTTATTTAAAAACTCATCTAAGAGCAACTCCAATCGACCTCTCAAATTTGACCCCCTATTAGTTAGAATAGGAGCTCTCTCATCTATATTTAACCTCCTATTTTACTCTACACTCCAATCGACCCCTCATATTTTTAAGTGGAGCCCACTTGTCAGTGGCCCACCCCTTTCTTTTCTCCCTTTCTCTCCTCTCTCTCTCTCTCACACTTTCCTCTTCTCGGCCGACGCGGCTCAGGGCGGGGGGGCCGACGGCTCGACGCGGCGGGGGGCGGCGGGGTCGGCGCTCGTAGCCGGGGGGAAGAGGAAGGGGACAGGAGGCCGACGCAGGCGGGAGGCGGGAGACGCCTGTTGGCGCCGCACCGCGCCCGCGCCCGCGCCCGCGAGCTGCACCCGCGCCTCGCGTCCTCGCCCGGGACCTCACCCGGCGCCCGCGTCCCGCGTTAGCGCTCGGGACCGAAGGCCGCACCCGCTCCCGCGCGCCCGTGCCCGGGGACTCACCCTCGCCCAGGTCAGCGTCCGTGCCCGGGCCCTCGTGACCGGGACAACGCCGGTGGCCGGGGGGAAGAGGAAGGGGACGGGGGGCCGACGCAGGCGGAGACGCCGGCGGCGGGGAGGGGGGGGAGAGGGGGTGGTTGGGAGAGGGGCGGACCCGAGCGGTGGCGTGCCTGCGGGCAGAGAATGGAGGCGGGGCGACTCGGGCGAGGGGATGAGGGGCTCCTACATCTGAGGGGTTGGCTGCCCCCGGATGAGGGCCCCTGCAGATGAGAGGTCACGTAGGAGTTCGGTGGAGATATTTTTTCACCCAAAAAAACTCTTAAATTTGAGATAAGAGGTCGTTTAAGAGGTCGGTTGGGCTTGCTCTAAGATGTTGAGGAATTGCGTCAATAATATTGTAAGTTATTTGCAATTCAGTATCTATATAGGACGCTCGAAACAAAACAAAGACCTATGAGGACTTCGATTAATTTTATAGGGGTAGTATATAGTTGATTTCACATTGATTTAAAGACTGGACGTTTCAGTAGAATTTCACATGCTTTGTTTGTGAATGTAAAAAAACATATATTTTAACTGTAAAAATTTACCCAGCTAGAGCACATATATAATAAGAGAAACTCTAAGACGAGGAAAATAGATTATTTACCATCCAAAACACATCATCATTAATTGATTCCTGTTTGGGATCACCATTTGGATCAGAGCTGATCCATTCAGTACGATCTAGTTGACCTCCATATCATGTGATGCTCCAATCCAGGTGCGGAGCTAACTCTAGCGCGTGCTAGCAGCACGCACGGCAGTGGAACCCCATTAAACACTAATCACCACCATTAAAACAATAGTTACCATCATCAGTACTTAATAATTCTTAATTATAAAATAATACATAAATAAGTAGAGTTAAAAGTTTTAGATTTTAGTTGAAAGTTTCCAAAATCTAATTAAAAGTTTCAAATTTTGGGTTAAAAATTTTAAAATTTGAGTAGATTTTTTTGAATTCTCAGTTGATAGTTTTTAAATTTGAGTTGAAAGTTTCAAAAATTGAATTGAAAGTTTTAAAATTAGAGATGAAAGTTTCAAATTATTAGTATAAAGTTTACTTATTTTTTCAATACTTTTTAATAATATTATTTTTAATTATTTTTTAACCGTACCCGTACGGACCCACCCATGTAGCAACGCTACGCACACGCTGCCAACACGCACGCGTAGCAGCTTCGGTGCCAATCCAGATACATGCATGATTCCAATCTGGCGCATAAACCACATGATATGATCTATATCATGTGATGCTCCATAAATCACATGATATGATTCCATCCAGATGCATGGCGAATAAACCTTCTGGATCACCAATCTGCAATCTAGTTTGGAATCATGCATGTGGAACAAATTGTTTATTCTACCACCGAAAGATATATCTCTATAGGCCTTCATTTTTTTTTTGAAAAACTGCAAGCCCTCATTGGTTAAAGAAACGTACAGACGTTGAATGTACATATATTAGTTACAACTATATAATTGATGCAATCGAATCGCATCTTTGGTTCGTAAAAGAAATCCAATCACATTCTTGATATGTTTTTAAGAAGACCAAGCTAGTTGTGCCGTTATTAAGTCCTTTAACATATTAATTCAGTCGGTGCCCACGCATCTGAGCCGCAAAACTGACAACAACTGCAGATATTTCTATTTGGCAGTACCACCCGCAGGCCCAGTGTTTATTTATTTTCTTGTTTAAAAAAAATTCATTCGATTTCATGTTGAATAAATTATAATATATCCTTAGTTAATAATTGAAGTATGTATATGTGTTTTCTACATGTACACATATTGGCTTTAGGGTCTGTGCAATTCCTTGATATGATATTTTAAGCGATGCAAGTCTGACTGACTGATGGGCGCTCCTCAATTCCCAACTATTTACAGATCAGTTAATCCATATACTCTACACACTGTAGTTCATTCAGCGTTGCATGGACCACAAGTGTGATAAATAATGCCGAATTACTTCCCCATATATATAGGTCGTTTTATCCCTTTATATGTGAGGAATTAAAGAATAATTTGTTGATCAGATCTCCATTTTAATTAATTATTAATCATGCAATCCATAATTTCGTTCTCTAAGATCTAGTTCGATATCACATGGGAGAGAAAATATATGAAAACACTTCTGCGAAGTTATACTGTCGAATCATGCATGTGAAATCAATTAGACAAATACGGACAGACCTCAGTGATCGTGAAATTTAATATCTACCAATAATTATTTATTCTGAACGTTTTGATTCTCTTTGGATAAGTCAAGAAGAGGAGTCCTTCTATGTATAAACTAGATGATGCTCCGCGCATTTTAACAAAATACATGTATGAATATATGTTAAATATTATTGAAATATACATGATATATGTTAAAATATTATAAAAATAAGATATGGATGAGATGTGACATGCTTATATGTTAAGCCTAGAATTCTAACAATTATTGATGTGAAATGCTTGCCAAGAGTTATGATATAATAATTATAGTAGGGATGATGTGAATTATTTTATGTGGTTTTTAGAGTTAGTGGGTTCTAATTTTATAGAAGATATAGATTATTAATATTGAGAGATTCTAAAAAATTTGGCAGATTAATTTTGTCCAGCTCGATCCAGTAGTTGACCCAACCATAAATTATTAGCTAGGGCAAACCGTAATGGACACTGGGTGATTTTACTTAAGAGTACAACTTTTTTTTGAGAATTACTTAAGAGTACAATTGTGGACTACGAGTTCCATAAGAATGTTCATATATAAATCATGCAAGACACATTTTGTTTTGCTTGGGAGTAGGCGTATATGAATTGACTGCATTTAATTTATCATTTTTAGCTAATTATGGGATATTGGAAATACAAAAACCATAATATTCTGTAGATTTTATTTTCTTTACTATTTTTAAGGTGTAGGAATGAAAAGTATTTCACCCGAAGAACAAAATTTGTTCATCTATTTTGAAAGATTTTTGTCCCAAGAGAAGATGCAACGCGCATGGAAGTACTCATCTAGTTCGTTGACATATAGGTGTGTTTGTCATTTGCTAGGAATTCAATAGCTTAGAGCCAAATACACTAGGGAACATCAGCAGATCTCAGGGAACTTGTTTCCTGGTGCTAACCCTAGGGATAGTACCCTGAGAATCAATTCTACGGGGAAGACAAAGTTCCCTAGTTTTCATGAGAATACTTGCGCGAAGAGATTTGTTCCCTAGTGTTTCAAACTGTAGGGATAGTTGTACATGTAGCAACTTCATCCAACATGTAAAGTTCCCTCTACACTAGGAGTGGTACAATACTAGAAACAAAATGGCACGCTTTATTATTTTAATTTATTTATTTATTATGACTACCTTCCTTTACCTCAATGGTTGGAGCGGAAAGAATGACATTCAAGTTCTTATACTTTGGTGCTCCCTCCGTTCTTGAATAATTTACTCACTATTCAAAAAGTTCAAACTTTGATCAGTTGTATTTTTTGCGAAAAAATTTTAAATACTTGAAAGTATAATCTCAAATAAAAGGTGGTGAGTTGGATCACATTACAAGAATTCGTGTGGTTGCAGGCAATCCAACACAAGTAATATATTGTTGAAGTGTGTAGCATCATAAATATAACCATCATTTATCGTATTATAATTATTTAGAAGTAATTTATGATCAAATGAAGATGGCCGTAGTCATTATTCAAGAATGGAGGGAGTATGTATTATTTTTTTTAGACTGAGTCAAAAGATTCCAAATATAATGTAAGAATATCAATTAAACCTTCAGTGATTTTGTCTTGTCATAAATAAAATTATTTGCATCCTGCATATGGTACAACCAGGTCATGGAGGAGTATCTATATGTGAATAGAGTGTCTTAATATCTTAAAGGACTTGGTAGTAGCATGAATAATTAAAGGTGGTCTTGTTTAAAAACTTATCTGAGATGTTGAGGAATTGCATCGATAATATTTTAAGCCATTTGCAATTTTGTAAAAATGAAAATATGTAGGATGCACAAAACAAAGAAAGACTTATGAGGACTTCAAATATTATTTTCATAGGGCTACTATAATTCATTCCATATGATTTCAAACCTCTAAGCGTCTTGGCATCATTGGTCCAGCTTGCATATATCTTTGAAGTGCTCAGTACCTTCAATTGTTAGGCATGTGAGATTTTTCTGGATCATTTGCAGGAAGAAATCTCTTTTATTTTGATATAGAAATATTTGACACTATATAACTATAACCTCTCTATATTTGCTTGATAAATTAGCCATGTCTACATGTCAAGTCATATTTTTTCTCTTTCTTTTCTGAGTTGTCTACAATGTGACGCTATATAGGTATATTGATGCATCTGTTCTTCCCTTAGTAATTATTGAACCTAGTCAAAATTTCCTTTTTACCACTCAAGAATTGCAACTTATCTCTTTTGCCACTAATTTTTATTATTTTATCTTAAGAATATTTATTATATGTTTAATAGATTTTGTGTTATTATTTTTTCTAGTATTTTCTGTATTTTAATGGGTTTTTTGGTGTTTTTCTTGATGGTGAGATTTTATTGACCTAATGAAAACTCGTGAAAAGGAAATTGCCGATGCTTTGTATCGGCAATAATAATATGGGGTTACTCGTGAACCTAAACTTATGGACTGCAAAAAAACACTAAATAATTTATCCTGGTTAGCCCTCGAGGTGATCCAGGTAATGCCCTACTTCTAGCTGTGGTGTATTGTCTTTGAGTTTTCTCTGATGAGATTATTTTTGATGTTCGTCTCCACCCCAAGGCGCTCCTCACCTCCCCTTACATACTGAGGAGACAAGTTACAATAAAAAGTAGAACATCCCTCGGACTTGACCAAAGAGATTTCTTTCTAAATACAACGAACCTGAACTAGGACATATACCCTTATTGCACAGGTAATATTCACCGAGTCCTGTTGCATCCCTAATTACAAGGATTGGCTATCTCTGTCCGAGTGGCCAGAAGCCCTCATGAGTACCCGGGGCCTACGGCCTCCACAGTGCCCCTGAACCATCATAGTTAGTCACAGCTTGGTGCCGACTGCTATCCTCCTTGTGAAAAGATTCCCGAGTGCCTT
>RYFJ01004597.1:0-41151 GCA_003991445.1 Oryza meyeriana var. granulata | reverse complement strand
GCCCCCTTTTATGTATCACTGTCATCTGACGCACGTTGACGCTGTTCGCCAGTCAGCATTCAGGACGTTCCGGCCTATGGATCAATCGTCAGAAACTCCTCGATCACTCCCATCAGATCATCGCACAGTTTTGCCGCTAAGATCGACCGCTACTAAAAGTTCTCTTCCTTCCCGCTCAGACTTCCTGACAGGGCGTTCCCTTACACCCACTCCTGTGTGTGTGTGTGTGGTGTGTGTGTGTGTCAAACTGTGACGACAACTATCTTCTGCCAGACGGCAGCATTTCACAAGCACTACGTCATCCTGAGGTCTGCTGTGTCGTGAAGGGCGGGACACCCGTATCGACAGGCTGACTGTTGCCGAGGATGGAGCCCTTGGGACGGCCGGGCAACGTTCCTCCGGTAAGGGGTCCGGCAGGCCCGGTCTGGTGAGCGGCACCACTTCCGGCGTGTCGACGGCGGCGACCGCATGTGCGCGGCCCTTTGCCTCTGCCGGCCTGGTCACGCCTTTCCGCGGGCAACATAGGCTCCGCGGGGTTGCCGTACCGCCCAAGGCGAAGTCTCGTACCTGCCGCTTAGCTCTTCTGGCGCTCCTCCTGATACATCTCCATGTAACGCGAAGTGAGAGCTTGCCACTAATCGACAGTGCGCACCCTCTCGCCGGGGCCTCGGAGGCGGGAGTGACCGTGGCGGCTTCGCCACCGGGGCAGCATTGCCCGGGGGGTGTGCACCGGACTCTTGGCGTAAACTCGCAGGGTGATGCCTCCTGCATGGAAGCGCCGGTGTTGGAGACGCCCGGCGTAACCACTGAAAAGGGAACTCCCTACCATTGGCGACGCACAGCCGTCGGAGGATGAAACCTTCGTATAGGGCGGAGGTTAGTGAAGAGCTCCCTCTTTTTAGACTTTTCACGGCAGGGGAGTTTTTAGGGACGCGATGCGTTCTCGAAGTTTGTGACATCCGAGATCTGATGATCGATGCTCGCGATGAATGAGATAGTCCGAGCCTTCGGACCATCTCTGTTATAAAGGGAAATCGGGACTGTCAATGATAATTCTCTGACGATGGCTGCCATAAAGGGACAGTAGGAGTATTACAGGTCGTCTGCCCACGCGGAGAGCGTAAGTACCTCTACTCTTCGTTGTGTTTTTGGCTAATTTGGGGAGAATGTGAGTTTTGCTGTGTGTACAAGGTGTTCAACCGGCCCCGGCGCTTGCCGGGACTCGCGCGTGGATCCGAAGGAGACTTCATGCACACGACTGCGGTTTTAGAAGACCAAGCTCGACTGGGAAGAAGTCTTCGACGGGAGAAGTTCTCGACCGGGAGAAGCTTTCGACCAGGAAAGTTTGCGACCAGAGGGGTTTGATCGACTGGGGCAGCTTCTACTGTCCACTCCTTCGGAAGGTTGTAATGCTGTAAGCCCCCTCTGCCTAACTCGAGACTGCCGAAGCTTGAGGGTCCTCTAAATGTGCATGGATCCTTTTATCGCGCAAGGGGAGTCCAGCAGTGCCGAGATACACGGAGAAGTGCGCTAGGTATCTTTGGTCTCTCAATGTCTCTGTCTTGCCGTCTTTGCCGCGCACGTCCGCTTCTGTGCTCCACACGAGTTGGTGGGCTTGCTGCGGCGTAACAGTCGTAAGATGTGACGGAGCAGCCCCTGCGCCTGGAGTGGAAAAAGGGCGCCTGCATATCACAAAAGGTTCGATAGCAACAGGAAGGAAGCCTCCATCGTCAAGAAGAGTTTTCTGACGGCAACGGAAGCGCGGGCCCACGGAGCAGGCACGTCACGCCGCGCCTTGTCGTTAATCCGCGGGTAGCTGATGCCGACCTGGGCGAGAACCGATCGCCAGAAGGATTCGATGCCGACCGGAATGTCCGATGCCAGGAGAAGGCTGATCCCCGACTGGACAGGAGCGATGCGACCAGGGAGGTCCGATCACCGGGAGACGCCGATGCCTGACTCCGGGAGATGCCGAGCGCCGGGGGAGGCCGTGCGACCGGGGACCGATCTTATCGAGGGTCGGGCAGTGGGCCCACGGGGGTGCCGTCACATACGTTCACGCATGTAAGCCGAGTACAGTTTGGTACGCTTTGACTTCCGGACCGCAGGAACGTCGGCCAACCCTGAGACCGGACGAGGGCAAGTCGGCCCCAAACTTCTCCAGTCGTGACCGGGAGTTCGGCACCTTATAATTCAGCATTCACTGGGTGGGTCGGTACCCGGGATGAAGGCACTCTCATGGACAGGACGGTTTGTGCCGGGGCTCCAGGTATCAGAGGTTGGAGGCATTTTACGGTCGGTTTCTCAGTCGTGGTGCAGAAGGTTTGGCCCCGGGGGAAACTTGACGGGCGAAGACCCACGCGTTCCACCCCAGCGACTGTGGGAACCCCAGCCGTTTTCGCCGTTTAACAGGACCCACTTCTAAAGATAGCTAGTGGAGTCGACGCCTCATTTGGGCCCTGGGTTACCAGTCATTTGAACAACATTGGGCCCGCGCTTCGGATTAGAGGCGGGCTTTTAGTTCTGTTAATTTAGAGATTATGGATAATCCCTCGACTAAAACACTTACTTGGTTTATAAATAAGCATAATACAGTCTTAATGCCTCGGTTAAGTGTTATCTCTAAGGGAGAGGATCCTCTAGTGCTAACCCGATCGGGGACTCCTAGCCTTGTAACCTGTCCCCTCAGTATGAATTAACGGGAGGCCATAGACGCCCCTTGGAGGCACGGCTCATAGACGCATACAGGGCCGAGTTTCGGATTACATCAGAGATCTACCACCCATTGGCATCCTCAAAGGAAAGCAAACAACTGGCAGTAGGGTTATACTCACATCGAGGCCTGAAACAGTTATAGAAAAAATCTCCTGGTGTTACCTTTGTTCCCGAGTTGTCCATCCCGACGTAGCCCATGCACTATTTATTGCGGGTAAACATGGCAATCTTTGCCCGGCAATAAAACTATGGGCTACTCGACAAAGGTTAATTCGTAACTGCAGAGTGTTCAACAAAGTATGATATTATAGCTCGTGGGTCAGTGACTTCAAGGTTGAGGTAATACCATTCCAGTTGGGTGTTATTCCTCTGCGGTATGAAAGGAGATCGATGATCTGTGTCATCTTGTTGTCCTTGCCTGAGGGGCGCCACCTCCTTTTTATAACTAGGGGACAGGGGTAAGATGGAATAGGATCCTAGAGGTCGGATTTACGACCATAACGGGTTGTCCCACTTAGGAGAGATACAATCCATCGGATAAGACTTTACTTTCTTGATTATAACAAGCTACAAGCCGGCCGGGTACTATTCTTACCTAATTACATGGTTCGGCCCATCCTCTATCCGATTGTGGCCATGTATGGTAATGAGGTACGGGCCCATGGCTCCACAGTAGCCCCTGAGACTTCATATCGAGTCACAGACTTTGCCCGAGTGTTCACCTCACGGTGAAGATGCCCGAGGTGAATGCTCCCGAGTACTCTTTGTCCGGTAATGTCCTTCTAAACCCGATGTCTGCTTCATGTCAGCTGGTAAGCGAGGCTATGAGGGCTTCATGTAGATAATATGAATAGTGTGGGCGCCGGAATAGGCGCACCTAACTTGGTGTTAGCCCCGACTTGTTGCTAATTGTGAAGACAATTAACTAAAGTCCACACAGATCTTTAACTCTGGAAGTCGGGGTCCCTGATAGATTACTACTGGTATGTACAACTCTTCGGTATCATGTTCAACCGGAATAAATTTTTATAGTCTTGCGAGTAGAAGCTACCGTATGTTGGAACTCTACCGCTTATTGTCATCAGAAATATATGCTTTATAGTCTTGCATGAGATAGAAATAACTACACGTATTAGAGACTCTGTCTAGATTCCAATGTCAGCTGGAAAAGAGGTTTATCGTCTTTTCCCGATAGTGGTTATCCATGATCAGAGAAGTATATGAACTCCTCCGCATCATGTCAGCGGTAAAAAAATTTATATCGTCTTCTCACCCGAGTAGTGGCACTAGCTGCAAAGTTAGGACTCTTCAGCGTCATGTTGGCTGGAAAATGTTTGGCTCATGGACCTGATGGCCAGCATGTAGGGCAGTACCCACTCTATGAAAGTAAATCATGGTGTGGCTCAGTGGTACTCGAGAAAGATACTGCATCCCCAATTTAATGAAGACCAGCTTGTGACCTTAATAAGGATATATCCTCGAGACCCTGGTGGACAAAACAGATCCCAAACATATATCGTTAGCAATCCAGGCGCTGATGAAGCTATCTTTTACCGTCATCGGTTCTGTGGGTAGCAACAGTGTATAATTTAACTCAGCCTGCGTGCGGACCTATGGGAGCTCTGCTATAGCTGTAGGAACTCATATCCTTGTTGGCCAGTGTCGTATGTGTAGGCCAGCCCACTAGGTCGGCATGGTCTATATAAGAGCGGGGGAGATGAAAAAGATCGTCATCTTCCCAATTATCAGCCAATCTCTTCATCTTCCGGTACCTTCGCGCCAATCTTTTCGCCATATCCGCGTGGTGAGAAATACCGGCTTATATGGGGGTTAGCAACTGCTGCACTTCTATTCCCCACCTCGGCGAAGAACTCAGGTCGATTTCAATCCTCCGTTTGCTAGAGCATACCAAGCCCCCGATTTGCTTTTCCAAATCCATCACCTCTCCAGTCATGCCGAAGGCTTCGGATTTGCGGGGGCGCGGGAAGTCTAGGGCCAGTGTCGGATTGTGGCTCGGTAAAGCTGAAGCGGCTGGAAAGTGAACTGAATTGCTCAGCCAAGAGGTGATTCACTGGCGTCACGCCAGGGATGGAGTCGAGCCCGAATCCCCGACCTGTAAGAAACGGTAGTTTTCGCCTTCCTTTTTCGGATCGAGGCAAGTTTTGTGCCTTCCGTCTTCTGGAGTTTTCTTCCGTCGTATTCTTGACTTTTTAAGAGCGTAGAGAGTTGGTACATCTGACCCCAACTCCATTCTTCAGATCTCTATATTTGTTACTCTTTGCGAGTGCTTCTTGGGCGTTGAACCACATTTCATCCTCTTCGACATCTGTCTCATATTCAAGCTCAGCCTCCAAGAGCAATATCATGTGATGTTGGAGGGGCCGGTCTTGAACTGAGGAGCGATGGGAGAAAACGTATCTCGATTTTGCCCTTGAAATCTTCTCTGAAGGGCTGGCACAAGGAGTGGTTTAATTGCGCGATCTGGCTCCTCCTTGCACCCGTTTACAGGTATGGCCAGCGACGGTGTTGCCAAACTGGTCCGCAGAGCCAACCTTTGAAGAACTGGGCCAGGCACATATGTTGTTGTCGAAGATAGATGACCTCAAGAGGGCTGGCTTGACAGGTCCTTGTGTGGCTCGTGTCGCTTTCTGACAAGGTCGCGTTCAGCCGCTGAAGCTAGGAGCTCATTCGGCTGGGACTTCAAAGGCAAAATGATCCTGATCGACGTGAGCAATGAGTCGGCGGACAGAAGGAGGTGACCGCGCGACCCTGTTCGGTCTACTTCTCTGAAGGGTGATCAGAGGACCGAGGACGACAAGCGCCGGATTGTGGCTTTATAGCTTCATTCGGCCCCTCGGACCAAGTAACCTTTAACCTTCCTCTGTGACGAATGCCCGTGGGACTGTGGTTGTTCAGCATAACGTGATTGCATTTGGTTGACTCTCTTTGTAGTGGCATGAAGAATTTGATGAAGACTCCCGTCCACTGTCGGCTGTCGCGTCGAAGAAGAGGCCGAGGAGTCCCTCTGCTGCCCAACCCGACTCTAAGAGAGCGGAAGAAACCGATTTTTATATCGGGGCGAGGGGGCCATGGCGGCGCGCGCCGTGAGCGGAGGCCTGAAAATAAAGGACGGCCGCTACCGCAAACTGCCCACTGCGGTCAAGTCCCAGGTTGAGACCTGCGGGTTCAAGCCCGACGTCATCGAGCCGGCGTGGTGCCAGCGAGGGGCCGGCTAGAGCAAACGCCACCTGGGGTGAAGGTGCACGACCCGACCATACCGGAGTCTGGGCCGACTTCGGGTTGATACGCCTTCGCCGACTGCGACGCCGCAACCGGGCGACTGCCGGGGCTAGCGCTCCGCCGGGGAACGGATCACCCGGCAGAGGCTGAAGTTCTCCAAGATGGTGACTGCTCCGGGTCTTCAGAAGCCTTTGTGTGTTGAAGTAATGTCTTGATGTTTTGGTTTCATCGTGAGGGCAAAGGAGGCTGGGCCGATATCGATTCTCAGGGGAGGTCGACCCGACCGGCCCCACTGATGAGCCTGCCCCTAGCCGAGCCAGCGGCCGCGAACACACCTATTGAGCCGGCAACCAGCCTGGTCGCTGAGACCGAGGTGGCCTCGACTATAGGATCGCCGGCGCCACCGACCAAGAGGCGGCTGCTGGAACCGAGGCCCCAGCTCCCGAGGCGCCGCCCATGCGCATGGAAGCCGCGGACGGAGCCCCTGAGCCAGTCCGAGGTCGCGGGGACCGTGGCGCTGAGGTTAGGGCCCATCGCGTTGTGGTCGTCTCGTCGCGTCTCCGCTACCGTCGCCGCTGGGATCCCGCATCTGCCTCGGATCGAAGCTCCTCCACGCGTGATGCCCCGGACCTTCACATGGACAGCTCGCGACGGTACTGCGAAAAGCTTCAGGCTTGATGAAGTCGTTGCAAGGAGAGAGCGCGAAAGCCTACGTTCGTGCCGCCATCGAGCGGGTCGCAAGGGGTTGCGGTATAAGTCTTGTATTTGCGGTAGAGCTTTGGCAATCGTCGTGTTTTGACATCTGACTCCGTCCTTCCAATTCGGCTTTTATCCGACGCAGAAGCTTGTTGACCGGCAACGAGGCGATGACGGAGATCTTGGTCGAGATGGCTCCCACCTCGCAAGATTGGAGCAGCTTTTCGGGCGTTGAAAGCCGAGATGGAGGGCGTCATGCGAGAGGGAGGCCTGTCATGGGCGATGAGGGGAGGCCTGGCTGAAGAATGGCGTTGATCAGACCTCAGGGCGGAGACCATGATGGCCCTGGCCGGAAAGATCAGAGGTAAAATCCTCGAGTGTAATCTTCCGACCGAACCGTTGATATGTTGTCAGCTGCGTTATTCCGATCTGCCCAGTTGTGTCATGACTGCACAGTTGAGCTCTTGGCTAATCTGTGGTGCAGACCTCGAAGCGGAGTTAAAGACCGAACAGAGAGGGAATCGCAGCTGAAGGAGGCCGAAGAAGCAAGGCCGGGCTTGAGACGATCAAGGCCGACCTGAGAAAGGCCAACACCGAGCTTGACCGGGAGAAGTCCGAGTTGAAGGGGCCGTCATCAAGCTCGGGTAAGGAGAGGCTGAACTGGAGAAGACCGTGGCCGGGTGGGAGGCCGACTACGAAAGTAAGCCCTCGACCGACGGTGATCTTAGCCAATCCATTAGTTATCCCCTGTGTGTAGCCGAATTTGACAAGTTTACTTGCCGGCGGATTTGGGCAGACATGAGAACCAATGTCCAGGCCCAGTATCAGTTCTACACCGAGGAGATAAGGTTGATCAGGGAGTCACGGGAAGCCCTCGTTGGGTCCGTGAAAGGGCTCCTTGATGTAATAGATCCCCGCCCGGTGGGAACCAGCTGCAGCAGAATCCCTCAGATAGTGGGGCGTCTCGAGGATGCACCGAGCGCCTTGAAAAGGTACTCGGATGAGCATGTTGTCGTCGGCGTGGCCCATACCCTGGCGATGACCAAATCCTTATACCCTAGGGCGGATATTGAAGCCATCGGGGAGGGGTTTGCCGAAGAGACGATGCCAGAGGAGGCGCTGGAGCTGATCGCCCGGGCGAAGCCGACTGCAGAGATAATTACCCAAGACCTGGGTCTATAAGGGCAACATCTTTATGTAGTCAGAATATATAAACTTGTGTAAACAAGCATGTGTAAATATGTGTGCAATGCCACCAAGCTTATTGTTCCGTTGTCATTAGCTTTACTTGAACGTGTAGTATGCACCGAGTTAGTCTGTCAGAACTTAATAAAAGCGTTCGAAGTAAGAAGCTGTACTCGGGCAAACATGACAGTCATAGTAAGGCTTCATAACTGAAGTGAAATAAGCTCGTATGTTATTGACAGCGCACATATATACATGCAGCCCCCGACTCACTACTCGGTTGATATAAGCGGCGTAGTGAGTCAGAACTGTACACATGAGAATTATAGAACTCAGGTATAGAAAGGACGTAGCTGTTCTATGTTCCATGAGTTGCTGATGAGAACGCCGTCTTCAGTCTTCAGTCGGTAGGCGCCTGGCCGCGTGACCTCGGCTATAATGAACGGCCCTTCCCAGATTGGGGATAATTTATGCCTGTCTTTGGTGGTTTGTATTTTCCTTAGAACGAGATCCCCGACCAAAAAGGCGCGGCCACGGACATTGCGATTGTGGTAGCGACGTAGGCTTTGAAGATACCTTGCCGACTGGATAGTTGCGGTGTCTCTTGCTTCTTCCAGCTGATCTAGTTCGACCAGCCGGGTATAGTTGGAGTCATCCTCTGAGTAGGCCCGGACTCGTGGAGAGCCAAACTGTAACTCAGTAGGTAGCATAGCCTCGGCACCGTAGACCAGGAAGAAAAGGGGATTGCCCTGTCGCCCGACTAACCGTGGTTCTGAGAGACCAGAGAACGGATGGGAGTTCTTGTACCCACCGGCCCGCATATGGTGTAGTCGATCGAATATCCTGGCCTTGATGCTTGTAAGACCATGCCGTGACCTCGTTCAACCTGCCCGTTGCTCCACGGGTGTGCCACGGATGCATAGCAGATCTTGATGCCGAAGTGTCACAGAAGTCTTGGAATACGCCCGCCGCGAACTGGTACTGTCCCCTACCTGGCGCGCCAACTGTCTATGTTTACACCGGCAATAATATATGGGGCTAGTCGGCGGATGGAAACTCGTGGATTGCAAAGGAACACAAGGAGATTTTATACTGGTTCAGGCCCTCGATGTGAGGTAATACCCTACGTCCAGTTGTGGTGTTATTCCTTTGAGGATTTGTGGTGGTGATTCTGGTGAACCAACTCAACCTGCCCTCAGGGGCGCCCTGCCTCCCCTTATATACTGGGGGACAGGGTTACAAGGTAGGAGTCCCCGTCGGATTACAACTAGGAGATCTCCCCTTAGAGATATAATGTACCCGGCTAGGACTGTATATTCCTTATTGTACAAGGCAAGGTCTGCCGAGGGTTACCATATCTCTAATTACAAGGCTAGGCCCATCCTCTATCCGAGTGACCCATATGCTTTTCATGAGATACCTGGGGCCCATGGCACCCACCTATAGGATGGTTACAAAGAACAAAAACACTGCCTTGTTCATTTGATGGTACAAACCGTTTCAAGGAGCTTTTGCGTAGCGTCAGGTGATTTTTTTTTGCTTATGCAGTTATGCCTATTTAAAGTAACAGCAAATTCATTTCGAGAGGAATATTACAGATCCATTGTGTAGAAGTAGAAACTACTCCCATTTGTAACAACTAGCTAAATACACATAATTTACTCTTAATTTTATATGTAGCTATCCATTTAGATTTAGTTGCAAAAGTAACAAATTTGTTCCTGGTATTATCCATATGGTGATATGGAGGTCCAACTTTCAATTATTATTAGTTCACGCAAACACCAATGATACTAAAAGAGGCTTAATGTTTCAGAAATGGTATGCATTATCTGCCTAGCACACTGGTTTACTTATTCATCCCTGGTAAGGCATCTTTATCATTTTGCACATAACCTTAAAATGACTAGCTTAAAATTGATCTGCCCTTATGCAGGACTTTTTAGTAATCACAGTCCACTCTACTTTGTCAATACTAAAAGAATCATTTCGAAGATGGGGCTTACTTGCCATATTGCAAGGATTCATAGTGAGGTAACTGAGCTCAACAAGGGTGCATGCAAGGCTTTTCTCATGTTTGTCAAGCACTAGATTTTTGTGTTCCTATCTGTTTGTCCCTGTATCACCTTTCACTTCACTCAGGCATCAGTGGAGAAAAATGCGCGGGAACTGAAACTATACATTGAAGAGCTCTACTGGGGTTCTGGTAAACAGGTGTTGCTCCTGGGACATAGCAAGGGTGGAGTTGATGCGGCTGCGGCGCTTTCATTGTACTGGTCTGAACTCAAGGGCAAGGTTGCCGGACTGGCATTGGTTTAGAGCCCATATGGTGGCACCCCGGTAGCTTCCGACATCCTTCGGGAAGGCCAACTTGCTGACAAGGCGACAAGGAAGATCGTGGAACTCATCATATGCAAACTCATCAAGGTCCTCATTATCCTGGTCTCTGTGTTACCTAATCAAGATCAATCCTTTATGAATTGTTCATACAATGACATTGTTTATTCATGCCTTGTCCATTTCATATGATATTCTTAACAAGTAAACAATTGCAGGGTGATATAAGGGCCTTGGAGGATCTCACATATGACAAGAGAAGGGACTTCATATCCAACCACAAGCTGCCTGTCGATGAGTTGCCGATCATCTCCTTCCACACCGAAGCCAGCACTGCCCCGACGATGCTCGCGTCATTGTCACGCGTCGCCCAAGCCGAGCTCCTCCCATGGCTCCCATTGTCATGGTTCTTGTCTGCACCCGAGTACGCCGAATCGGTGCTCGCCTCTCTGAAGCTCCCCGTGGTCGTGCCTGCGTCGGCAGCCATGGCCATCAGCGCGCTTCACCTGAGGCTGCGCTACGGTGACAGGAGCGATGGGCTGGTGACGCGGCGCGACGCCGAGGTGCCCGGCTCGGTGGTGGTGAGGCCGGAGAGGAGGCTGGACCATGCGTGGATGGTGCACTCCACGCTGAGGAAGGATCGTACCGAGGCGGATGCCACTCAGATGTGTGAGGCTCTGATGGCCATGCTTGTTGAGATTGGAAAGAAGAAATGCTGTTGATCATCATCTATACGACCCGCTTCAGTTCTCAGTTAGATTCTAGTTTGAACTTGAAACTTACTATCAATGTTTTCTTTTGAAAAACTTACTATCTAATGTCTTAATCATAGATAATGTTACAAGAAACAGTAACAAATAGAGAATGAATTTCACTTTTAAGGACCAATACAAAATGCTCTTTATTTTGGGAACGAATCCTATACACACAAGTTTTTCCGTGCACAACAACTAACAAATATCATAAAAATTCTAAAAAAAAATTATACATGTACTTCCAATAATACTATACCTATATATAAAGTCTTATCTTCAAATCCAAATTTATACTCTTAAAACTGTTAGATTTTTTTACAACTAAAATATAATGAATTTGAACGTGTAATACTATTGAAAGTACACGTACAAATTTTTCTAGAAATTTTTGTGATATTTGTTATTTGATATACGGTGTGCGTACGAAAAGCTAAAATCTATAGGATATATTCTCCTTTATTTTTCCCTGAAAATAAATACTACAGTATTTTTATTTTTCCCTGAAAACAACTACTATATGATGATAGGCTGAATAGTTTTTTTAGACGATAGACTGTACGGTTTGTTTCATATGGATCGTACAATTTCTGCTATTTTTACAGTCTTGTATGCTGATGAAAGATTCTTCTATCGAAACAAAAAGTACGGAAAGGAGGCAACGGATGCCGCAAATCGAGGATTTGAGGGTTTACAATCTTGACAAAAAGGGATCCAAAATCGTAAAATTTTGAACCGGTCTGAAAGTCGATCTCGAGGGGTAATTCCAATGGCTTTTGAGAAATTAATTTTGAAATTGTAAATTCGATCAAAATTGGTTGAAATTTCTTAGGTTTTGACACCTCGATGGGGTCGAAATTCCCAACGATATATCGTGAACCCTGGAGAGTACGCTTTATGTTCCGACCTATTACGCTTCACCACTAGAACGCGAAGATTTGATGTTTCTTCCCGATACGTAATGAAGAGGGCCCACTGGCAGTGTCACTCTCCACGCCTCCTCCCCTTAAACCCTCGTCAAAACCGCTGCTTCAGAGAATATTTCCATTTTCTACCCCTTCCTCCCTTCACCTCCCTCCGCCGCCGACGCAGCCATGGCGACGCGGCGATGCCTCCTCCGCCTCCTCTCGCGCCGCCTCATCGCTCACAGTCCTCAGCCCCTGGCGCCGGCCTCTATCGCGGCACGAACCCTAACGTCCTTGTCCCAGCCCCTCACGCCGCACAGCCCCCGCGTTCTCACCTCCCCCCGGCTCTTCCCCTCGCGCTGCCACTTCGCATCCCGATCCTCCGGTGACGAGGAGGAGGGGGACGATGACAATCACTGCGACGAAGAGGGGAGCGAGGACGAGTGGGGGGAGGAGGAGGCGGTGGCGTTGAAGCCTCCCAGCGGGAAGACGGAGGAGGAGAAGGTGGCGGAGGCGGCGGAGATAGGGTATAAGGTGGTGGGCCCTCTTGGGGCCGACGAGAAGCCCTTCAAGCCCTACGAGCCCGTCTTCGCCGTCGTCTAGGTCAGCTCCATCTGTTCCCAAGCTTTCGTTTTGCGTTTGGTCGTGGATCTGGTGGGTGATTGGATACGGTTGCTTCTTCCTGCAGATTGGTTCGCATCAGTTTAAGGTAAGCAATGGCGATTCAATCTTCACGGAGAGGTTGAAGTTTTGCGATGTGAATGATAAGGTAATTGTGCACTTTGAACGCAACTGTTACTTTTATTTGGATTAAGGATGCGTTAGATAACTTGATGTCTAGCAAGCTGCAACTTATAATTGATACGGTATAGTTGAGGTTATGAGATCATGATTCAGTGCAGAGGTTTATCGTCTTTGCCCATATGGTGATGGTGATAAATGATACCTATTGTTGTGAAACTTCGAGTTCTGGATCATAGAGGCACTTGACATGTTAAGATGTAGAATTGTATGCAATGCATGATCTAATCTTGGTACAATGATCCCACTGTTAGCTCTTTTGATTACTGGATTTTGTTTCATTTATGATGAGAGCTTTGAACTTTCATATTAAGAAATTTTCCAATTTAAGCTTGCAGAGTATGTGGACGTGTTAGAAACATGAACTGTTGTGTAGGGTTAAGTGGAACCTTAATGAGCGGATACTTGTTTTAGTTGCATTAATGTTAGTTCTGTCACTACACCTTATTTTCATATCATAATACACTTCCATTAGTGCCAGCCCCAGTGGTCTCTACTTGCTTCTTATATTTTCCAATTCTATCGAAAGTTTTGCTGATGTTGTTGGCATGGTTACCTGGTGTAGTTAATTTTGAATCGAGTTCTCATGCTTGGCTCACAAGCTCAAACAGTCATTGGGAGGCCAATTCTTCCTGATACTGCTGTTCATGCTGTCGTTGAAGAGCATGTAAGAAAGACACTTCTTGCAAGCATTTATTTCACGTTTCAGGGAGCATGTTATTCAGTCTGACAGTCTTTGCATTAGCATTTAGTTCATGAAATGATTGCTAGTCTTTATTTGTTGAAACAAGTTTGCAAGCAAATCGAAATGATTGCTAGTATTTATTTGTTGAAACAAGTTTGCAAGCACATCAGTTAAGTACTAGATCTGCATTTTTGCAAATAATGCGATAAGCAATATGTATGCAGATTTCCTGTTTATCTGAATCCATATTATCAAGGAATCGTTAATATGCATGGAAACCGTCTTTGCATGGCATAGGTATACAAGTGATCTATGTATTTAAAGGCTGATGGTACCCTTGGTACTTTTTTATTGTATGCTGTCATTAAGGTTGGAAATGTGTGTTGTAGTAGGATTCTCCACACTAAAGGACTACATTACTTGATTTATTGTGCTAGAAAATTCGCAAAAACAAGTGGTGCATATTTTTGCAGTTTCCTTTGTTATGCTACCATCAACTGATGATGTTAACATGCTAAAGATCTACATTATGTATGCTGAGCATGTTCTGATCGCTATATTGGAAGTCTGCTTTACATATAGTTTGTATGAGATAGCAGACACTATGGTTTTCATTACTTTTGAAGGACCATGAACTAATTTATTGGCCTGCATCATTCCTATTGCTACTTCACATGATCCCTCCAAACTACCAAAATTAACTAAAATGAAATGATTATAAGCTATATCCTGAAATACATATGGGGGTTAATTTCTGCTACTTTTACTTCTGGATTTTCCTGACATCCATCTGCCCTAATGTGTAAAGAAACATTTGATAACAAAGAACTTTCACCAGCTTTGTGTTCAATTTGTTCAAGTTGCAAGACACTATAACACATTTTTTTGACTCAAATATTCTTGATGTTGGTTTTTCAGGCCCTAGATGCAAAAGTTATTATATTCAAGAAGAAAGAAGAAAAAATTACCGCCGAACAAAGGGCCATCGTCAGGTAATTTCATATCAGTTGTTTTCATTATTTTGTGTTCTTCAAATAAAAGATGCTACTATTGATCGTATTCCCTGCATTACTTAGTAACATAGTTACTTTATGCCCTGACAATTTTCAGGAGTTGACAAAGCTGAGAATAACCAATATTGAAGGAATTGATAAGTCAGAGGCTGCTGCTGTTGCTGCTTAAATTAAGGCAAATAATCAAGGACATGGCTTTCTTGTGTTTATGTTGACACTTTCGAGGGCTGTCCTACATGATGTCCTTCAATCAAATCTTGATGCGCATGCTGTGGCTTATTCTCATTCACAAATTGAAAGAGCCAAAATCTGACGCTCTTGTCTATGTATCCACATTTTGTGCACGGGCTACTCAAGCTATGCTTTCTCACACAATGCCAATGTCTTGACCAGTTTGGAACTTTGGATATTCTGATGTGGATCATATCTTGTAGTTACAAAGATAACTGACTTCCATTTTCTTTTTGCATTTACTGGCGTACCTCCTTGAATGTCTTCTGGTGCATCAGTGCCATGTATACTGTTCCAGACATGCATAATGAAGCTGAAAGTTTGGTTCCCATTTGGTTAGAAATCTGAACTGAAACTGTAAATGCCTGCTAATATAACTAAAATATGATGATATATACATAGTAGTAATATGATGGAGTAATAAGAATATCAGGATATCAAAACAAGAATTGAAAGCGCGATATCCATCTGATATTCTAGAGGATATCAGGCCTACTCATATCCATATTTGCAACACTGACACCACTCTGTTTTAGCTGCTATTATATGCTTTTCTCAGAAGAAGAGACATTACAGAGCAAAATAGAGATGAATTTCACTTTTAAGGACCAATACAAAATGCTCTTTATTTTGGGACGAATCCTATACACACAAGTTTTCCCGTGCACAAGAACTAACAAATATCATAAAAATTCTAAATAAAAATTATACATGTACTTCCAATAATACTATACCTATATATAAAGTCTTATCTTCAAATTCAAATTTATACTCTAAAACTGTTAGATTTTTTTTTACAACTAAAATATAATGAATTTGAAGGTGTAATACTATTGAAAGTACATGTACAAATTTTTCTAGAAATTTTTGTGATATTTGTTATTTGATTATACGGGTGTGCGTACGAAAAGCTTAAATCAATAGGATATATTCTCCTTTATTTTTCCCTGAAAATAAATACTACAGTATTTTTATTTTTCCCTGAAAACAACTACTATATGATGATAGGCTGAATAGTTTTTTTAGACGATAGACTGTATGGTTTGTTTCATATGGATCGTACAATTTCTGCAACTTTTACAGTTTTGTATGCTGATGAAAGATTCTTCTATCGAAACAAAAGGTACGGAAAGGAGGCAACGGATCCCGCAAATCGAGGATTTGAGGGTTTACAATCTTGACAAAAACGGATCAAAAATCGTAAAATTTTGAACCGGTCTGAAAGTCGATCTCGAGGGGTAATTCCAATGGCTTTTGAGAAATTTAATTTTGAAATTGTAAATTCGATCAAAATTGGTTGGAGTTTCTTAGGATTTGACATCTCGATGGGGTCGGAATTCCCAACAACATATCGTGAACCATGGAGAGTACGTTTTATGTTCCGACGTATTACGCTTCACCACTAGAACGCGAAGATTTGATGTTTCTTCCCGATACGTAATGAAGAGGGCCGACTAGCAGTGTCACTCTCCGCGCCTCCTCCCCTTAAACCCTCGTCAAAACCGCTGCTTCAGAGAATATTTCCATTTCTACCCCTTCCTCCCCTTCACCTCCCTCCGCCGCCGCCGCAGCCATGGCGACGCGGCGATGCCTCCTCCGTCTCCTCTCGCGCCGCCTCATCGCTCACAGTCCTCAGCCCCTGGCGCCGGCCTCTATCGCGGCACGAACCCAAACGTCCTTGTCCCAGCCCCTCGCGCTGCACAGCCCCCGCGTCCTGGTCCGGACTATATAACATGGAATGGCAACAATTTGTACAGTACGGACCATGCGAACAGAGTGAGGATCGTCCGGACTATATAATGTGAAATGGCAACAATTTGTACAGTACAGACCGTCCGAACAGGGTGAGGATGGTCCGGACTGTATTATGTGAAATCGCAACAATTTGTACAGTGCGGACCGTCCGAACAGCTTGAGGATGGCCCGGACTATACAATGTGAATTGGCAATTTGTACGGTTCGGACCGTCCGAACAAGGTGAGGATGGTCCGGACTATATAACGTGAAATGGCAACAATTTGTACAGTACGGACCGTCCGAACATGGTGTAGATGGTCCGGACTATATAATGTGAAATGACAACAATTTGTATAGTGCGGACCGTCTGAACATCTTGAGGATGGTCCGGACTAGATGATGTGAAATGGCAATTTGTACAGTTGGACCGTCCGAACAAGGTGAGGATGGTCCGGACTATATACTGAATATATAATTGAATGGCAAAATTCCGGTGTACAGTATAGACCGTCCGCCAAACATGGTGTCGATATGGTCCCGGGCATAATTGAAATGCAACAAATTGTATAACATCCTGTAGTGAGCCCGGGCAGCGCCGGATTCTCTAGAGACTCTTCAGCGCTGGCCCGGGGATCGGCGCCGTGAGGCTACATCGCGGACCCGTGGTGGAGGCCCTGTCTGTATCCCGGGCGGCTATCTTCCTAGTCATCTTTTCCTCTGCAGGTTGCGACCCCTGAGGAGCTTTGGCTCGAGCAGACCCGGGTCATAGCAATTAGACAATCTAAGCAGGCGGTCCGAACCTCGACGCGGCCCGCGAGCCCGTCTGGCCGGCTCCTCCCGGCAAATGCCGAGGCGCCCGGGCTGCCGTACCCCGTGCTCGGTAGTCCCGCCCCGTTTCGGAGCCCTTACCGATAGCTCCAGGACCTGGGCGCTATGGGCACCGGATGACGCTCAGAGCGTACTGCGCCGCTCATACCCGGGCTATTTGTATGGTATGTCTAGCCGTAGAGCGGCTCGGAGCCCGATTCTGAGGAGCCCAACCCGGACGGCATCGCAAGGCGAGTGCGGCCTTTGGACGCGGCCCAGAACAACTCGAATAGGGCACGATGCTCCTGGACTGCATTGCCCCGGCGAGCACGCCCGGAGAGATCGTCCGATTCGTCCCACATTACAGTTTGGGGCCCCCGATCCCGGACATACTTAGGGTACGACCGCCCGGACTTCATCGACGCGATGGCAAGTCCGGCGGTTCGTCCCGACCAGGTCTAGGGCCTCCGGGCCCATAGGGTACGACTGCTCGGACTCACCAAATTGGACGTGATGGCAAGTCCGGGCGGTTCGTCCCGACCCAGTCCGGGGCCTCCGGAAACATATAGGGGGTGATAATCCGGACCGCCGCTGTCGAGCGCTGAGTCCGGCAGGCCGCTCCCGGTTGACAATTCCCGGTTGAACGGCTGCTCCCGGTCGATCGGCGCTCCAGTTGATTAGTTCCCGGTAGATCGGCTGCTCCCGGTGGAACGGCTGTTCCCGGTTGATCGGTTGCTCCCGGTTGATAGTTTTTTTTCCGGTCTCTCGAGTTCGCTCGCTCCTGGTTGATCGGCCGCTCCCGGTTGATTAGTTCCCGGTTGATCGGCTGCTCCCGATTGACCGACCGCTCCCGATAGATCGGCACCTCCCGGTTGAGGATCTTCTCCCGGTATCGAGAGCTCGCTCACGAGGAAGCTAAGCTTGAGCACGGCCCCTGACAGGCCGGAACCAGAGAGCATATAACAGGTGTCGGTATGCTTCTTCGGCGAGGCGCCGCTCCTCGCTCATTACCAGCTTCTCCTCGGCAAGAAAGTCGTCCCGATATGGTTCACATTTTAGTCCGGGGCCCTGGGTCCCGGGCGCATATTCGAGCCGAGGCTCGGATTCCCAAATCCGCGCCCCGAGCCCAACACCGAGGTGCCGAACCAGGGCGGCCTCCCCAAGGCGAGTGCAAGCCTAGGAACGCGACACCCGAAGTAGGGCGCGATGACCCGGATAGCACCGCCCCGGCGAGAATGCGTCCGGAAGGTCATCTCACATCCCATATTCAAGCCCGGGGCCCTGGGTCCCGAGCACATATTTGAGCCGAGGCACGGATTCCCGAATCCGCGCCTCGGGGTGGACACCGAGGTGCTGAACCAGGGCGGCCTCGCCAAGGCGAGTGCAGGCCTAGGAACGCGGCACCCGAAGTACGGCGCGATAGCCCGGATAGCACCGCCCCAGCAAGAATGCGTCCGGAAGGTCGTCTCACATCCCATATTCAAAGCCCGGGCCCCCGAAACCCGGCTTATATCAAAAAAATATTCCTGTCCGGGGCCCCCGGGTCCCGGACACTTATTCTCCGCATGATAGCCAGGCCAGGTCCCTGAGCACATGCGACTCGGGCTCGCGAGGGAAGCGAGTCCGAGCTCCATCCCCAGACAAGGGACCCCCAGTACAAGCGACCTCCAAAAAACACAATAAACCAAGGTACGAAAAATGTAAAAATAATCATATACATATGCAAACACCTCTCTTTGTACAAGACAGGCAAAACCGGAGCGCAAGCACAAGCGAGGCCCGGAGATGTCATCACACGAGGGAAGGTCACCGGAGTACTTTGCACCGAACCCCGGGCGGTGCCAGAAGGTCAGCGCTCGGGGGCATGGAGGGCCCCCGGGCCCCGAAGGCGGCCGCGGATGGCGTCAGAAGGGAACCGGCATCATCCCCGAACTCTTCGTCGACATCGGCTCCACCCGATGCTCGCCGCAGTCGAGGAACCCTGCCCCCGGGCAGCGGACTCGGCCACGGCCTCCCGCGCCTCCTCGCGAACCTCCGCGATTTCTCGCAGCAGCGCCGAATTCACCCCCCGAGACGCGACCCGGCCTCTTGGCCCGGAACGACTTCCCCTTGCCTCCGGGGAAGTGTTTCCTCTCCCGCGCACCTCCATCTCCCACCAGGCGCGGGACGCCTCGTCGGCGGCAGATTCGGTGGCGACCTTCGATTGGACGACGCACCTCTCTATCGCCGCGATCTCCGGCCAGCGGTTGCCGCAAGAACTTGGTGGTAACGCCCGGGTCCCGGGCACATAATCCAGTCTACGCAACAAGTCTTCAAGCTACACCAGTCCAAGGCGAACCAGGTTCACCCCACGTCGCCTCTTTTCTTCAAGACGTGGCCCTGTTCCTGCCCGGGGCTAATCCCGGCCGAGCAACAGGGCCAGGGGCCACTGTCGGCGAAATGGGACTGGGGGTCCCATGTTCTGCGGGGACGCGCGGATCTCCGGCCATGCCAGCTCCTCCGGGCCCACTTTCTACAGAAGAGACGGCCAGCTACGGTCAACGTCCCGCTGGGCGCCCAGGGTGCCATCTTCCATCGGCCCCGGGTGCCGTGCCCGACGGCCGACTGCCGATGCCCAGGCCCGGGGCCGACTGCCGGCTTGTTAACACCAAAATTTGGTAAGGCCCTGTATCAGATTCGGTCAAAGGAGAGATTGCAGTCAACTGACGAAAAAGAGACCGGAATTGGGAAGGAGCCGTGAAGACCGTTACTTGGCAGTTATTTACTGTACCTATTAATTAGGGAAGTGTTTATCTTTAGGAAACCTGACCTCGTGTCCGGTCAGGATTAGTTAGCATTTTTCTGTTATGGATTGGAAATCATGTATCGTGTCCTATAAGGACTCATGTCAACTCGGGGTATGTAACGTATGCCCGGGTGCCTTGTAAATCATCACAACGATCAATACAACTTCGGCGCATCGCCACCCTTACGACGGGATCCTGCTTCTCGAGCCGGGCTGCATCGGTTAGGTCCGAACTCCTGCGAGAGGGTAAGTCTCGTTACCCCGGCTACCTATCGGCTAGGACTTTCTCGGTTAGGTCCGATATTCTAGTCGGTTTATGGTAGTCGGCTTACCACGATATATTTAGTTTATCTATGGCTGCATCAGTTCAATTTGATCTCATAGGTTAATTAGGTATATCACATCACGCGTACATAGATCGTATCGGCTTATCGGGTATAGCTTATCGACAGTTTGTGCTGCATCGGTTAGGTCCGACCTACTAAGCTGCCCCGATAAGTTATTCCTGTTAAGTCGATACTTTACGTGCAAGTGTCTTATCGGAGTGTATAGCCGATAAGTTATCATACACATCACGATCGCATTAGATCTATCGGCCTATCGAGATCTCACTATTATTACCAGTCTGTGCTGCAACGGTTGGGTCCGATCTACTAGACTGAATAATAGCGTTATTCTTAGTAAGCCGATGGGCCTCATGTGATGTTGTTATCGGAGTGCTTAGCCGATGAGTTATCTCTTTTTAAATACAGCCGATTATACTGCTTGCCTTTATTTTCTTGCCTACATTACTGTTACGATCGGCTGAGGACTAGCCGATCGGTGTACTATGCCGATCGCCGATCCGAGCGCAAGCACAAGCGGGTTCCCGGGCACGAGCACAGGTAAGGGCCCGGGCACAGGTATGGACAGTAGATGAAGACCCCGGGAGCCGATGTGAGCAAGGGCCCAGGCACGGGTGTGGGCAACACCTTCACAGCGATACCAGTAACTCTAAACTATAATCGGCTGCCATCATCGGCTTCCTGTTTACTCATGCTTTCTGTTTGCTTATCTTACCAAGTCTATAGCCGTCTTTTGAACATGTCTTCGATGATCGGCTAGCACAATATTTATTTATTTTATTATTGCTCATGCCATCATCGGCTTCCAGTCGATGTATAAGTGCTACAGTGCGTATCAGCCATCGGCCGATGATGCGAGTCCCGATCGGCTTCGAGCCGATTGGCTCATGGATCTAATATTTTCTATCTCCTTGTCAATTACCAGGTCAAATTGACTGGCACGCCTACGAACCTCAAGATTTAGGACCTGCACTGGAGTTAAGCAGATCTCCCAGGCCTTCACGTGTCTCTAGGCGCTGAACCAGCTCGTCAACAAGCGTTTTTGGCACACAACCCGAGAGTCCACCAATTAAGCCTTTGCAGGAGATGGTCAATGAGGCTGTTCACCATGCGCTCATCAATCAGTCGGGAGTCTTGGTAAACACACTGCATAATCTCATCAAAAAGACTGTTGATGGATCGATTACCCAAGAACCAACTCGGGGTCCTGTTTTTCTCCCGCCAAAGATGGAACCAAATCAAGTTAATTACAACATCAGTAGGGATGTACCAGAACACTTGTTCACACGGAACCAGGCTGGGGGGCAACAGGATATTCCTGCTGGATACCACCGATCTAGTTATTATGGAGGATATCAACAGAATTGTCCAGCAGGCGGAGCCGATCCAAATACTTACCAGAGGGAGTATCACAGAAAAAATCGGCAACCAACCCCACCGATACAGTATCAACAGTATCAACAGGAGAATGTAAGAGAAGAAGACTTATCGGCACGGGTTGAAGAGATAGTAAGGGAGCAGTTCGGGATCAAGCCGAAGGAACAAGCGTTCATGTATCGGCACCCATATCCTGAGTGGTTTGACAGGGTTCCGTTACCACACCGATATAGGGTCCCGGATTTCTCTAAGTTCTCAGGGCAGGACAACACGTCTACAGTAGAACATGTTAGCCGATTCCTGGCACAGTGCGGGGAGGCATCGGCTGAAGAGGCCCTGAGGGTTAGGTTTTTTCCCTTATCACTATCCGGATCGGCTTTTACATGGTTCTCTTTCTTACCGCCGAATTCTGTTCGGGGGTGGGCCGATCTGGAGAAACAGTTTCATAAATATTTCTTTGCTGGAATTCATGAGTTGAGACTGTCAGATTTGACATCGGTTAAGCAACGACCAGATGAAACAGTACCGGAATATGTTCAGCGATTTCGGGATATCAGAAACCGATGTTATAGTTTGAACCTGAGTGATGGGCATCTGGCTGATCTGGCTTTCCAGGGTCTCTTGGCGCCGATTAAGGAGTGATTTTCTTCGCAAGAGTTTGAATCCCTGTCGCACTTGGTACAGAAGGTATCGGCTCATGAAAGCCGATTTCAAGAGGCAAAAAGGGACAAGTACCAGAGGAGGGTTGCTCAAGTACAGGTCCATTCATCGGACTCAGACGATGAGGAATCCGATGCTGAAGTTGGATTGGCGGAGTGGGCCAGGAACAAGAAATCAGTATCATGCCCATGGGTCAAAGATATTGGCAAGGAGGAGAGGTATGACTTTGATATCAATAAAGCCAATAAAATCTTCGATCTGTTATTGCAAGAAAAGCAGATACAACTTCCGCCAAACCATGTGATTCCGTCGGCCGAAGAACTGAAGAAGAAGAAATATTGCAAGTGGCACAATGCGATATCGCATCACACCAACAAGTGCAAAGCTTTTCGGCAACAGATTCAATCGGCGGTCGAGCAAGGACGAATCAAGTTTGAAGACAAGAAGCTGATGAAGATAGATGGGCACCCGTTCCCTGTAAACATGGTCTATGCGGGGTCATCGTCAAGGGCTCAAACCGATGAAGGAAGACGTCAGAATAAATCGAGGATTACTTCATCGGGTATGATAGAGAAGTACTCAAGGTACAATGAACAGAGGGATGAACCAGAACAATATAATCCGCACTGGAACTGCCCATTCTTCCGATTTTGCTGGGATCAAGGGATGAGATTGCCATCAGTAGAAGATTGCCCCGAATGCAGTAGTATGGGGGATCGCCGTGATCAGCAGCAGAGGTTTTCACAAGATCGGCCGTCTCGGAAAAGAGCATCGGTTCATAGCCGATTAGGGCCGATCCATGAAGAGTTCTTTGAAGAAGACAAAGAGGGAGTACATGAGAAACAAATCCAGAGTCCTCAGTGGTGTCCTAGTGGCATACTCACGAAGAATCAGAAGAGAAGGGCACAACGGTTATGGCACCGGGGAGCAAAAGGAAGAGCAGCGCCAAGATCAGGAGGGAGCCGATCATCGTCCCAAGAGGACTAAACAAGTTTGGCGAGTAAGGAGGAAGGACGATGAAGTCGCATCGGCTCTGGTGAACATGGTTTTCTTTCTGCCCAGGGAGTACAGGGCGTTTTCGTCAGACGAGGAAGGCGATGAGGAAGTTTTCGCTCAGGTAACACTACAACCTGACCAAGCTACATTTGATAAACCCAAAGAGTCAGAGCATCGGCACCTAAAGCCATTATACATCAAGGGCTATGTAAATGCGAAGCCGATGACAAAGCTGCTGGTTGACGGAGGAGCAGCAGTTAATCTCATGCCTCATACCACATTCCGGAAGTTGGGGAAGACCGCCGAAGATCTAATCAAGACAAATATGGTGCTTAAAGACTTCGGGGGAAATTCATCAAAGGCGAAAGGCGTGTTGAACGTGGAGCTAACAGTGGGAAACAAGACATTGCCAACCACGTTTTTCGTTATCGACGGAAAGGGATCGTACAGCTTGCTCCTCGGCAGGGATTGGATTCACGCAAATTGTTGCGTGCCTTCGACAATGCATCAATGTCTGATACAATGGCAGGGAGATCAGGTCGAAGTGGTCTTGGCAGATCGGTCAACCAACATTGCAATGACCGATCTACCGGTTTGGGAAGCCGATGGTGTTGATTGCCTATCTGGGAAAGTTTGGGAAGGAGACTATCTCAAGGTTACTAGCCAGGGGCTACAGCCGATCCAGCAAGTCGGCTCTGAATTGTTGCTCTGATGGGTTCTATTGAAGACTTTGAGGGGAAATTGGGGCAAGGATTTACGTCGGCTGATGATTTGGAAGAGATCGATATTGGACCAGGAGATAGACCAAGGCCGACGTACATAAGCAAGAAATTGTGCCCTGAACTCCGGGAAGATTTGATAAAATTGCTGAAAGAGTATCGGGAGTGTTTCGCCTGGGAGTACCATGAGATGCCAGGATTAAGTCGATCAATTGTTGAACATCGGCTGCCCATTAAACCAGGATATCGGCCATTCAAGCAAGCTCCAAGGAGATTCAAGGCAGAATTATACGAGCCAATCAAGGCAGAAATTACAAGGTTGTATGACACCAAGTTCATTAGACCATGCCGATATGCTGAATGGGTTTCTAATATCGTCCCGGTGGAGAAGAAAAATGGAAAATTGAGGATATGTATTGACTTCCGGGATCTGAACAAAGCTACCCCCAAAGATGAGTACCCGATGCCGATAGCGGATTTATTGGTGGATGCCGCATCAGGGCATAAGATTATCAGCTTCATGGACGGCAATGCAGGGTATAATCAGATTTTTATGGCAGAAGAAGATGTACACAAGACTGCGTTTCGGTGTCCTGGAGCTATCGGTTTGTATGAGTGGGTAGTAATGACTTTTGGATTAAAGAGTGCCGGTGCGACTTATCAGAGAGCGATGAATTATATATTTCATCATCTCATCGGCTTGTTGGTAGAAATCTACATTGATGATGTGGTGGTTAAGTCTAAAAGTGAGGAAAGCCATATAGCCGATTTGCGAAGAGTGCTGGAGAGGGCCAAGAAATACGGACTAAGGATGAATCCCAATAAGTGCGCTTTTGGTGTATCGGCTGGGCAATTTTTGGGCTTCATGGTTCATGAGCGAGGAATTGAAGTTAGTCAGCGAAGCATCAGAGCTATTAAGACTACGGAGCCACCAAGCAATAAGACAGAGCTGCAGTCATTGATCGGCAAGATTAATTTTGTGAGGAGATTTATATCAAATTTATCAGGGAAGATTGAATCTTTCACGCCGTTGTTGAAGTTGAAGGCCGATCAAGAGTTTGTGTGGGGGACAGCACAGCAGAGGGCATTTGACGAGATCAAGAGTTATCTGAGTTCCCCACCAATTTTAATTCCGCCGCAGAGAGGAGTACCGTTTAGGTTATATTTATCAGCCGATGAGAAATCCATCGGATCTGTTTTGATTCAAGAATTTGAAGGCAAAGAGCGGGTTGTGTTTTATCTGAGCAGAAGGCTTTTGGATGCTGAAACAAGATATCCTGCGGTGGAGAAATTATGCCTGTGCTTATATTTCTCGTGTACAAAGTTAAGGCATTACATCCTATCGGCTGAGTGTATAGTGGTTTGCAAAGCCGATGTGGTCAAATATATGTTATCGGCTCCAGTCTTGAAAGGGCGAGTCGGTAAATGGATTTTTGCTTTGACAGAGTTTGACTTAAAATATGAATCGGCTAAAGCGATCAAGGGACAGGTAGTGGCCGATTTCATTGTACAGCACAGGGGGCCTCATGAGAATTATGTGGAACCGGTCCCATGGACTTTGTTTTTTGATGGATCGGTTTGCAAGCATGGATCTGGTATCTGCTTAGTTATTATATCGCCTCGGGGGGCAAGTTTTGAGTTTGCTTTTACAATTAAGCCTTATCGGACTAACAATCAAGCAGAATACGAGGCGGTGTTGAAAGGGCTTCAACTTTTAAGAGAGATAGGAGCCGATATCATAGAGGTTGTTGGTGATTCCTTATTGGTGATCAAGCAGTTGTTTGGGGAGTATGAGTGTAGGGATGATGTTTTGAGATCATATTATGAAGAGTGTACATATTTGTTAAAGGATTTCAAGATGGTATCAATGAATCATATTCCCAGGGAGCAGAACTTAGAAGCCAACGATCTTGCTCAGGTTGCTTCTGGTTATCGGCTAGATAAGCAGGTTGAGGTTGAAATAGCCGATAGCGACGTTCAAGACAAGGCCAATGACTGGAGACAGGAGATAATTAATTACTTGCAAAATCCGTCGCAGTCGGTCTCTAGGAAAATTCGGTACAAGGCTACTAAATATGTGTTGCTTGATGGGGAACTGTATTATCGGACTTTTGAAGGAGTTCTACTTAGGTGCTTGAATCTGGAAGAGGCCAAAGTGGTTATGTGCGAGGTACACGAAGGCATCTGTGGGACTCATCAGTCGGCTCATAAGATGAAGTGGTTGCTGAGAAGAGTGGGATATTTTTGGCCGACAATGCTGGAAGATTGCTTCAGATATTATAAAGGATGTCAAGATTGTCAGAAATTTGGAAATATACAGCGAGCACCAGCATCGGCTATGAATCCTATCATCAAACCGTGGCCGTTCAGAGGATGGCGAATTGACATGATCGCCAGGTTTTTCCTCCATCAAGTAAAGGACATAAGTTCATATTGGCGGCAACAGATTATTTTACCAAGTGGGTAGAGGCGATTCCTTTGAAGAAAGTTACATCCAAGGAAGCGATCGAGTTTGTGAAGGAGCATATAATTTATCGATTTGGGATTCCTCAGACGATAGCTACTGATCAGGGGTCTATTTTTGTGTCTGATGAATTTCAACAGTTTGCTGCCAGTATGGGAATCAAGTTGCTAAATTCGTCGCCGTATTATGCTCAGGTCGATGGGCAGGCAGAAGCTTCTAACAAGAGTTTGATCAAGTTGATTAAGCGGAAAATTGATGAGCAGCCGCGGCGATGGCATACTTCATTAGCCGATTCATTATGGGCCTATCGGATGGCATGTCATGGATCTACTAGGGTGCCACCGTATCAGTTAGTGTATGGACATGAAGCGATTTTACCTTGGGAGACTAACATCGGCTCTAGGAGGATTTCTTTGCAAGATCAGTTGACAGCCGATGATTATTATAACTTAATGACAGATGAACTTGAAGATTTGGCTCAGAATCGGTTAAGGGCATTGGAAAGGATTAAGGAAAACAAGGCTAGGGCAGCTCGGCATTACAACAAAAAAGTGGTGAATAAATTGTTTGTCGAGGGAGATCTTGTATGGAAGTTGATTTTGCCGATCGGGTCCAGAGATAGCAGATTTGGAAAGTGGTCACCTAATTGGGAAGGGCCCTATCGAATTAATTGTTGTGTGCCTGGTAATGCCTATATATTAGAAGATCTTGACGGGACAGAGTTTGCTAAACCACTTAATGGGAAATATCTCAAGAAATACTACCCTAGCGTTTGGATCAACTCTTGAATCGGTTAAGTGCAGCCGATTTTATTTTCAGAAAGCCGATGTTTTGCATCGCCTAAAGACAGCCGATATCAATTGGTATCGCTGTCGATGCTTTGCACCGGCAATAATACTATGGGGCTACTCGGCGACCTGGAATTCGGTGGATTGCAGAGGAACACAGGAGAATTATACTGGTTCAGGCCCTCGATGTGAGGTAATACCCTACGTCCAGTTGAGGTGTTATTCCTCTGAGGTGGATTTGTGATCAATGATCTGGTGTGCCCTCATGGGGCGCCCTGCCTCCCTTTATATACTAGGGGATAGGGGTACAAGGTAAGGATCCCAGTCGGATACGACCAAGGGATTTCCTTATTAGAGATAGAATCCTATCCGACTAAGGCTATGTTTCCTTATTGTACAAGGCACAGCCTGCCGGGTGCTATCTTATCTCTAATTACATGATCTGGCCCATCCTCTATCCGAGTGGCCCATATGCTTGCAGTGAGGTACCCGGGGCCCATGGCTCCCACAGTAGCCCCTGAGACCTTCATAGTTGAGTCACAGCTGATGCCGAGTGCTCATCCTCCAGGGTGAAGGTTACCCGAGTGCGATGCTTCCGAGTACTCTTTGTCCGAGTAAGTCTTCCCGAGTCCTGCTTCATGTTAGATGGCAGCGAGGCTATGAAGGGCTTCATGTAAATATATGAATAGTGTGCGCCGAATAGGCGCACCTATTAGGTGTAGCCCCCGACTTTGTGCTTAATTGTGAAGACAATTAAACATAAAGTCAAAGATCTTTAACCTGGAAGTCTTTCCCGAGTAGATTACTACTGGTATATGAGACTCTTCGGTATCATGTCAACCGAAATATAATTTATAGTCTTGCCGAGTAAGAGACTACTCGTATATAGGACTCTTCGACTTTATGTCGGTCGGAATATGAGTTTATAGTCTTTTCCGAGTGGCGTCCCACTCAAAAGCTAGACTCTTCCGCATCATGTCAGCGGGAATAGATATTTATAGTCTCTCCCGAGTAGTGCACTACTCGAAAGTTAGACTCTTCAGCGTCATGTCGGCTGGAATAATGTTGCTCATGGCAACTGATGGCCATGCATGTAGGCCGAGTACCACTTTATGAAAATAAATCCATTACGTGGTCAGGTGTTCCTGAGAAAGATACCTGCATCCCCAATTTTAATGAAGACCAGCTTGTGATCCTTGTAAGGATATATCCTCGAGACCTAGTGGATAAAACAGATACCCAAACATATATGTTTAGCAGTGAGGCTTTCATGAAGCATATCTGTTTACCTCATCGATTCCTGTGGGTAGCACCAGCGCTATAATTTCAACTCAGCCTGCGGGCGGCCCACATGGAGCATGCTACTGTAGGAACTCATGTCTTGTCGGCCCAATACCAACTGTGCAGGCCTGGGCCTATCTAGTCGGTTCAGGCTATAAAAGGATGGGGAGAGAGAAAAAGATACCATCATCTTCCCCAAAGCAGCCAATCTCTTCGTCTTCCACCTTCACGCCTAGCTTTTCGCCTCTCGCCCGGCTAGGGTTAGCAGCAACCGTTCCCCACCCGGACTCGAGCGATTTCAATCCTCTTCGTTTATTCCAAGCCCCCGATTCGCTTTCCCCCAAATCTCACCACCTCCAGTCATGCCAAAGGCGACGAATCCTGCGAGTGCACCAGGGACTTCTTGGCCAATCTCGGATTGCGGCTCGGTGAAGCTGAGACGGCTGGAGAGCGAGCTGAAGTTGCCCAGCCAAGAAGTGATCCGTTGGCGGTCGGCGAGGGATGAGTCGAGCCCCAACCCCCGGCCTGGTGAAACGGTAGTTTTTGCCTCTTTCTTTGATCGGGGCTTGTGTCTTCCGTCGTCTGATTTCTTCCGCCGCATCCTTGATTTCTACGGGCTAGAGTTGGTGCATTTAAATCCCAACTCGATCCTTCAGATCTCCATATTCGTTACTCTTTGCGAGTGCTTTCTGCCGGTGTTTGAGCCCCATTTCATCCTCTTCGACACTGTTCCATGTCAAGCCCCAACCTTTCCAGGAGTAATATCAGTGTGATTGGGGGGGGCTGGTCTTCAACTAAGGAGTGACGGGAAGAAACATATATCGATTTGCCCTTGAAATCTTCTCTGAAGGGCTGGCACAAGAGTGGTTTTACTGCGCCGATCTAGCTCCTTCCTTGCGCCCGTTTACTGGTATGCCGCCGGCGGTGTTGCCAAGCTGGTCTTTCGGAGCCAACCTTTGAAGAACTGGGCCAAGCACCATATATTGCTGACGAAGATAGATGACCTCAAGAGGGCCGGCTTGACGGGGCCCTGGGTGGCCTCGTCGTTTCCTGAACGAGGCGCGTTCCAGGCCGCTGAAGTTGAGAAGCGCTTTCGGCTGGGCCTTCATAAGGTAAAACACGATCCGACCGGGTGAGCAGCAGCAAGACGGCGGACAAAGGGCAGTGACCGATACCTTGTTTGGCTACTTCTCTGAAGGGGTCGTTGCCCACCGAAGATGATAACCCGCCGAGTTGCCCGCCTATAGCTTCATCCGGCCGCGGACCAAGGTAACCTTCTACCTTCTTCGTGGTGAACGCCTGTGGAACGATGATTGTTCAACCTTGCGTGATGGTATCTTGTCGACTTGCTTAGTAGTGGCAATGAGGAATTTGATGAAGATTCTCGTCCATTGTCTGCGGTCGCGTCGAGGAAGAGGCCGAGGAGTCCTCTGATGCCCAACCCGACTCCAAGAGAGCGGGGAAGAAGCCGATTTTATATCGGGGCGAGGATGGGCCATGACACGCGCGCCGTGAGTGGCAGCTTGAAGATAAAGGACACCGCTGCCACAAACGCCCACGCGGTCGAGTCCCAGGCTGAGATCAGCAGGCTTGACTCGACGTTGTCGTACTCAGCACAGCGCGCCAAGGGGCCAACCAGAGCAGAGGGCCGATTGGGGCGAAGGAACCCGAAACCAACCATCCAGGGTCGAACCAACTCAGGCCGATATGCCTCTGCCATCGATGAACACCGACCGGGGCGAGTGCCCATGCTAGCGCTTCGCCGGGGAGCGGCAGGCTGGCAGGAAGCTGAAGTCTCCAAAGGGGCGCTACTCCGAGCCTTCGTAGTCGTTGTATGTAAAAATAAACAGTCCTAATGTCTTGCTCTCGTTGTGCAGAAATACGAAGCGGGCCGATATCGACCTCAAAAAGGTTGACCCATCTGCTCCACGTTGATGAGTCCCGCCCCAGCCGAGCCAGCAAAAAAGGCAGCGAACACACTGCTGAGCCGGCGGCCAGCCCGGTCGCTGAGACCGAGGGTGGCTCCGTGACTACAGGGCCACTAAACCGCCACTTGACCAAGAGTGCTGTTGAAACCGAGGCCCCAGCCCCGAGGCATCGTACGTCGGCGGAGGCGGGGGAACGGAACCCCGAGCCGGTCCCCGATGTTGTAGGGGAAGGCGTGCTGAGGCCAGGACCCCGTCGCCATCAATATGAGTTATAGGCATCATCGCCATCGTCGCCGTTTGCCGCCGCGCCGGAGATCCCACATTTGCCTCGGATCGAAGCTCCCCCACGTGTGATGCCGCGGACCTTCACGTGGACACTCGCGACGGCACTATGAAAAGCTTCAGGCTCGATGAAGTCGTCGCAAGAGAGAACGCGAGAGCCTGCTTCGTGCCGCATCAGCGGGTCCCAGGGGGTTGCGGTATGATTCTTGTAGTGAAGCTCCAGCAATCTTCTTGTCTTGATGTTTAACTCTGTCGTCGGTTTTTCCTTGTCCGAGCAGAAGCTCGTTGCCGCAACGAGGCGATGAAACGGAGATCCTGGTCGAGATGGGCTCCCCACCTCAACGGAATTGCAACAACTCCGGGCATTGAAGCCGAGATGGAGGCGCGTCACACGAGGAGGGAGGCCTGGCTGAAGACCCGGTGCTGATCAGCTCAGGGCTAGAGACATGGTCCCTAGCCGAGAAGATCAGAGGTAAAATCCTCGAGCATATCTTTCCCGACTGGTCCGTTGTTGTATTCCTCCAGCTATGTCGATCCGACTGCTCGGTGGTGTCAATGACTGCACGATTGAGCTCTTGGCTAATCTGTGAATGCAGACCTCGAAGCGAGTTAAAGACCTGAGCGGAGAGGGAGTCGCAGGCTGAAGGAGGCCGAAGAAGCCAAGGCCGAGCTGAAAGGGTCAAGGCCGACCTGACAAAGGCCACACCGAGCTTGACCGGAGAAGTCCGAGTTGGAGAAGGCCGTCGTCAAAGCTCGGTAAGGAGAAGGCCGAACTGGAGAAGACCGTGGCCCGGGTGGGAGGCCGACTACGAAAGTAAGTCCTCAACCCGACTGTGATCTCAGCCAATACATTAGTCACCCTGTGTGTAGCCGAATCTGACAAGCTTACTTGCCGGCCGATCTGGGCAGCATGAGAGCCAACGTCCAGGCCCGTACCGGTTCTACACGGAGGAGATAAGGTCAATCAGGGAGTCACGGGAGGCCCTCGTCGGGGTCCGTGAAAGGGCTCCTTGACCTTGTCGATCCCCGCCAACAGTGGGGACCAGCTGTAGCAGAATTCCTCCAAATAATGGGGGGTCTCGAGGACGCGCCGAGTGCCCTGAAAAGGTACTCAGACGAGCGGTGGGTTGCCGCCGGGTGGCCCAGACCCTAGCAAATGACCAAGTCCATCTACCCGAGGCGCGGACATCGAGGCCATCGGGGAGGGATTTTCCGAGGACGACGACGCCCGAGGAAGCGCTGGAGCTGATCTCATAGGCGAAGCCCGACTGCTGAAGCGATTACCCGAGACCTGGGTCTGTAAGGGCAACTACATTTTGTAGTCGGTGTATATACATGCTTTTCATATACGATCATGTGTAAATATATGTGTCGTGCCGCAAACTTATTATTCGGTTGTCATTAGCTTTGCCCGACCGTGTAGGAATGCACCGAGTTAATTCGATAGAACTTGATAAAAAACGTTTGGAGTAAGATGAATATACTCGGGCGAACGCATCATAAGTCGTGGCAAGGCTTCATAACCAGGGTGTAAATAAGCTTGTATGTTATTGACAGAACACAATATATACATGCAGCCCCCGACTCAACTACTCGATTGCAACAAGCGGCGTAGTGAGTCAGGAAAAAACTGTACACATGGAAAATGTAAAACTCAGGTATAGAAAGGACGTAGCTGTTCTATATTCCATGAGTTGGTTGATGAGGACGCCACTTGGTCTCAGTCGGTAGGCGCCTGGCCGCGTGACCTCAGCTATAATGAACGGCCCTTCCCAGATGGGGGATAGTTTGTGCCTGTCCTTGGTGGTTTGTATTTTCCTAAAAAAAAAAAGAACAGAGATCCCGACCAAAAAGGCGCGGCCATGGACATTGCGATTTGTGGTAGCGACGCATGGCCTCTGAAAGATACCTTGCCGACTGGATTGTTGCGGGTCTCTTGCTTCTTCCAGCTGATCTAATTCGATCAGTCGGGTTGCCGTTGGAGTCGTCCTCGAGAGTAAGCCCAACACAGAAGACTCGCGGAGAGCCGAACTGTATCTCTGTCGGTAGCATGGCCTCGGTGCCGTAGACAGAAGAAAGGGGATTGCCCTGTTGCCCGACTAACTGTGTTCTAAGAGACCAGAGAACGGATGGTAGTTCTTGTACCCACCGACCCGCATATGGTTGTAGTCGTCGTATATCCTGGCCTTGATGCCTTGTAGGACCATGCCGTTGGCAATCGCTCAACCTACCCGTTGCTCCGCGGTGTGCCACAGATGCGTAGCAGATCTTGTGCCGAAGTTAACGTTGCAGAAATCTTGGAATAGGCCCGCCGCGAACTGAGTGCCGTTGTCGGTTATGATGCGGTTATGGACCCCAACCGGTATAGTATACTCAAGATGAAGTCCTTTGCTCGTGCCGCTGTGATTGTTTGCGACGGGTTTAGCCTCAATCCACTACTTGGTGAATTTATCCACATAGCGCGAATAAATGCGTGACCCCCCTGGCGCTTTCTTGACATGGCCCGACCATGTCGAGCCCCATATTGCAGAAAGGCCAGGCAAATGGGGATAGTCTGGAGTTCCTGGCAGGGAGATTTTGTCTGTCTTGCGCCAGAACTGGCAACCCTCACGCACCTGCGAACGATGTCTTTGGCGTCTGTGACTGCTGTGCGGCGGCAGAAGAAATCCCTGCCGATAAGCCTTTCCGACTAACGTCCTGGCAATATGCAGCGTGGTTGCCACAATAAATGCCCGAGTGGATTGAATGCAGGATCTGCTTGCCTTCCTCGGTGGTGACACAGCGGCTGAGGACACCGGATGCGCTCCTTCGGTAACAGGTCTTCTCCGACTAGCAGGAAGCTTTTGGCTTCGACGCTTGATCTGCTCGGCTTGACTTGCGATCTTCTGGGAGTTCATCGTCCAGGAGGAATTTGAGAATAGGACCCCTCCAGTCTGACATATGTGCAGCACTTCGTCGGTGGTCGGGGTAGGCTCGCCTCCCGACTGCTCTTGTGCCGGTTTCTTCTTGACTGATGGCTCCATAAGTTGCTCGACAAGATTCCAGTCAGAACCAATTCTCGCTTGGATCCCATGTCTTGCCAGCTCATCAGCCGCGTCGTTGTATTGACGCACGGACGTGTGTGATTTCCAGCCCGTCGAACTTGTTTTCCAAACTTTGCGGACCTCCTGACAGTATGCTGCCATTGTGTCGTCGAGACAGGTCCGTCTTTCATGACTGGTTGACCACGAGTTGGGAGTCTCCACGCACAACCAGTCGAATGTATGCCGAGTGATAGGCGATGCGGAGCCCGTGAACAAGAGCCTCGTACTCGGCGACGTTGTGGGAAGCGGAGTTGGATTTGTAGTACGTACTTTAACTTTTCGCCAGTAGAAAGGGGATGTCAGTATGACTCCAGACCCCGGCACACCGATCCGTAGGGAACCGTCAAAAAGTACATTGTCCAGTACTCTCTAGCTTTGTCGTTGGTGTTGGGAGTTGACCTTCTGTCCACTCGGCCACGAAGTCGGCTAGAGCTTGAGATTTGATAGCTGTCCGTGGCTGAAAGGTGATGTTCAACGCCATCAAGTCGAGTGCCCATTTAGCGATCGGCCGGTGGCCTCACGATTATGAAGGACGTCCCCGAGTGGAAACGCTTGTGACCACCGTGACTTGATGTGCTTGAAAATAGTGCACCAGCTTTCGGACTGTGATGAGTAGGCCGTTGTATAGCAGCTTCTGGACCTGTGGGGTATCTTGTTTTGGAGTCGGCAAGGACTCGCTGACAAAATAGATGGCCGTTGTATTTTCTGAAGATGACCCTGTTCAGTCGCTCCACTACAGGACCGTGCTGACTACCTGTGTGTTGTTGCCGCCAGATAAAAGCATTAGTGGTTCCTGGGGCAGGGGTGAGCGCCAGCACGGGGGGTGATGTGAGGAATTTTTTGAAGTCTTCGAAGGCTCGCTGGGCTTCCGGGGTCCACTGAAAGGTGTCCCGCCTTTTTGAGGAGCTTGAAGAAGGGCATGCCCGTTCGCCAGTCGGGAGATAAACCGACTGAGTGCCGCCATGCAGCCTGTCAGCTTCTGGACGTTCTTTAAGGTTGGTCGGGGGCGCCATGTTCTTGATGGCGTGACTTTCTCCGGGTTAGCCTCGATGCCGCGGTGCGAGACGATGAAGCCGAGTAACTTCCCAGATGGCACCCCGAAGGCGCACTTATCCGGGTTTAACTTCATCTTGAATCTTCGAAGGTTTTGGAAGGTTTCTTCCAAGTCGGCAATGAGGTCTTTCTGGACTTGGACTTGATCACCACATCGTCGACGTAAGCTTCCACGTTGCGCAAACCCACAACAACAACAAAAAAACCAAACCAAACCGAATCTGAAGTGTGCAGACACCGCTGAATAGCCCTTTGTGCAGGTTGCCCTGCGTTTTTCAGAAAAACCGAACGAGCATGGTGAATATTGCAATACGCTCCAACGGCGTGATGAAAGATGTTTTTTAACACCAGTCTTGTTACCCTCAAGCCCTCAATCTGATGACCCCATATCAAAGCCGCAAAAGTAACAGTCGAGAAAACTGAGTACAAGAGGATCGCACCCCGCGTGGAAACAGTCAACCACCAATCGAAATATCATCTGGGAAGACCAAATGGGTTCCTTGGAGGGCAACACGCTTGTTGAGGTCGGTGTTTAGTCGACGCACATGCGCCATTTACCGTTTTCTTCCGGACCAGGACTGGGTTGGACAGCCAGCGCTGCCGGTGGTAGACTTCCTTGATGAAGCCGGCTGCGAGGAGCTTGAGTGATTTCTCCTCCCGAAAACAACAACACAAGAGAGAAACCGAAACACCACACCCACGATAGCATCCTTGCGGTCTAAAAAGCAACAAACAACCACAAAAGAATCCCCAAAACACCACATAATCCCGAGCGCAAAAAAAGCGAAACGCAAAGACGTTGCTTTGACCGGCTTGGCGTCTGGCTTTACGCTACCCACAACAACACGTTAGGGAAAACAACCCGTGCACCAAAATTCGATCACCTCCCTTAGTACGCCCGGCATTGCACAGGAACAACGGTTTCCACGCGAACCCCGATATCTTTGTTGGCTTGGACAAGGAAGGTGACGAGTGCATCTTCCTATTTGGGGTCGAGTCAAAAGGTCAGAATCCGAACTAGGCAGTCTTGGAGGGGTCGAAAGGGTCCAAGAAAGGGGATCTTCTTTGTGTCAAGAAGCAGTCCACTGAAATTCTTGACTTCGCTGCTTTTTTCGCTGAACTGATCTTGATCGCCACACTTAGAAAAACACCCAGATGTAGCGGCTTGAACCGGATAAAAGCAAACTGTCGCGCCCGACTTGCCGCTTCTTGTGTTTGAGCCAGCTCGCATTCTCTCCTTGTCGCAGGTGAGGGCTTGCTTAGCATACAATACGACTGCGAAGGGAGAGGACTCCTGCTGGCCGGGCATCTTCAGCACCATGTACGTGCTATTAGTGCAACCAACAAAAAAAAACCAAAAAACAACCAAAAAAAAACGGTATCGCCATGAAATTTGGCCGAGGGCGGGTCGTAACAATCCGAAACAGAAGAAAATCATCGCGTGATACGCAAACCCGGTCTCGAAGTCGGCGACCTCGAAGGAGATTGTTTTCTGCCCTACGGAAGTGTCCCTCGTGCCAAGAAAGGTCACTGGCAAAGTTATTTGCCGAGTGGGGTTGATGACAAGCCGGGGATTATGCCATGGAAGGGCCCGCCAGGTGCCTACAAAAAACGGCCGTAGTTCTAAAAAAACGAAGAATTCTCATCTCGTACCCCAAAGTCTTGCCAAAAAAAGCGAACACAGGATGTTGAGCGCACTGCCTAAAATCCGTCGCAATGAGGGTTTTCTTCAGCAACCAAATATTCTTTGACGAAACACAAACGGATCCAGGACGAGTAGAAAGTATCGTCCCGAGGTGTAGGAAACTAACCGATCGGGTGCGTGATCTGCGCGCGGATTGAAGGTGATAGCCATCTCTGACCAGCGCAAGTATTGGGCAAGGTATCCGTTGTGGAGACCGCGTTAATGTACCTGCGCTGATAGCTTCTGCTTGCGCTTGGTAATACCAGTCGCGGGTGGCCCCCCGAAGATGTGGTTTGAGTTCGGCTTGGGGGTCCTGGAAATCACAGCCGGACCCGAGTCTGCCCAAGCTTGTCCTTGTCCACCTTCGTCGGCGCTAGACGATGAAGCTTGCTCGGAGGCAAACTTCTATGAGCAACATGTGTGGCAGTCCATTGGCCGCGTGCCGGCCCTTGGGGTAGAAAGGCAACCAAGGCAAGGCAAACACCCGCTCATGACTTTCTGATAGTCGTATTCCGCTACAGAGGGCCAAAAAAGCGAAATCGACTGCGCTCCATGTTAGCCACCTCGTGTCCGACTTCCGCTTGCGGCTGCCAGGCTGTTCTGAGGCGGCTATGTTCCCAAACAACGTTGTCGGCTTTCGCCCCTGTTGTCTTTTGTCGGGGCCCTTCTTCTCATCGAAGGCCTCTGCGACGGCTTCAGCCGAGTCGGCGTATTTGTTGGCCATGTCGAAGAGAGTCCGGACAGTGGATGGCCCTGGCTTCCGATAATGGGAACTTCGCGACCAATGAGCGGACAGGCGTCTTTTACTCGCCTTGCGCCCAAACAAGAACACCCCAGGCCGGCACACCCAGCGATGACGACCTCGTCATTTGATGCTTGGGATTTGATTGCGCTTCTCGGACCCAAAACCTTTTGATGAATTCACGTAGAGACTCGTTCATTTTTCTGATGCAAGCTGAGTAAAGGTCGTGCTCGGAAGCCCAAAGGTCTCTCGTAGGTGCCCCTAGATGTTAGCGATGAACCGCTCCCTGAGTTGTCACCCAGGAAAAAAACGATCGACCGCCTTGGGAGCCTGTCAGCCATGTAGCCCTCGCCGAGTCGGATAACGCGACTGGGAGATAGTTAGCCATTACCCCTGGCTCTGCAGCCTGTCCGCCCCCACAGCAGCTTGAACTGCTAGGACGTAAACGATGAGGCCAGGACTCTGGTGTTGGTCTTGCCGTCGTACTTTTCGATTCCGGTAGGCTTAAAGCCGAAAACTGAAGCCAGCGGACGTCCTGTTAAACTCACCGAGTAAAGGCTGGAATGCCTTCAATATATCGTGAGGACTTGGGCTTCGGTTTTGGCAGTGTAGCCGCTCGTAGATTGGAGACCGAAGCGTCTGTGTTATCATACAAATCGGCACCGGCATTCATCTCTTCGCGTTCTTCGCGCCGGGCCCTTACGGTGTGGCGAAGATCGCGTTGTAATCGCAATCGGAGGTCTTTAGATTGGGTCGACGGTCGTATTACAGGTGACGCCGCCCGGTTGTCGTTAATTTCTTTATTGCCGAGTGTTTTGGCGGGACTCTTCATATCCGCCGGGTGGAGCCGGCCCGCACACCGTCGTCGTGCTGATGCAGATGACTCCGCCGCTGGAGAGCCGTGCTCGATGGGTCGGTATGTGAGTGTGCCTGACTGTTCTTGCTGCTAGGCAGGCAAAAAAAGCAAAAAGGCGCAGCAGTAATCAGCAGCCTCGCCGTGATTTTGGCGAAAAGATAGTTGGTGCTGGCTAATGATAACGGCCCAAGCTGGAGCGTGGTCCAGCAGAGTCCACTGCGGCCCCGGCCACAACGTTCTGTTGTGGCGTGACGAAGACCCATCGTGGTCGCCGACTTTGGTTTGGAGGATCTGCTGCTGGCGCGGCCGCGCCAAGCCTGTTCGAAGCCCGTCACTATGCCAGAGCTTGTCGGTGGCTTCCTCTTGCTTGCTGTAAAGTCGGCGCGCCTCCTCTTGCTGCTCCTCTTGCAGTCGGCGCACCTCGGAACGGTAGAGGCGTCGAAGCCATGAAGATCTCGCAAGGAGAAAGGGAAGAGGAAGCTTGCCCAAGGTGGAGTCTGAGTGGTGCTCGAACCAAGAACCATCCGACTTAGTGTTCGGACTCCGAGTAGTTTATCGGCCTACCAGTTAGGACGACTCCGACCTCCTCATCCAGATCCAATCTCGAAACGGTTACACCAAAATGACCGTGTCCAAACTGAATCGCTGGAGGTTGGATCTGCTGCACAGGTAGTTGTTAGATGCACAGCGTCGCCGAACAAAAATCCCGAATACGGGACCACACAACCAACCACCAGAGATGGCACGATCTCTTCCCCCCTCTCGGGCCTAACTCGCGCTGGCTCAAGGCTAGCACGAGCCACAAAAATCGAACCCGAAGGAGAGAGTTGTCCCAATGTCCCCGGCGAGTGAGGGACTGTCGTAGTAGATTCGTCGAAGGACCACAACCAACCCAGCCCACCACAAAACCGAACCAAAACAACAGATGGCGACGTCCCTGGGCACCCCGACTGGCGCACGCCAGCTAGCTCCTCAGCTGACAAGATCGGATCATGCCTCAGCCAAGGAAAGGTTGCCGAGTTGCAAAATCGGCGACGAAATCAAGGCTCCCGAAGTAAAGATGGTGTCTCCATTGGAGAATTTGTTGCCCTTGACTCCGTTTGATGGGATCCATCGAATCTATTGATGAGAGAAATCGCCGGGCCCCTACCTGGCGCCGCCAACTGTCGATGCTCAAATTGCACCGGCAATAATACTATGGGCTAAACTCAGCGACCCGGAATTCGGTGGATTGCAGAGAAGAACACAGGAGAATTATACTGGTTCAGGCCCTCGATGTGAGGGTAATAACCTACGTCCAGTTGAGGTGTTATTCCTCTGAGGTGGATTTGTGATCACATGATCTGGTGTGCCCTCATGGGGCGCCAACCCTGACCTCCCTTATATACTACGAAGGACAGGGGTACATGGTAAGGATCCCAGCTCGGATACGACCAAGGGATTTCCTTTATTAGAGATAGAATCCTATCCGACTAAGGCAATTATGTTTCTTATTGTACAAGGCACAGCCCTGCCGGGTGCTATCTTATCTCTCAAAATTACAATGATCTGGCCCATCCTCTATCGAGTGGCCCATATGCTTGTAGTGTTTAGATCAAAATAAACAAAAATCGATATTAAGGGCAGTTCAAAAAAAGGAAACCAGGCAGCAGAGTCAAACCGATCAAGTTATGTATACAGTACAGCCACAGCGTATTTCAGGAAGTCGATATCAATTGTTAAGTTACAAGAATTTTTGGATAGTTACATCAGATCGCACGCAGGCGAGAATCTGGTCAAATCTCATTAGATGCATTCAAAAAACGAAGCGAATCGTCGTCTTCATCGGAGCCCGGATTATCTTAAAATTTTTGCGCCGATGAACGACTTGACGCACCGTTGCTGCGACCTTTGCTTCTTGGTCTTGTATGGAAACTTGCGGCAGACGCCTGATAAGCTGGGACTCTATGTCAGGCTTCAAGATCCTTGCCGAACTTTTTCAAGACATTCCGCCAGGGCAAATCAGGCCTCCTTCTTCTTCAATTGATACTCAGCCTGGATTGGAAGCTCATTGGCAGGGCAAGACAACCATATCATGCAAGTTCTAATTTCTTATCTATCTGAGCTAGCAGAAAATCCGATCGGCTTAGGATATCTGCAGTGATCTTCTGTTGGTCAGCAAAACGATCGAAGCTATGCGCTGTCTGAGCTTGATGAGTTTTGAACCTATGAGACTCCTAGGTATGCCTAGCGAACGGGGTTAATGCATCGACGAGTTCAAAAATTCGGGCAGGTAGTGCTCGATTTCTGCCAAGCCTTGCCCGGCCAACATCCATGGCCCACAGTATTCCTGCTCCCAGGCATCAATTGGGTTTTTCAGCCGAGCCCCTTGCAGGATGTTCGTTAAGTAATCACGCACATCGGTTGGAAAGGATGGCTTGGTTACTGCGCTAGTTGGCTGTTTTCTTCTCCCTCATATACTTCCAGGTACCTTGCCGACTGATCTCAAAGGAAAATAAGTCGGCTAGTGGACTGCCGAGATTGGCATCGGTGGACAGGACTTAGTAAAAAGTTGAAAGTAGGAGAATATGTGCGTAAAGAGGTTACCTGAGGAGGATATCGGCAGCTCGAGTGACGTCGGCTTCCGGGGAGCATGAGTAGGTTGTTCTTCAGGAGGGGCCGATGAACACCGACCGATGGAATGGGAACAGTTTCAATCGGCAGCTGAGCGGGACTTGGTGCTCAGAAAAAGAGGGGCAGCTGGAGAAGCTATCGGCTCGGTGCTTAGAGGGATGTCAGAGAAATGTTAAGGTCCTGGAGCCGATGACTCGAGCTGACAAGGGAACTAGTAAGATAAATGAGAAGGCGGGGTAGTCATATAAAGATTTAGCGCATACCTGAGGAGATGAGGGAGCTGATGTTGTTTGAGGAAAGGAATGGTACACGCGTCGGAACCACGCCCCAACAACATCACGGCATCAGTTTTCTGCTTCTTCAGGGAGGAGGCACGAAAGATCTCTCTCTTT
>RYFJ01002665.1:0-169740 GCA_003991445.1 Oryza meyeriana var. granulata | reverse complement strand
GAAATCGCCCTCCCAGAGGGCGATTTTATGACGTGGCCGCCGGGACGGCCGTCAGCCATTTGCAGCGGAGGGGGCGCCTGCCAAAATTGCGCCGGGGCCGCCATTTACAGGCGGCCCCCTTTGCCGCCCCTGAGTGGGCGGGTTTTTGGCTTGCCGCCCAACTAGAGGGGCGGTATTTAGCGTTAATGCCCGGACCGCCGGACCCTAGCCGGACAGGTCCGGGACCAACATGCGAAAAAAAAAGAAAAAAATTGATTTAGAAAAATTAATTTTCGAAATCATTTTTATGGTGAGTACCAGGTGCTGTCACATATTCCTAGGCGCATACGCTGTCGCCGCTTCCTAGCCGCGCCGTCCTCACACAGTAGTTGCATCGTAGTTGGATATCAATGAAGGTTGGTAATTGATAGTAAGGTGTGTGTTCGGTTGTCACCGCTCGGAATGACCTTGCGTCTGAAGTGATACCTCGAAAACTTCATAATTTTCTGATCAGATGTCGTCAAAATGTAGATCGTGAGAACATACGTCGTTGATCGAATGAGCGTAAACGAAGTTAAAGTCGGTATTCATCCAGGAAACGTAGAAATTAATAAAACTTATAACAACAGGACAAACTATTACAGAACACAAAGTACTACGGGCCCGGACCTTAAACCTCTGGTCTCTTCGACTTCCGACCCTAGCGCTCGAACCTGTCCCTGGAGTAACGTTCAACCGGTCTGTGGTACAGACACGGCCAGCGCGGTCGTCTGCACGGGTGTGGCAACCGGTGGGTCCTGATGTCGTGGTGGCGGAGCTCCTTCGAAGCTGCCGAGGCAGCTACGTATCTCGTGGATCTTCCTCGCCTCGTCCTCGTGCCTCGTCCTCTAATCGTCCCCTCGAAAGGACCCGCGTGCCCAACCGCTGCGCGTGCGCCCTGCGTGGAGAGCCAGCGCCAGCAAACACGATGGCGCGTAGAGTGGAACAATGTACACCAAATTATTGAGATTGCAAATCGAAATTTGCAAGAGAAAAGTAAACTTGATATTAACCTGAAGGGACCTCCTATGGTGCACCGGGGGCACTTGCCATGCCCAGCTGCGCGCTGTGGTCGTAGTGTGGTACACCCATGCCGTCGATGTCTAGCTAACAGAGGGATGTAGTAACGGTGTTAGCGAAGGCTGTAGGGAAGCATATTGATGTACAACGGTGCATGTCGTACAAGGAAACATAATTATGGAACGGAAGTTAGTAAGAATTTTACCTCTGGAGGGACCAGATGGCTGACTGGAACCCTGTGGCGCACTCTTGCTCCTCGCCTGATTCCTGCCCTGGCCGTGGCTGCTGCTAGCTGTATATAGACGGGAGGTACCGCGTCAGCCGCGCGACCAAGTGAGCGCACGAAGCACTGTGTGCGAACGCCTGACGAATCTCCCCTCCCACCCGAAGGGTCGTCCTTGCCGGTCCGCAGTCAACAATGATCCCAGTGTCCAACCAGTCCGAACGCCGCGTTGACATCACCCTGAATCTGTCGCCGCTGCGATCGCCCTATTCAAATGTGGACTTGATAGTGTTAGAACCTGGACTACCTAGAAAGGGAATGACAAAGTGCCAAATAAAGGTGACTTACTGCGCAAAAGTAGTCCTGGTCACGTGCTGTAGGATACAGTGTCCGTCGTAGCAGCGACATGTGGCTGTGGATCACCTGGGGTAGAATCGTTCGCGTACTGCGGGTCCGAGGCTGCCGTACCACCTGAAGAGTACTGCTAGGTAATGACTCTCAGTGTGCTGCCACGGAACTGCGTCGAGCGACATCCTCCGTCCCAACAACCAGTCCTCCACGATCCCTGCAGTCGGGGATACCACTGAGCGCCGCTGCCTGTCCCCTTACGAAAATTATAACCTATTGCATAGAGGCATTAGAGTACATTAAAGAGTGGTACTACTAAACCAAAGATACGCAGTTGTACTTACCGGATGCTACATCGCGCAGGACTACAGAACGACCTCTAAGGCAAGGGGAAGACTGATGTAGGCCCGAACTGTCACAATCAACGCAGCAATAGGACAGTGGGCTCGACAAAGGACTGTCGAACAACCAACGGCAATTTTCCGTCAACCAGTACGCCTGGATCGCGTCATGCATAAGAGTAACTGAGTACCGAGCGTGCACGGGCCGCGATGGCCTGTGGAACGTATCAGGGCTCCCAGACAGACGTACGGCTGCGGCAGCAGCGGTCCAAACTCCAGAACGAAACGTCGGAGTAGGCCGCCGAACTATGGTTGGGGGCGGGCGTAAATCGGACGCTGCAAATAAAGAAAAGTTACAGCGCTACAGTGATTTTGTGCAAAGTGTTAAAACATAGAAATTTCAACATTAACGTACCCCACGGCGAATACCATACCGTCACCCTATAGATCGAGGCGGATCCTCGGCCACTGCCCGTCAAGCCTCCAGGCCGACCCTTCGTAGCCAGAGGAGCTGTAATGAGAGGACAGCCTATTCGTGAAACGCTCTGCTACCCATAGCTGCAGAAGGAGAGCAACCGGCGAGGAATCCACCTGGAGCCGGTCTGCGTGCAAGCGTCACCAAAGCAGCACGGTGATGTCGAGCGCGCTAGCACAGCAATACCCACAGCTCCAACATGCAGTACAGTAGCTCGTCCTCGCTGTCGGCGATAACGCACGAGGTAGATAGGATCAGATCCCTTGATCCACCGCGTGCCCGTGCACAATGTTGGTGAAACATCACCTCACCCGAACAGACCACAACAGGTAGGCCTCTGCTCCGCTGCACCGAGTATCGTCCAGGCGATCAGTTGTACTGAGCATTGTCAGGTTGTAAAGGAAATCAATAGTCAGCATCACTGCCTCCTAGTTACAGGATCGGATGATGTTGAAGCAAAGTGAACCAGTGACTTAAACGGTGTACTAGTATACACCACACGCCATCGCCGAGTGCCAGCCGGGGGTAAGGCGTAGCGACACTCGGCATACCAAGCCACAGGTAGACGAGTGCACGGCCTCGAAGCCGAGCAGATATGTCCTGCCGCCCAACCAGATGCCCCCCGATAACCGGACCGACTTGCGTCCACTGCAGAGGGGAAGTCCCAGCAGGTAGGACACGTACCAATGCAGTGATGGGAGTCATTCTCGCACCACCGGTAGGTGGAACGTGTGGGTCTCCGGTCTTCCTAGACGATCCACAACGCTCGCAGAAGTGACCCGTCAGCTCCCCATCGCCTGGCGGAGGTCTCTCTCGATCCGGTGCAGGGCATCAACTAGCCATGCACAGCGAAGAAAGTTCCAGGCCCACAACAAACCTGCACAAATAAGAACATGTATTCAATAATCGGGGAAACATCAGATATGCAACAAATGATGTGAAATGAATAGATCGCTAGCAGCCCAATTACCTCTGACAGAAACCGGGGGTCTATCCGCAGGAAGCGTGATCGATGAAGGCCGATGGACGGAAGGTGGCCTAGCTAGCACCTTGACGGCTGACAGGTAAGAACCGGTCCACTGGTCGAGAGCCACGCGGTCGAAGCAGCTCTGGTGTAGGCATACGCCTACTGCATACAAAATAGAGAGTTAGCGTTAAAGTTTTAATTATAGCATATTACATGGACCAATAAAAATACAACAGTAACGATATCATGTACATTCTACAACAAAGATACAAGGTATTAGACTTACGACTTACACCCCAGCACCACAATTGTCGAGAAACGTCTAAGGACGGGGTCAGTCTTGAAGTGGCCTTCACCTGTAGGACGACTACCATCACGCGGCTGAACCACGACGGGTCACCGAGGCTTCGGCCGCAAATCTGGACACGGCTGCATCCTGTGGACATTTCTGTATAGATATAGACCATTGTTTGTTCACACTTTGAGCAACGTTTAAGTCTTCCACCGGCATTCTGACTATCCATGTACATTGACGGATTCCGTACTTGTCGAATATGCGGCACCTTTTCTTTAGTCCATCAATTTGTGGCCAAGGAAATGTAGATAGCTTGATGATTTCTCCGTAGTTAAATTCCCCGCTTATACCGAAACATGTCATCATCTCCACATCCAGGATATATAAGATTTGCTTCTTTTCTGAAATAAGTTGAGACAAATAACGTGCTTCAGATTGCCACACTCACCGCTCGCGGGCAATCACAGGGAACCATGGCTTGTGAAGCAGAGTAGGTTTCAGGCCGAGCACTTGCAGGTCCCGAATACTTTCTTTGAGCATACACTCTGTACAAAACTCTTTCAGCGTTAAGTTCCGCGCATGCCTTGTCAACACACACAAATATTTCAAACTGTGTTCTTGTGTGGCCTGGAGGTAAGCACCGATGTTCCGGGCCTAATAGATTACTTTATATCGTGAGGTACTGTAGTGAGCACCGTTCCAAAGATAGAAGATTATTAATCCGTCAATAGAACGAGAGCCAGCCTGCTCGAGACCGATCTCTAAAGTACTGCATTTGCATGCCAAGAATAAAATTCAACTATGCCAACAAGATGGGAGCCATCGAAACACACGCATCCCCAGTCTATTAATGACCTGGGGCCAAATTGTGGATCATTATGCCAATACGAGAACCATCCCTTTGTAACAAACAATTGCCCATCTTTCTCCTTGGCCTCATCTCAATCCAAGTCTTGAAAATTTTCTAAACTGAGGATGCAGACCTTCTTCTTCATATGAAATCTGTCAGCTTGATAGAGGCGTTCAAGAGCATTGTGGCGAGAGCTCAATCACACCTCCAATGGTAGCTCCTCCTGGACCTAGCTTATCTGTTTTGTATTAGAGGTACAGTCTCATCCACACCCTCCTCAAAGCTCCTTGACATGTTCTCTTCTTTTCGAATTACTGGGCGCAAAAGCAGCTCTTGAAAAGATCCATAAGGTGCTTATTTCTAAACTGTAGTAGAAATTTAGCACCCATATGAACGCCAATGCAACCATCTGCTTTGTCATCATCCAGACACCTTGTCGGAGATCCCTTCTCAATCACTTCCAGTCGTCTCAGTTCACTCAAATTGCACGGCAGCAAGCCGGAGTTACGAGTCAATGTATGAGGCAACAGTCTGAGATCTGCATCCGTCTACAACTGCTGTCTTAACCCATTCTAGGAACCAAATACCAGGCTATCAGTGTTCTCACTCTCAACCAGAAAGCGAAAGCACGGTAGACCTGGTTTTCCATCAACTCCAAAATTGCTGATTAATAAACTGTCCTCTAATACTTTGCGCAGACAGAAAGGTCCCAACTCGATGCAGATGAGATCAGGCACGACAATAGATTAAATGCCATGAATGCCAAGCACCTAGTGTAAAAAATACACGTGACACAATTTTATTACCATGTCAAATTGCATGGAAGGCAATTCAGGTCATAGCACGTCTCCGGATTCCCTCGAATTAATACAGCCTATATAAGACGAGGTCAACCATTATCATAATGATGCTGCAAAATGATGCCAAACCTCATCTCACAGACACTTCTGTTCCCTCCAAGACCTTATCATATGCATAATTGAATATATTTATGAATCTCAATCTTCAATATGAAGCAACGATTGACCTTTGGTTCAGATACCCCAGATTGTTGACAAACTATAGAAGATACATTCTGTTGCAAACAAATGCAGAGCGTCATTGTCTTCTATGATTATTTTTTCAACACCTGTCAAGTTAAAACATGAACATGGCTCCGTGCACGATGAAACTTGGCCAAATACATCTTTCCAATCTTACCCGAATGCGATGACACCCCCATGGGACACCCATCCTAATCATGACCATTCACTTCATACACTGATTATGTTTGGAGCTTCAACGACCGTGACGAACTCCCTCATGAAGTCACACCGTCCAGATTGTTGAACTGCCTCCTTATAAATCTTTACATATGCTTACTTAGCCCCTGAGATGACCCTATTCTGCTTGTAAACTCCACGCATCATGGATGCCCGCCGGAGAAGTAACGCATAGAAGTCCTCCCGTTGCTCCATCTGCCAGGCAATTGCACGTTGTCCTCATTGACTAGTCCATCATACTCTGCATGCTACATTATTACAAAATCTTCTCTAGCCATTTCGTGGACCGATCGTGTCGATATGTTCTACCCTCATCTGCCACACCTGTTGCCCTGTCTATCTTCTTCATTCCCTCCTTCATTTTCTTCTATTGTTTCACTATCACCTCCCGCCGTACTTGGACCCTCATCATCTTGTATGGGCATTGCACCAGCGTTTGTTACGTTCTCATAATATGGAACAGGTATGCCCAATGGCCAAGCACGTTGAAATGCATCCCACCATACCATCTCCAAGTGGCAGTGCAATCCACTGAGCATCAGTTCAAAAAAAACTTCAACTACACCGACTGACTGACTACATACAAGGTGATTCCGCTGAGCCTGAGGGTCCAAGTCGAAACCCTCTCATCAGCCAGTTGTATAACTGCATCCAAAACTTCTCTCAGCTGGCACATCAAAACCCTTAGCCGTTGAACTAAACTACAACAGATCTACACCGTCTGGACCATATCTCACATTCCCTTGTCCGTGAAATAAACTGAAATATCACCTTATGTGAGATATCTGTTGATGAAAAATACAATTAAACTAGGTACCACCATCCTCCTAAATCTAAAACCGTGTATTCCAGATTTTATAAGTACCATCTATACAAAAAATAAGTCATCTAAACAGTAACTAAAGATACGATCTATAATAGTACTATACACATAACTAGCTACATTACTACATCAATTTCTACATACAAATAGAAATTTGCAAAGGAATAATGATTACCTGCAGGCAAATCAGCAAACGGGCAGACTTTCGTGCTTTCGCCTCTCAGCTCTCTCCTGTTTTTTTTTCTAATTGAGTGAATTTTATGATATTTTTTGAGTCTGGGAGGGGGTTATACCCGGAGCCTAAAACCGCCCTCCAAAGGATGGCGGCAAGGGGGCCGCCTGCAAAAAACGCCCTAGAAATGAGGCGAACTTTGCAGGCGCCCCCGGGAGCCAAAAACCGCCCTTTCAGAGGGCGGTTTTTGGCAATATTTTCAGGCGGGCCCCCTTGCCGCCCATCTAGGGGCGGTTTTTGGGATCCGGGGCCGCCTGCCAAAATGGCTGACGGCCGTTGGCGGGGGGGCCAACGAGCCGTCAGCCACGTCATTAAAAATCGCCCTCTGGTGTGCGATTTTAAAAATCGCCCTCCCAGAGGGCGGCGGGAGTCTATTTTTGCAATTTTTTCAAACAAAAATCTATTTTTGCAAATCTTTTAATAAATAAATATAAAAATCAAAAAAATTCGAGAAAGGGTGCTTGGATGGGCCCTTTTTTGTATTAAAATACCCATGGTCAATGAATACACCTGGAAAATTAAAAAAAAGCCTCCGCAGCCACACGGAAAAAAAGATACGTTCTTTTATTTTTATATTTACTAGCACATGTCCGTGCGTTGGCAATGAAAAAAACTAAAATTACAATAAAACAAATCAAATCTCTCTATAATTGACATGCGCTCAAATGAAGTGATATTGTCCTAATTGACATTTGCAGACGATAATCTCTAAATAAAATTTGGAGATGATATATGTCTAAATGATACATAGAGCATGATGTACCTGCAAATGACATTTGCAAATTAATGGTACGGCAGGCTTTTTCCCCTTTAACCACATCAGCAGTATAACAAACGTGATATATTCGAAACACACTCCTGAACTTCTGGTTTATGCTATTTTCTTACGGAAATCACTTACTAACAACATAAATTTATTGAACGAAGAACATGGATTTTAAAAATAAGTGTGCAGCAAATTATTTAATGAAAATATAGCCGCATTTGAAAGCTCATAGGGCCCACTTAAATTAATTGGCATTAATGTCTAAAAATGAAAACATCCACTTATTAACCAAGGGCCACATCCAGCCCAACGGACGGCTGAAACGCTTTTATTTTTATAATAATAGATATAAAAGATTATTTCTGTATATTTCTCCTATCATAAAAAAAATAGATGGATTATATCGAGAGTATTTGCTGAAAAGATTTCAAACCCTAGAAGTTGAGCTTATTTTTCTAATTTTCAAATCCTAGAAATATGAGTATTTTTTTGAAGTTTCAAGATTGAAATGGATTTATTTTCAACTTTCAAGTAGCAGTTGGTGATGCTTTCATCTTTTATAAAAACTCAAAAAGTTTGTGACAGGTTTCACAAGAGAGGAGGAATTCGGACCATTTGGTGGGTCACCGTGTGTCAACTAATCGGGCCATGAAGCATAAGTCCACCACATCGCCCCACCTGGCCTCTCTCTCTATCCACCGCATCACTCCACATCTCGCCTCTCCCACTCACGTCGCGTCGTGGAATTTTTTTTAATTTTTATATTTATTTAATAAAATATTTATAAAATTACATTTTCATTTCAAATATTTACAAAAATATACTCCCAACACCCTCTGGAAGGGTGTTTTTTATGAAATCGCCCTCTCAGAGGGCGATTTGATGAATGTGGTGACAGGCCGTAGCCGGGCGGCACACAGCCGTCAGCATTTTGCAGGCGGCCCCCCTGGCCGCCGAAAAAAACGCCCCCTAGGAGGGCGGCAAGGGGCCGTCTGCAAACAGCCGGCAAGGGGGCCGGCCAATTTACAGGCAGCCCCCTTGCCGCCCTCCTAGAGGGTGGTTTTTCAGCGGCCAGGGGGCCGCCTGCAAAATGGCTGGCCCGTGGGTCGGTCATTTTGTAGGGCGGCCCCCTTGCCGCCCTCTGGGAGGGCGCATGATTTTTAGCGTAGGCAGGTTCTCAGGACTCCAAAATATCATAAAATTCATAAAAATCATAGAAAAAAAGAAGAGCGAGCTGAGAGGGAGGAGGCTAAACGAAAGCAGAGCTTGGGAGGCTAAACGAAAGCAGCGAAGCTCTGCCGATTTGCTGATTTGTTTACAGGTAAAATCTATTATCCCTTTGCAATTTCTATTTCTATGTAAGAATTGATGTAGTATTATACTGACTATATGAAAATAAATTGTTACCCGTAGATTTGTAGGTTTTTAGTCAATCTGTTAGATGGCTTAATTTGTATAGAGATGGTAGTTATAAAATCTCGATTACACGGTTTTAGATATGAGGAGAATATTGGTACCTAGTGTAACTGTATTTTTTCATCAACATATATGTCAAATAAGGTGATATTTCAGTTATTTCACGGGCAATGGAATGTTAGGTATGGTCCAGAAGGTGTAGATCTGTCGGAGTTTAGTTCAACGGCTAAGGGCATTGATAGGCCAGCTGAGAGAAGTTTCGAGTCAGTGTACAACTGGTTGATGTGAGGCTTTCGACTTGACCCCCAGATCAACGCAATAACCTTGTATGTTGTAGTCAGTCGTGCAGTTGAAGCTTATTTTTGGGAACTGATGCTGGTGGATTGCACTGCCACTTGAAAATGGTACGTGGAGAATGCATTCCAACGTGGTTGGCCACTAGGCATACTTGTGTCGGTGTATGAGAAGGATAACACCGCTACTGCAATGCCAGTACAAGATGATGAGGGTCCAAGTACAACGGAAGGTGATGCCGAAGGAATGGAAGAAAATGAAGAAGGGAATGAAACAGGTGTGGCAGATGAGGAAGAACTAATCGATACCATCGTCGAAGAAATGGATAGGGAAGATGCTAAAAACGAGCATGCAGGGTATGATGATTCGTCTGACGAGGACAATGTGATGCCTACAGAATGGAGCAACGAGGACTTCTCTAGCCTTGCTATCTCCGAGAGGCATTATGTGTCATGGGAGTACAAGGAGAATGAGGTCATACAGGGGGCAAAGTATGCATATGTAGAGGATTTGAAGGAGGCAGTAAACAATGGGCGGTGTCACTTCAGAGGGAGTTCTTGATCGTGAAGTCAAGCAAAGCAGTGTATGAAGTGAAGTGCGTGAAGGATGGGTGTCCATGATGGGTGCACGCATTTAAGAGTAAATGGAAGGATTATTGGCAAGTTTCAATTGTGACCGAGCATTCATGTTACTTACCAGGTGTTGAAAAATATCATAGAAACATGATATCTGCATTTGTTACAACAGAGATGTACTCTCATATTGTGAACAACCTGGGGTATGAACCAAGGTCAATTGTTAGACATATTAAAGAGAAATTCAAATACACAATTAGCTATTCTAAGGCTTGGAGGGCAAAACAGAAGGTTGTACAGATGAGGTTTGGCACATTTGAAGCATCTTATGATAATTTGCCTTGTCTGTTAGCCTGTATTCTTTAGAGTAATTCAGAGACCTGCTACGATCTAAAAGCCTTTCCATCAATTGACCATGGTAATAAAAGTGTGTTGCAACGGATATTCTTTTCATTAGGTGCTTGCATTCGGGCATTTGTGTATTGTCGTCCCATCCTCTGCATCGATGGGACATTTCTGACCGGAAAGTACAGAGAACAAATATTAACAGCAATTGGAGTTGATGGAAACAACCAAGTTCTACCAGTGGCTTTTGCTTTTGTTGAGAGTGAGAATATTGATAGCTGGTATTGGTTCCTAGAATGAGTTAAGTCTGCACTTGTACGGATAAGAACAGACGTATGTCTCATACATGACTGTCACGCTGGCTTGCTGCGGGCAATTGAGGAATTGAGATATGGATGTGCTGAGAAGGGATATCCACCAAGGTGGTCTGATTTCCAAAGCAGATGGTGCATACGTTATATGGATGCTAATTTCTACAGGCAGTTTATGAATAAGCACCTTATGGATCTTTTCAAGAGGCTATGCGCCCAAAATCAAGAGAAGAAATTCAATGAACTTTGGAGGAGGTTAGATGAGCTGACCTCTAAACATATAGATAAGCAGTCCAGAAGGGCTACCCTTGTAGGGGATGAGGCTCTACAAGCTCTTGGACCTCTATCAAATGATGGACCTCATATGAGAAGAAGGTCGGCATCCTCAGTTAGAAAATTTTCGGAGTGGATTGAGAATGAGCCAAAGGAGAAATGAGCATTGTTGTATGATAAGGATGATTCTCGATTTGGCATAATGACCACAAATTTGACAGAGGTTTATAACTGGGTGATGTGTGGTGTTCGAGGGCTCCATTTGTTGGTATAGTTGAATTTATCTTGCATGGCACATACAAATACTTCAGAGATCGGTTCAGACAAGTTGGCCCCTCAATGGCGGACAATAATCTTTTCTTTGGCACACTATTGACTAAGTACCTACAAGATAAAAGTAAAAAAGCCCGAAGAGATCGAGCTATACCTCAAGGTACATAAGAACACAGATTTGAAATATTGTGTGTCGACAAGGGCATGCGCGAAATCTACTGTAAAAGAGTTATGCAGGAGTGCGTGCTAAAGGAAGACGGGACCTGCAAGTGCTCGTGTCGAAAGCCTACTCTGCTCCACAAGCCATGTTCTCATGTTATTACCGCGAGCGGTGAGTGTGGGATAGAAGCACGTTATTTTGTCTCACCTTATTTCAGAAAAGAAGCAATCTACAATACCTGGAGTGGAGAGATATACGGCTTCGGTATTACGGGGTCATTTACTATGGAGCATCCTCAAGCTATCTACATTTCTGATCCAATAAAATTAAGGGATAAAGTAGGTCGCTGCAAGACAAGACGCATCTGTAATAACATGGATGAGTCAGAAGCCGGTGGAAGGCATAAACGTTGTTCAAAGTGTGACCAAACAGCTCATACATATAAGAAATGTCCAAAGGATGCAACCAGTCCAAGTGCGGCGGAAGCTGGACCATCGGGTTCAAGCGCTAATGGCAGTCGTCCTACGGGTGAAGGCACTACTTCAAGACGACCCTGTCCTAGGCGTTCTTGAGCATTTGGTGGTGGTGCGGTGTAGTGTAAGTCTATGCTTGTTTATTGTCATGTAATAATGCGATAAACCTTATCTTTGCAAACTTACTTTTACTTGTTGCTTTGGTAATAAAATTTACGCTAACTCTCTATTTGTATGCAGGTATGGCATACCATACACCGGAGCTGCTTGATCGGGGCCTCGACCAGTCCCACCAGTCTTACTTGTCAGCCGTCGAGGGTGCCCAGCTAGCCACCTTCCATCCACGGCCTTCACGTCACCTCTTGCTGATAGACCTCTGGTTCCGTGAGAGGTAAGAGCTGTACCAACATTTGTTCACATCATTTGTATATATCTATGTTCCCCAGTACTGACTACAGTGCTATATTCTGTAGGTTGCGTGAGGCTGGATTTCTTCTACTGTGTAGGCTAGTTGAGCCCGCACCGGACGAGAGAGACCCCGCCAGGCGATGGGACGCTGACCGGTCACTTCTGGCAGCACTAGTGGATCGCTGGAGATCGGAGACTCACATGTTCCACCTACCGTGCGGCGAGATGACTCCCACACTCCAGGATGTGTCCTACCTGCTAGGACTTCCCCTCACAGGCGACGCAGTCGGTCCGGTTGACAGGGCGCACGGTTGGTCGCAGGACATCACTGCTCGTAGGCGTCCTGAACTTGGTATGCCGAGTTCGCTACCGGCTTACACCACGAGCGGTCTCTCGTAGGCGTGGCTGCTACAGTTCACTGTAAGTCGCAGATCCCCTCGATTCACAATCATCCGACCTACAAAGCAATAGTTCTGCTGACTATAATCTTGCTTTACAGCCTAATCAGCTAGACCCTGACGCTGATGAATACTCGGTGCGGCGGAGTATGGAGGCGTACCTGCTGTGGCTGTTCGGGTGGGTGATGTTCACCAGCACGACGGGGCACGCGGGGGACAAGGGACTGATCCACTATGCGCGTGCGATCGCCGACAACGAGGATGGCTGCGTACCGCAGTGGAGCTGGGGATCTGCTGTGATAGCGGCGACGTACCGTGCTCTTTGTGACGCGTGTACAAAGACCGATCCAGGTGCAATTCTCACGGGTTGCCCTCTCCTTTTGTAGCTATGGGCGGCCGAGCGGTTCGCGATAGGCCGCCCTCTGATTGAACACTCTTCCTACGAGGACGGCCTTGGAGGCTTGTACGGGCAGTCGCCCGAGGACGGTCTGACTATGGGGACGGTATGGTGTCACCGTAAGGTATGTAACATGAAATTCTATGTTTACCACTTATGCGCATACACTGACGTGTTCCCCTTTCCTATTTTGCAGTGTCACTATGCCCATACGCAGGTTAGGAGGGCCTACTCTAACTTCGTTATGGAGTTCGACCGCCTGCTGCCCAGCGACGTCGTCTGGGAGCCATATAGTCCGCAGGCTGTCGCGGCCCGTGCACCGCTCGGACTCTCCTTTCTTTGCATGCGCGACCAGGCGTACTGGATGACGACAGTGCCGTTGGTATTTGACATCTTCGTCGAACCCCACTGTCCACAGCGCGTGATGCGACAGTTCGGCCTACGTCAGCACTCCCCTGTGCCCGTGGAGATCGTTGTGCCGCGCGATGTGCACCGGTTAGTACAACTGCGATCTTTGTTGAGTACTATAACTCTTTAATGTAGTTTAATGCACTTTCTACAAATAGGTATAATCGTAGGGGACAGGCAGGCGGCGCTCAGTGGTATCCCCGTCTGCAGAAGTACGTGCAGGACTGGTTGTTGGCGACGGAGGAGGTCATCGACGAGATACATCCACACACTGAAGACACCTACCTAGCATATCTCAGATGGTACCAGCCCCGCACCCACACACGCGTGACGTTCACCCCAGATGATCCACAGCCACACGTTGCTGCTACGACGGACACGTATCCTAGACACTGTGACCAGGACTATTTCCGTGTGGTAAGTCACATTATTTTTGCACCTTGCTATTCCCTTTAGGTGTCCACGAACACATATTCACGTTATATTTGAAATAGGCCGATGCAGTGCGACAGGTTCAGGCAGATGTGAACGCAGTGTTTGGACGGTTGGACAGTAGGATCGTGCTGACTGCGGACGAGCAGAGGATGACTTTCGGGAGGATTCGTCATGCGATGCACACAGTGATTCGTGCGCTCACTTGTCGTGCGGCCGACGCGGTACCTCCCGTAGCTGTATATCAACACGACCCATGGCCAGCAGGAGTAGGAGCAGGAGTGCGCCCATAGGGTTCTAGTCAGCCAGCTAGCCCCTCTAGAGGTAAATTCCGCTAACTATCGGTTCATAACATGTTTCCTTGTACGATATGCACCGTTTTACATCAATATGCTTCCGTGCAGCTTTCGCTACACCGTACCTACATCCCTCCGGAGCTGGCACATCGACGCAGGGAGCGTACCACACACGACCCCACGCGCAGTAGGGTATGAGTAGTGCCCCTCGAGCCACCACAGGAGGTCCTTCAGGTTATATCAAACTTTACTTTTGCCTTGCAAAATTTTGGTTTGCAATTATCAACAGTTTTATGCACAAGGTTCCACTCTATAGTGCCGGGGATGTTTGCTGCCGCTGGTTCCTTCGCGCAGGGTGCATGCGGCAGCAGTTGGGCATAGGATCCTTTTGAGGGGGACGACTTGGAGGACGAGGACGAGGAGATCCACGAGATACTAGGTTCCTCGTAGCTCGAAGGAGCTCCGCCACCGCAGACACAGGACCTACCAGCTGCCACACATGTGCAGGTGACCCGTCCTAGCCGTGCCGTACCACCAAACTAACTGATGTACTCCCAGGGCCAAGTACGAGCGCAGGCTAGGAGGACGAAGAGGCCTAGAGGTTATGGTCAGGGCCCGTAGTACGTTGTAACAGTAGTAGTTCACCTGTTGTACATCTTGTTTAATTAATTTACGTTTACTGAAGAAACCCCTTTACTTCGTTTACGCTCGTCGATCAAACGATATACTCCTCATGATCTACGTTTGCGACGAAACTGATCAAAAACATGAATTTTCGAGTTTTAACTTCACGACGAAAGTAGATTCCGAGCGATGACAACCGAGCAGACGTTAATTGCTTACGAACTAATGAAATTATTCATCCAAGAAGTACAAACGGCACATGAAACGTTTCTAGTTATCGTTATTACATGCCTTAGGGTATTTCAAATGGATATCCGACTAGATATGCAACTACTGTGTGTAGTGTGGGTACTTCCCCTTTCTCGCCGCCTCCGGCCCAGCTTCCTTTGCATGCAGTGCCCTCTCCCGCTTCCTCTTCCTCTCTGCCTTACGGGCTTCCTTCTCCTGCCACTCCTTCTCCTTCCTCTTCTGCTCAGCCTCCCACTTTTCTTCCGCCGCCCAAAGATGTTCGAGGTGGTCCCTGTGCCATTTCTGCGACATGCGAAGATATTGTGTGTCCTGTGGATGGATATCCGTATCTATCCACTGCAAAAAGTCGCACAGAGGCGGAGGAGGCTTCGGTGCGTTCACATATACAAATTTGTTAGCTCAAAGGTTCAAATATTTTGTACTACATGATAATTCATATTACCTCCACTGGCTTCTTCGTCTTTCCTTTCTTTCCTTGTGGCTTCGGCTTCTCTGGGGAGTACACATAATTCGCACACATCCAATACCTTTGTCGGAATGTGTAATCCTTCTTACTTATTTTAACTTTGTATTCATCTCCGCACCAACACATCGGTGAAGGCACGTCAATCGGAGGTCGTTGATGACTAGACATACCGAACGCATTCATAGCAACCTATATTATAAACAAATAAACGCAAGTTATAAATCGCTAGGCCAAAAATAACTTATACAACTACATACCTAGGGTATACTACACATGACTAATAAAATAAAATATCATCGTCCTCATTTCCATCTCCCTAGCGTTTCTCGAACTAGTGCTACTCATTTAGTAAAAAAAAACCTAACTTCTCTCATGCGACCTATCAATGTCCTTAGCCATTATGTTCAACTACAATAGATCTATATTCTGTAGACCAAATCTAACATTTATTTACCTGTCAAAATAAGTAGTACAATACTATACATACTACATTATTTGATGAATAGAAATAAAAATTATAAAGAGCCATAAAATATTACTTGTAGACGAATCTGTAAACCGGCAGGGCTTCGTTGCTTTCGTTCGCCTTCGTTCTCAACTCTCTCTTCTTTTTTCTATTATTTTTGTGAATTTTATGAACTTTTTAGAGGCTGGGAGGGAGTTTTATAGCGAGACAGTAAAAAATCGCCTTTCCAGCGAGCGATTTTTTAATAAAATGGGCCATTTTGCAAGCGGCCCTCTGGCCGCCGAAAAACCGTCCTCTAGGAGGGCGGCAAGGGGGCCGCCTGTAAATTGGCCAGCCCCACGGCCGGCTGTTTGTAGACGGCCCCCTTGCCGCTCTTCTAGAGGGCGGTTTTTCGGCGGCCAGTGGGCCGCCTGCAAAATGGCTGACGACCGTGTGCCACCTGGCCTACGGCCGTTAGCGACGTCATCAAATCGAGGGCGATTTCATAAACAACGCCCTCTTAGAGAGCGCTGGGGTATATTTTTGTAAATATTTAAAATAAAAATGTAATTTTATAAATATTTTATTAAATAAATATAAAAATAAAAAAAAATTCTCGCGTCGCGTTCCTACCCGCCGCCGCCGCCGCCGCCGCGGCCACGACCCACCCCGCAAACCCTAGCCGAGCTCCGGTGGCGAGCTGAGCCATGCAGGGCGGAGGACGCAAGAGGGGAAAGCCCGACGGCGCGAACGGCACGTCTGCCGCCGCCGGAAAGCGCACGCGAGGTGACTTGCAGCGGAGCACCGCCTCCGTGCTAGACCTTTGGTCTCGTCTTCTCGAATCGCCTTCCTCCCGCGAGATTTGGTTTCTCGTTGTCGTTGCTTAGATACCCTCCCCGGTTTAGAGATGTCGGTTGTGCTTTGCTGCTTGTTCCGCTAGGGTTTAGCTTTGTAAGAGAGACTAAGACTCGGATCTGTGATTCTTGTTTGGTAAAGGAGGTCGACTTTGTGTGGTAATTAGCAGCTCATGTTTTCTATTAAATCCCCTCCTCCCTCTGTGCAGATGGCGGTGGAGGCGGTGCCGGAGTCGGTGCCGCGGAAGCGGAAGCGGGAGGAGCAGTGGGCGGCGGACAAGAAGGAGAGGGCGCTCGCCGAGAAGAAGAAGGTGATCGAGAGCCGCAAGCTCATCTTCACCCGCGCCAAGCAGTACGCCCAGGACTACGATTCTCAGGTGAGCGCCCGCCCGACTGATGATTACATCCCGGCCTTATCTGATTTGCCTTATTTTGCCTCCGATCTGGACGACAAACCCTGCAACATTTAGGATGGCTCGTTTAGATTTGTTTGATGCGCGTCGTGCAGCCTGGTTAAAATGGGGATTGTTTTCTCTGATGACGCGTTATGGTGGAGCTGCCTAAATCTTAGTGACGATTGATTTTTTATAAAGGTCAAACACGTCTTTAGTTTCTGTGGTGGAATCTGTTTATGATTCAAGATGCCAGTCTTTTGTAGCTAGATGCCAGTAATTATCAGTTTGCCCTAGATTGAAGACCAAATGGCTTAGTTATGGGCTAATTCTTCTGTTTTGCTTAGAGGTTGTACGATTAAATGCTCTGATGCTGACTCCTATTGTATATAGTGGGCATTTGGGCTATGATTTCTGCTTTCTAAGTGTGGTGGACTCATCTCAGAGGAAATAAAACAGCCAGAATTTGCAATTTTAAATGAACATCCTAGCAGGCTGTATCGCTACCAACGTACGACGTTTTTTTTTGAAAGACCAATGTACTATAACAATCTATTGGGACAACGAAAGATTTGAATGGAATTTTAGGTTGAGACAGAGGTTTACGCCATTTTGGGACGTTTCTTTCACGAAGTGGCTATGTGCCGTTCAGAACTTATTGCATTTCTGAAGGAACATGCAAGAGCATAAAAGTAGCAAATCTAGAGCTCTAGCACCGAAGGCAAAATTTGAATTTTAAAACTTAATTTTAGAGTAGATCTTGGGGTTTTTTCATTGTTGTCTATTTTATATCATTGACTTCTCTTTTTTCTTCCAACACAATAGTATAGGTCCCTAAGGAGAGATGGTGTGAATTTGATTTTTTCCACCAGAGATACCCTTAAGGCACTGTTTTTATCAGCTTATGGGTTGGGCTACTTCGTCGTTCCCTTTCCCGAACTGCTAATGGTGCGTTTCGTGCAAAAACATTATATATAGAAGTTTATTTAAAAATTCAAATAAATATATTTTTAAGTTTATAATAGTTAATACTTAATTAATCACGCGTTAATGATTTGCCTCGTTTTGAGTGTGGTTGATCAGCTCAGCCGAATCGTAGAAGCAAACGGTGCCTAAGAGGATGGCTGATGGATGTGTAAATCACAAATCAGGGGTGAAGCCAACAAGAATTGCGGAACCCTAGGACCGAGTTAATGGGTTATTGGCTAACCATCTTATATTTCTAAAATTTTTTACAATATTTAATAGAATTTAAGCATGAATGGTTGTGGAGCCGAGCCTAGAGCTTAATCCTTAGTTGCCCGAGGCTTCATTCTGGCCCTGAACTGAATATAGCAGTTGGAAGAATTTCTTCCATTATATCTTTTTTCTTAAAAAGCATTGGATTCACAAGTTAACACATTGCTAAAGAAATGTGCGGCGAAAGAAAATCCAAATATTCAAAGTAGTAGTAGTTGCACTAGCCCTGCGCCATGCTTGCAGGTTCGGCAGCAAAGCATCTCCAAAAGGTTAGGTAAGCGACGCCACAACTCACAAACTTCAACTTGCTAAAGTCAGAGAGCTTCCATTAGTTTCTTGTTTGTAACTCCTCACAACCACCTTATCCATGCATCTAGATGCAATTTTAATTTCTGTATGTACCATACATCAGATCGTTTGCTTTGATCATACAATAAGAGGCTGTTAGCTAGCTAGGGGAAAGAGAACTCCTGTTAGTGTTATCACACATCACACTTGATAGTGATTTACTTTTATAGCTGCAATGTACATCTGGTGTGGGAGTTCATTAGATGCATCTAGTAGTGTTATTTTTAGATTATTAATTTCTTGCAACTTTTCACTCGACAACCTATGGTTTACATCTACCTCTCGGTACCTCTCATGGCCTAAGTTGCTCTGCGATGTTTGTCTGTACATTTGAGGTGCGGTCTATTTGCTCAATAATTAAGAAAACATCTAATGTAATTATTGTTTTCTAATTATATATCTGTAATATTTAATACAATGAAAGAGCTTGAAACTTGCTCTGGAATGTTTGCCATTCATTTGAGATGTTGTTTATTTGCTCATTAAGAAAACATAAATAATGTAATTATTATTTGTCCATTCATTTGAGATGCTGTCTATTTTGGATCTCGCAAACAATACAGTTCAAGTAAGCCTATTGAAAAGTTTGCTTGTCATCATTTGTATATTGGCTAAATATTTGTCGAAGTATATGTGACGTGACAAACCCTAATTTTTTTCTTCTTTCAGGTCTGTAGGTCTGCAATTAACTCTTGATGATTTTCAGAAGGTCAGTAACCAAGTTTCTTTCCTTGTGGACCTTAAGCCCAGTGGCAAATAGGTGATGTAGGATCTGCAGCAGTTTGCCAACTTGACATGCATGAGAGATGAACGATAACTATTGTTAATTTTGTTTCAGGTAGGTACAACTGTTTGGTGCTTGTACAGCTGGGAGCACTGAGTGAACTGCCAGCATGGGAGGCATTCTTGGACGCCATGACACCCTGAAGAGGAATTCTTCAGGGTTCGAAGCTAGAGACGAAGATGGTGGAAGCCATTTAGCAGAGAGCATCACACGGGACTTCGCTGAAATCGTTCGATAGTATTATCATGAAGTTCCCTAAAATCGATGAGAGCTTGAGGAAATGCATGACCATCTTTGAGCAATTTGGTGAGATTTGTTATGTTGTCTACCGACTTTACAAGGATTACGAAAAAGATCCCTCATCTGCACCTGAACCTCCACCGCCAGTTGATGGACCATACCAACTCTTTGGTGCCACCTACACAGTATGTTGCTTACTGTACCATTCTTTATAGTGTCCTGTTACATGTGTTAAACTGCCTATGCCTTTGCCTGTATGCTTTCTAGGCAGATGTAGTGCTGCCAAGCTTAGAGGATCAAGGTGTTCATCAGCTTTATCCGAAGAGCCCAAATATCAGTATTGCAACTCCTGACTGTATGTATTTGTTTGTCTGTAGAAGTATATTTAGTTCAGATGGTTACATTGTGATTTGTATTACGCCGCTTCCATGGTAAGCTTCCACACTTCTGATCATCCTGAAGAAATCATTTGTGTTGTTACTTTCAGCACTGAACAACTTTTGTATTTTTTGATTTAACAAGCTGGCTGTTTGAACAACTGATTATCTTCAGATTTCAAGAAGGAGCTGAGGACCCTGAACAGAGAGCTTCAGCTCCATATTTTGGAGCTAGTAGATATTTTAGTGGAGAGACTATCACAGTATGCTCGTAGAGTAGAAGATATTTCACTCATTTTCAAGAACTTGCACCACCTTCTTAATTCCATACGGCCTCACCAAGTAAGAGCCTCAGTTTTTATCCCACAGTATGAATGATTGCCTCTATTATTCGCTCAAATGATTTACCTTTTTAAATACTTTTTAAGCCAGAGCCACATTGATTCACATGCTTGAGAGCCAAATACAGCATGATAACAAGCTATTGAAGATGTAAAGCAGTAAGTAACTGAACTTTCTTTAGCTTGAAGCCTTGAATAGGCTGCTAAGTGCTAACTAAGAATGGGTACTGAACTTTCATCCATCATGCTGTTTTAGAAAAAGGTTGACTTTTAGGTACGGATTAATTTGACCTCCAAACCTTATGACATTCAAATTATGCAACTTGCATTCCTCATAGAAAAACATGTCCATGGTAGGAGGGTGCCCTTTGTGGAATTGGTGGCTGTTCCTCTATGGCGATTCTTTTGATAAATTATCTTGATATTTTAATGGAAACCACAATCATGGCTGTCGTTTAATTCCTTCTGACTGGTGATACATTTCTCTACTTGCATCTTGACGGCATTAATTATGCAACTTGCATTCCTCATAGAAAAACATGTCCATGGTGGGAGGGTGCCCTTTGTGGAATTGGTGGCTGTTCCTCTAAAGTTTCTAGCAGACTTTGGCGATTCTTTTAATAAATTATCTTGATATTTTAATGGAAACCACGATCATGACTGGTGTTTAATTCCTTCTGACTGGTGATACATTTCTCTACTTGCATCTTGACAGCATTACTCTTTGTCGATACAATTTACATAGAGTGCGATATGTGGATATGAAGCTTGAGTTTGCATTTGTTGTGGGTAAAAAACCTTGCCTTACGTTTCCCATAATATTTAGCTAATGCGTTATCTAATCAGTTAGACACTTCATTTACATTGTTTACACATGAGGCTACCTCTTTTTTGCTGGATGATATCACAGGAGTTTAGTGATCCTCGGGATGCTGATGAGGCAAGGTACAACCTTGATGATATATGCTTTTGTTTGGTTGCTTTGTATATGCATGTATATGTATATATGCTTTTGTTTGGTTGCTTTGTATATGTATATGAGTCCGTATAGGTATACGTATATATAAATATACTTTTGCTTGGTTGCTTTATATATGCAATAACTGTATCTGGAAAACGGAAACAAAACGAAACGCTGTGAATTATCTGGGTCAGCATGACATCAGCATGACGTTAGCGTCAGACTGATGATGTCAGTGACGAACGAACGGAATCAGTATGAATTTTTATAATAGTAAAGATTTTTTAATTTATCGAACTATATTTTTGTTTCATGAATTTACAGAATTAGTCTCTTCTCGCCCTCTAGTAGGGCGGCTTTTGCTGATGTGGCACGGAGGGTTGGTGGCTCCAAGGTAATCTTGCATATAGGCTCTTCCCGTCCTCTAGGAGACGGCTTTTGAAATCTCTCCCACCTAGAGGGCGAGAAGGACCTAAATACAATTTTAAATTTTTTTAGTAGGGTGCACGTGGGAGACATCGAAATGCTACCTTCCTGGTGGGTGGTTTTTGTTGAAATGCCGCCAGGGTGATTGTTGTTGAAGAATAACAGTGGATTCTGAGTGTGGACAAGAATGATAAATATTTGTATTAATCTCAAAAACCTTACCATTATAGTAACCTAGGTGTCTATTTATAGGTCTAGGGGTATAGTTACAGGCTCTAAGGTTTTATTTACTGGTGGTATTACATTATAACCTCTTAATAGGGACAACTATAGGGGCATTTACGCCTTTTCTTGCTTATAGGCTTCTAACAGGCCATTGGGCCGTTATACGGGTCGTTGGGCCGCTATGTGGGCCGTATCCTCGATGGGCCTTTCGGCTCTTTTGGCTGTCATGCCTCCCAACTGGGCTAGAAATGCGTTGCTGGACCTCGTCTGCTGGAACATGCCTTTGGTCGTCTAGGCCTTTCGTCTGGTGCTTTGGTCTCTTCGCCTTCTGGTTAGGGTTTTACTCACTCCACAGCAGCTTCGTCTTGCACGCAGTGCCTTTCGTCTTCGCCCGATGTGCTGTGCCCTTAGCCCGTATTAGGCCCCTTGTCCGCATGTCTTCGGTCTTGAGTTGCCCGAAGGGGCTTCATCCGGTAGCTTTGGTCCTGAGGATTTCGAAGGTTTTGGCCGAGTTTAGCTCAAGACCTTTCGGCAAAGGCCTTCATACTTCACTATTGCTTTTCGACCATGTGGCCTTCCTTGGCGTCACGCGTCACACCATCGGTGGCGATTCGGTGGCGTCACGTCACTGGCGCCAGGCGGCCTCGTCTATATATAGACGCCCTTGGTCGCTGATGCCATCGTTCTGCTCCTGCTGAGAACTTTGTCGCCTTCCTGTTCATCCCCGCGCACCGCTCCTTGCTCTTATGTTTTTGCCTCTTTTCACTTTCGACGAGAAAACTTCTCACCTAATCTGGCCCCGATGGCGCCTAGCAAACTAGTTGCGACAAAGGCTGGCAGCATGGATCCTGGGTCGATTGATGACGATAACACCATCTTCTTAGGCCCCTCTTTGATACACCTGGCCGACACGCTAAACTTTGCAACAGGGGTGTGCTCTCGGAGGGGCTCACGCGAGCGTCAGGCGAAGACGTCGTTCCTGCACCACATGACGATGAGACTGTAGTCTTCGCCGCCTACTTCAACGCCGGCCTTCGCTTCCCATGCTACGATCTGCTCCTCGAGGTGTTTGTGCTGTTTAAGCTCGAGCTGCCGTAGCTCAGCCCAAGCGTCTTCATCCAGATTGTCGTCTTCGAGTGGATGGCCCAGACATAGGAGTTTGCTCCGACGGCTGACCTCTTTGTCGTCGTCCACCAGGCTGCGCTCTATAGAAAGATGGTGGCGACGCCAATAGGGCCGAAGAAGATCATCTTTGGCAGCGTGAATTTCATCACACGGCCCGACCAAGCAGACTTGTGGCCTGTCCCCGATTCGATGCTGAAGTGGGAGAAATCGTGGATGAGGCGGTGGTTCTACCACAAGATTTCCTTTACTGCTGACTCCGACGAATGCAAGGCCCTTCGGGCTTCCATGGGCGCCTCGAGCTTCGACGCCCGTCTGAAGTGCTGGAGGCCTACCCCATTCGGGAGTATTCGTTCGGCGCGCTGGATGTTCCATGCGCGAGCCGGCTCAGCATTCGGGACCTCATCGAGGAATTCACCATGATGGGGGTGAACCCATTGGCGCAGACGTGGAACATCACCATTGACCGCGACAACCAGATCTATGACCTCCCCACCATTGCCGTCCTCAACGAGCGCCTCGGTAAGTGCCTCGCTTTATTTCTTTTCTCCTTTTCGCTCGTCTATTGAATTCTGTTCGACCCCATCTGATCCATGTGACTTTGCGCGATTTGTAGTTGTTTCTATGTGCGAAGCGGAGAAGCTGGCGAAGCATCTCGTCGGCGACCTCACCCTAAAAGAATATGGGGAAATCATGAAATTTTTGAAGGGAGGAAGGGTGAACCGCATTTGCATGCGGCTTTGCTAAGAAATTCTCCCGTGCGAGAACCCTGTCCAACCTAAGGGTGATGATGGCGATGGGGATGCCATGGGGAAAAAAGGGAAGAAGACGGCCAGCGATGCGGCTGACCCTAGCCGGGTGGCCTCGAAGATGGTGCAGCCTCTTTGGGTTATTCGCCCTTTGCCCCGTCCGTCCTCGACAACGACAACGAGGATGGCGGGGGACACAGACACTAGCGTTGCGGGCCGTACTCCTAGCCCCGATGTCGTCATGCCGATCAGTGGTAGGGCTGGGACCGGGCCTTCGCCTGTCCGCGGGTCCAAAGACATCGCTGGGTCGTCGGTGGCCACCACCTAGCCTGGGGGCGTGAAGAGGGCTGCCCAGTTTTGGTTCGTGCCAGTTGTCCTAGGCTCGGCGTTCAGTGACTCAGAGTCGTCTTCGCCGAAGCACTAGAGCCCGGTGGTGTAATCCCCTGAAAATTCAGTTAAGAAAAATACGTAAATTTTTGAACTTTTTGCATCATGCCATGTCTTTGGTTGCTTTGCTTGCAATCGGATAGGAGCCGACTCAAATAACATGACCAATAAACCAAAACCAATCTAAAGCTTAAGTTAGCTATAACAAGTAATTTGGAGGGCACGAACCAATAAAAGGAGATTACATATCCAATTAATTTCCTAACCCTATCACATGAAATATCAGAATAAGCTAAGCTTTCAAACTATAAATAAAATGTGGAGATTAAATATTAATTTCCAAACCGTGGAGTAGGCATACTACCTTAACTAAGCTTTTGAATAAAATCAAGTACAAGGCATTAGGGAATTAAAGTACCTTAATTCACAAAACTATTTAAATAATAATTCTCCAAAACATGGCAAACTATTTATCTCCCAATATATATATATATATATATTAACCAAACTGAATAAAACCCCATAAATAAATAAGCTATCCTTCTCCATGAATACGAAAATCCAAATTCAATTTTGAACCCTCAGATGTCTATGGGGAAATCGAAATCAAGCTTTATAATGTAATTTGAGATTCAAATCATTCATTTCCAAATTTACAACCTCTTGAATAAACCTTCTCAAAATGGAAAACTCTCCCTCAAATTTCTTCTCTCTTTTCCCCTCCTTCTCGGGCCTCAAAATTCTCCTTTTGGACCAGCCCATTGGCCAGCTGGACCAAGCAGAGCCAGCCCAGCCAAGGCCATGCCACGCTTGCCAGCTAGGCCGACCCCCTCTTCTCCTTCCTTCTCCTGTCCTTTTCTCCTTGGCCCAGCAAAGCCCGCCCGAGCCTAGGCCTACCTCCTTTCCTAGCCGCGTCGCCTGCGACCTGCTCGGCAGAATGCCTCGACGATGTCGCTGCGTCCATCAGGCCAAGCGTCGCACCGTTATACCACACCGCCGCCACAATGCAGTCTCCTACGCCTCGCCCGCGACTCCTGCCAGCGAACACACGCACGCATACCTGAGGACATGCGCCTATGCCCTGCGCCCTGCCCACGCCTTGCCGCAAATCGTGCCGGCAAGGACGCACGCTGGGTCGCGCCACCAGCATCGTGACAAGCACACCCCTCCACCCGCTGTATCGAAGGAAGCCGCGGGCGCCATGGCCACTGACGGACCGCCGGTCCGAAACCGTGCAGGCATTTTCTTCTCCCGCGCGACCCCCTACCACCTTGCTCCTTTTCTGCATCGTCGCCTGCCATTTGCTGCTCGTCCCATCTCCTAAGCACGGTTGTCCTCGCCCTACCCCCTGCCAACGTGCAAACTCTGCGCACATCGCCGCCGTCGCCCACGTGCGTCCTTGCCCTGCAGCTGCCTTCCAATGGCTCCACCGCCTTACTGGCGCGCCTATAAAAAGGTCGAGCCACCTCGTTTCTTTGCTGCACTACCCACGGAGTTCCACGGCCCTTTGTCGCCTCACGGAGGACCGATAAAGAAGCGACGCCGCCACAGTCGGTGCAAGGAGCCTGAGCTCAACTCCTCCCACAGCCAGGACACCGCCACACGCTTGATGCAGCCCGCCCTTGTTTCGCCTCACCTCGTTCGTGAAGCCCGGTGCGCCGCCTCTCGGCAGCCACAAGGTGAGTCCCTCCGTCCACCACTTCCTTTTCCTTCCTTTTAGCTTCGTTGGTAGTTTCCCCCTCTAATTATGCCCCCTTGCCAGCGGAATTAGCGCCGTTGCCGCACCATGGTAACGCGCTGTGTAGTAGCTGTCTCGGGCCTGCCTTGGCGAAGCCCGATGAGGGGAACTGCCCCCTCCCTCCCCCCCCCCCCACCAAAGAGAAGCTGTGCCGAGCTCTCCCCCGACCAGAGCCTCTCTGCATCGCCTATTTTGGATTGACCTAAAGAGGGCACCCGACCTACCACCGGCGCAATTCACTTGCTAGCCAATCTCACTTTGTCGTCGTTAAAGGAGAGCACCCCAGACCCTAGCAAACTCGAGGGGACCACCGCCGGCATCCTTCGACGATCACATCACCCCGTTGTCGCCAACACCCTTCTTGCTGCCGCCTTGCTGGCATAGCCACCGTGCCTAGCTGACCCAGCTTGCACGCGCACCGCCGCTAGCCTTGCTGCCATCTACCTCTAGCACGGAGAGATTCAGGGATTCCATCTAGGCCCTCGCTAGGCTTGGGCGTCGGTGAGCTGTGCACCCGGCCGCTCGTGCATGCGTCACTGCAAGCCAACGAGAAAAAAGGAACAAGACGGAGAGAGAGCGAGGAGGGGATCAATCCTCCCCCTTCTAAAGACCGACATGTGGGCCCACCCAAGTATTAATCAAAAGGTAATGATCGTAATTAAAATGTTAATGACATAATTAGCATTCGATGGGGCCTACCCACTAACGAAATTTATTTAAAATCCTTTTTAACCTCCGAGTCACTAACATGTGGGTCCAAGGCCCTATTGGTCAACTTGACTAGGTCAAGCCTTGACCTTTGTCCTATCTGTCAGTGGCCCAAACATTTTCCTTTAATAAAAGAATTCAGAAAGCAGATTAAAAAGGACTTAGGCTGCGTTCTAAACGGCTTAAGGTCTGGGTTACTCCTTCGGTTTCCGTTAGCACGTTTTTCAAACTGCTAAATGATAGGTTTCATTCAAAAACTTTATATATAGAAATTGCTTTAAAAAATCAAATAAATCTATTTTTCAAGTTTGTAATAATTAAAAATAAATTAATCATGCGCTAATGGCTTGTCTCGTTTTGCGTGCCAAAATAAGCTAAGCACTGTAAGCCGTTTAGAACGCAGCCTTAAGGAATTATCTCAGTAAAGCAAAATCTAAATTAACCTTTGAAAATTCATAACTAATTTTAATGAAGTCCAAATTGAGTGAAACTTATCTCTAAAATTTTGTAAATTCAAACTCTACATTCTAGACCAAAAATAAAGGGTGGCACAAATATACTTTTTATTTGTTTCTAGGCAAAATATTGATTTTGTTCAATTGGGACAAGGACTCCAGAATATAAGTTACCGCAAGCTAGCATGAAACAAGGGGAAACCTTAATTCCTAATGGCATATAATTAATATACTTGATATCTATAAAATAAATAATTATCAAATGGTCAAGTAGTGGTTTAAATCCACCATGTGTAAATAGATTTATCAAGATAAAGACCATGTAAAGTGTAGTTTCATAATTAATTCAAACATAGGAAATACTAAGTGCCATTATTATCTCATTCCTTTATATAATTGAACCCACGACTTATAAAATTTATCCAAATAGTTTCTTATACTAAAATTTGTTTTGACACAGATAAAAAGTTAAAGCAACATATTAATAATGTTTTTACAATGTGCTAATACCTACTTTAAATCTTGGAACTTGCAACATAGAATAACCGTAAAGTCTAAATATGTCGGAAGCTCGAGTGGCCTACCAAACTCCCCTAACTAAGTGTAGAATCAATTAATGTACCTATATATAAACTTAAAGAAAATGAATACATGCCGCATACCTCTTTTTTCTCCAAAGGAATCCATATCCCTAAGTTATGAATCAGAACAAGGTTGTCCTACAAAATTTACCCTTACTTAGGAAATAACTAAACCACATTAGAAATCACCCTAGAAATGTGTTTACATAGAATTTGTTCCTAAATATGATTTATGTAGAAGCATAAAACAAGATTTTGAACTACCTCATCTCTTAACAACTCGATTTACCAAGAAAACCCACTATGTGAAAATGAAACTCCACAAGTTAATTTTCACAAATAAGTTAAATTTACAAAGCTATTTACCTAAAATCTGATGCTCAAGTTGACACGGACACTTAACTACAACAATCAGATGCTAAGAGCGAAACATAGGAAGCCAAGTCCTAGAATGGGCCTAAACTGTGCTCCCTGAGGGCAGATTGAGTTGGTTCACTAGAATCACCACCATACATCCTCAAAGGAATACCATCACAACTGGACGTAGGGTATTACCTCACATCGATGGTGTCGATGTTTTACACCGGCAATAAATATATGGGGCTACTCGGCGGATGGAAACTTGGTGGATTGCAAAGGAACACAAGGAAATTTTATACTGGTTCAGGCCCTCGATGTGAGGTAATACCCTACGTCCAGTTTGTATGTATTCCTTTGAGGATATACGGTGGTAGTTCTGATGAACTGTATGGCCGTGTGCTTCTATGAGCTCTTCTGCCCTCATGGGGCGCCCTGCCTCCCCTTATATACTGGGGGACCGGGTTACAAGGTAGGAGTCCCCATCGGATTATGACTAGGAGATCTCCCCTTAGAGATATAACGCACCCGACTAGGACTGTATATTCCTTTCTATACAAGGCGAAGTCTGCCGAATTTAGCTATATCTCTAATTACAAGGCTAGGCCCATCCTCTATCCGAGTGGCCCATATGCTTGTCATGAGGTACCCGGGGCCCATGGCACCCACAGTAGCCCCCGAGACCTTCATAGTTGAGTCACAGCTGATGCCAAGTGCTCATCCTCCACGGTGAAGTCTTCTCGAGTGCATTGCTCCCGAGTGCTCTTTGTCTGAGTGCTGCTTCTCCCGAGTCCTGCTTCATGTCAGCTGGCAGCGAGGCTATGAAGGGCTCGATGTAGATGTTGGAATAGTGTGCGCCGAATAGGCGCACCTATTAGGTGTAGCCCCCGACTTTGTGCTTAATTGTGAAAACAATTAAAAATGAAGTCAAAGATCTTTAACCTTGTAGTCTTTCCCGAGTAGATTACTACTGGTACATGAGACTCTTCGGTATCATGTCAACCGGAATATGATTTATAGTCTTGCCGAGTAGGGAACTACTCGTATATAGGACTCTTCGACTTCATGTCAGTCGGAATGTGTGTCTATAGTCTTGCCGAGTAGGATGCTACTCGTATATGAGACTCTTCAGCGTCATGTCAGGTGGAAAGAAGGGTTTATAGTCTTTCCCGAGTAGTATACTACTCGAAAATCAGACTCGTCGGCGTCATGTCAGCCGGGATGATTATTTATAGTCTCTCCCAAGTAATATATTACTCGAAAATTAGACTCGTCAGCTTCATGTCAGCTGGAAAATGGTTTATAGTCTTTCCCGAGTGGCGTCCCATTCGGAAGTTAGACTCTTCAGCTCGTCAGCTGGAAGATTGTTTATAGTCTTTCCCGAGTAGTGCACTACTCGAAGGTTAGACTCATCCGCGTCATGTCAGCGGGAATGAGAATTTTATAGTCTCTCCCAAGTAGTGTACTACTCGAAAGTTAGACTCATCCGCGTCATGTCAGCGGGAATGAGAATTTTATAGTCTCTCCCGAGTAGTGTACTACTCGAAAGTTAGACTCATCCGCGTCATGTCAGCGGGAATGAGAATTTTATAGTCTCTCCCGAGTAGTGTACTACTCGAAAGTTAGACTCATCCGCGTCATGTCAGCGGGAATGATGCTGCTCATGGCAACTGGTGGCCACGCATGTAGGCCGAGTACCACTGTATGAAAAATAAATCCATTACGTGGTTAGGTGTACTCGAGAGAGATACCTGCATCTCCAATTTTAATGAAGACCAGCTTGTGATCCCTGTAAGGATGTATCCTCGAGACCTGGTGGATAAGACAGATACCCAAACATATATGTTTAGCAATAAGGCTCTCATGAAGCATATCTGTTTACCTCATCGGTTCCTGTGGGTAGCACCAGCGCTATAATTTCAACTCAGCCTACGGGCGGCCCACATGGAGCATGCTACTGTAGGAACTCATGTCTTGGTGGCTATTACCAAGTAAGTCGGCCTGAACCAACCTACCCAGCATAGCTCTAGGGAAGTATCATCCATCGCATGTCAGGATGAGTTTTTTGATGTTGGTAACCGCAGTCAGCCAGAGAAATCCTTATTCGCAAGCCTTTCCGACTTACGTTCTGGATGCAACCTGGTTGCCACATGTGCCCAAGTAGGTATGTTGCAGGATCTGCTTGCCCTCCTTAGGTGTGACGCAGTGCATGAGAACTCCGGATGTGCTTTGACGATGTAAGTCTTCTCTGACTTGGGAAAAGCCGAACAAGGTACCCGAACCTTGCATTAGCAGAGGGTTCGGCTGGTGACCCTCATGGGGCGTACCCTATCCAACAGAGTTATAGCCAAGCTAGGCACCCGAATCTTGCATTAGCATAGGATTCGGCTGGCGACCCTCATGGGGCGTACCCAACCTGACAGAGTTGCGGCCAAATAAGGTACCCGAACCTAGCATTAGCGTAGGATTCGGCTGGCGACCCTCATGGGGCGTACCCTACTTAGCCGAGTGGTACACAGCCCCGACTGGCGCCGGGGGCCGATTGTTAGCTCCCATGGAGCATAGTCGGGGAAGATGACGTCCCGACTGGCGCAAGTACTCGGTAAGTAGCCCTCATGGAGCATCCCGAGTGTATTTTGGCAGACTTGTCCAGCCCCCGAGCGTAGGAGATAGGCTCGCAGCCCTGAGTTCCTGTCACGCGTATCCGGAGCTGGGCCTGCAATATAAAAATATCGGATGAGTAGCATCTGATGATGGAAATAATCACCCGAATAAAATGTATTTTACAATATATGTAAATACGTGTTTTTCCTCTTTTTGATATTAATTTCCTCGAGTAGTTGACCCCTTACGTTTAAGCACTCTGCCCGACTAGTCATAGCCCCCTAGCGTCGGGAGTTGGCTCATGGCTCTTTCCCAGGCACGCGTTTTGGGTGACTTGAGTTCGTCTTACATGGAGCAGAGTTTCACGGATCGAGATTTATGCTACTCGAGTACTTTTGTAATCATTTAAGAGCAAAAACGGAAAAAAGTAAATGCGCAGCTTGTACACCTATTAGGTGTAAAAACACCTAATAGGTGCAAGCGGCTGTGGCACTATCAAGGCCGAGTGAGGAGATGTTTATCAGAAAGCGACTTAGCTGTTCGGTATTTGGGAGTAGGGATGCCATCCTCGTGTTTGAGCTTGTGAGCCCCCGAGCATGTCACTTGTTGTTCTGATAATCCTCAGTTGTTGAAGGTCGAAGGCGGTCGTGACCGACTGCCACAATGGAGCCGTCTGACTTGCGTTTGCGATTCCCAGCTTTAGTTGGGACCGCGTCGTCGGTGTCGTCCCGCTTCTTCTGTCAGGGTGACTTGTTGTCATCGAGGGCCTCGACAACAGCGTGGGCCGAGTCGGCGTACTTGTTTGCCATGTCGAATAGGGCCTTGACAGAGTTGGGAGGCTTCCGCGTGAATTTGTCGATGAACGAGGTGTCTCTGACTCCTTTTCGAAAGGCTGCAATGATGACCTCGTCCTTGATCTTCGGGATTGAGCTCCTCCTCTCAGAAAACCTCCTGATGAAGTCACGAAGAGACTCGTTCTTCCTTTGGCGCAACTGATATAGGTGGTACTCGGAAGATGGCCTCTCGTATGTTCCCTGGAAGTTGGTGATGAACCGTTCCCGGAGTTCTCCCCAAGAGCCGATTGATCGCTTTGGGAGTCCTGTTAGCCATGTCCTCGCTGAGTCGGCTAGAGCAACTAGGAGGTAGTTAGCCATGACTTTGTGGTCACCTCCAGCAGCTTGGATTGCCAGAGTGTATGCTGTGAGCCAGGACTCGGGATCGGTCTTGCCGTCGTATTTTTTGATGCTTTTAGGCTTGAAACCCGACGGCCAGTCGACCTGTTGTAGCTCCTGGGTGAAGGCCGGTATGCCTTCGTCTTCATGAGGACTTCGACCCCGACTACGGCGGCGAAACCGCTCGTGGTGGAGGCCGAAATGCTCGTTCTCGTCTTCCAGTTGGCGTTGCTCGTCTTCTTCTCGTTCGCGGCGCCGAGCATTGGTGTCCTGCCGAAGATCACGCCATAGTTGGCCTCGGAGATCCCGGTTGTCCCGACGGTCACTTCGACGTTGCCGGTTGTTGTTTGGGTTGCCGAATGACGTTTGGCGTGACTCCGTGTGCAGCTGACTAAAGCCGGCCACTCGGCGTCGCTTTGAGGTAGACGAGACTGCCATTGGGGATGCCGACCGGTTGGTCGGTATGAGGGTATCTCCCGACTGTTGGTGCTGCTGACATGCAGCAGCGGTAAGCATGGCTTTTATCCTTGCGATCGTCGGGGCGGCCTGATGATCAGGCCCAAGCTGGACTGTGTCCAGTAGGGTTGCAGCGGCCACGATGTTCTGTTGGGGAGTAACGAAGACATCGTGGTCGCCGACTCGGGTTTGGAGGATTTGCTGCTGAGCAGTTTGCTCAGCCTTGCGTAGATCGTCGTTGCGGGCGTGCAGGCGTCTTGCTTCTTCCTCCTGTTGTTCTTGCAGTCGGCAGGCCTCCTCCTCTTGTGGCTCGTGTCGTCGGCATGATTCCTGAATAGGAGTAGAGCCTCTGGATGCCATGAAAATTTCTCGCGGCGGAGTGAAGCTTGCCGAGCTGGTATCCGACTTGGAGTCGGAATCCGACTGGGAGTCGTAGTCCGACTGAGAGTCGTAGTCGGAATAGTTGATGGGGGTGATTACAACTCCGACCTCCCTAGATCCGATCTCGAGCGGCTCGGAGCCGTATCCGAGTCGAACTCCAGGGGATCGGGTTTGCCGCGTCGGATGTAGATTGTAGATATCCGCGGCGTCGCTGAGTCCGAACGGGAAGTTGACGATCTCTTCCCTTCTCGGCCCGATCTCGGCCGGCTCAGAACCGAGTCCGAGTCGAACACTGAAAGGAAGAGTTGTCCCTGGACTCGGGCGTATTGGAGATCGCCGCAGCATGTCGTCGAAGATTGCCGCAGCGTCGTGTGGGCCGACTGGCGCGGAGTCAGCTGGTTCCTCGGCCGGTTGGATCGGGTCCGTGTCGGCCGGGGTGGGACTGCCGATCATGTCGGCGACGAAGTCGAGGCTTCCGAATGATATTGTATCTCCGGGAGAGAATTTGCCACCGTCGACTCCAGTTGCTGGATCCATCGAGCTTGTAGATGTAGATCGCGCCGAAGCCCCTACCTGGCGCGCCAACTGTCGATGTTTTACACCGGCAATAAATATATGGGGCTACTCGGCGGATGGAAACTCGGTGGATTGCAAAGGAACACAAGGAAATTTTATACTGGTTCAGGCCCTCGATGTGAGGTAATACCCTACGTCCAGTTTGTATGTATTCCTTTGAGGATATACGGTGGTAGTTCTGATGAACTGTATGGCCGTGTGCTTCTATGAGCTCTTCTGCCCTCATGGGGCGCCCTGCCTCCCCTTATATACTGGGGGACCGGGTTACAAGGTAGGAGTCCCCATCGGATTATGACTAGGAGATCTCCCCTTAGAGATATAACGCACCCGACTAGGACTGTATATTCCTTTCTATACAAGGCGAAGTCTGCCGAATTTAGCTATATCTCTAATTACAAGGCTAGGCCCATCCTCTATCCGAGTGGCCCATATGCTTGTCATGAGGTACCCGGGGCCCATGGCACCCACAGATGGCCTGAACCAGTATAAAATCTCCTTATGTTCCTTTGTAATCCACCGAGTTTTCATCTGCCGAGTAGCCCCATATTCATATTGCCGGTGTAAAACATCGACAGTTGGCGCGCCAAGTAGGGGCTTCAGCACAATCTACATCTACAAATCTCGATGGATCCAACAACCGGAGTCGACGGCAGCGAGTTCTCCCCCGGAGACACGATTACGTTCGGCAGCCTCGACTTCATTGCCGACGAATTCGGCAACCTCACCTTGGCCGACTTAGACTCGATCTGATCTGCCAGGGAACCGGCTGACTCCGCGCCAGTTGGCTCACACGACACTACATCAACCATCGCCAACTTGCTGTGGCAATCTTCATCTTGTCCAGATCTTGGGATAACTCTTTCCTTCGGTGTTCGAGTCGGACTCGGCCTTGAGCCGGCCAAGATCGAGCTAAGAAGGGAAGAGATCGTCAATCTCCCGTACAGACTCGGCAACGCCGCGGATATCTTCAGACAACATCCGATGTGGCAATCACGATCCCCTGGTGTTCGACTCAGATACAGCCTAGGGACGCTCGAGATCGGATCTAGGGAGATCGGAGTTATAATCACCCCCATCAACTTTTCCGAGTTCGACTCTCAGTCAGACTCCGACTCCAAGTCGGACAGCAGTTCGGCAAGCTTCTCCCCGTCGCGAGAAATCTTCATGGCATCCAAAGGCTCTACTCCTACTCAGGAATCACACCAACTATGCAAGCAGCAAGAGGAGGAGGCCTGCCGACTGTGAGAACAACAAGAGGAAGAAGCAAGATGCCTGCACGCTCGCAACGACAACCTGCGCAGGGCTGGGCGGACTGCTCAGCAAGAAATCCTCCAAACCCGAGTCAGCGACCACGACGTCTTCATTACTCCTCAACAGAACATCGTGGCCGCTACAACTCTATTGGATACACTCTAGTTCGGGCCTGATCACCGGGCCACCCCGACGATCACAAGGATAAAAGCCATGCTCACCGCTGCTGCATATCAGCAGCACCAACAGTCGGGCGATACCCTCGAACCGACCAACCGGTCGGCATCCCTAATGGCAGTCTCGTCCACCTCAAAGTGACACCGAGCGGCCGGCTCTAGTCGGCAGCACACGAAGTCACGCCAAACGTCACTCGGCAACCCGAACAACAACCGGCAGCGTCGAAGCGACCATCGGAACAATCAGGATCTCCGAGGCCAACTACGGCGTGACCTTCGGCAGGACATCAACGCTCGGTGCCAGGAACGAGAGGAAGACGAGCAACGCCGATCGGAAGACGAGAACGACCGCGTCGGCCTCCACCATGAGCGGTTTTGCTGTCGTAAGCGGAGCCAAAGCCCTCATAAAGATGAAGGAGTACCGGCCTTCACCTAGGAGCTACAACAGGTCGACTGGCCGTCAGGTTTCAAGCCTACAGGCATCGAAAAATATAACAGCAAGACCAATCCTGAGTCTTGGCTCACGGTCTACACTCTGGCAATCCGAGCAGCTGGAGGAAATCACAAAGTCATGGCTAACTACCTCCTAGTCGCTTTAGCCGACTTGGCGAGGACATGGCTAACGAGACTTCCCAAGCAATCAATCGGCTTCTGGGGAAAACTCTAGGAACGCTTCATCGCCAACTTCCAGGGAACATACGAGAGGCCATCTTCCGAGTATGACTTATATCAGTTGCATCAAAGGAAGAACGAGTCTCTTCATGACTTCATCAAGAGGTTCTCTGAAAAGAAGAATTTAATCCCGAAGATCAAGGACGAGGTCATCATCGCCGCCTTTCGAAAAGGAGTGAAAGACACCTCGTTCATTGCCAAATTCACTCGGAAGCCTCCCAACTCTGTCAAGGCTTTATTCGACATGGCGAACAAGTATGCCGACTCGGCCGACGCTGCTGCTGAGGCCCTCGATGATAAGAAGGCACCCTGACAAAAGAAGCGGGAGGGCACCGACGACGCGGTCCCGACTAAAGTTGGGAGTCGCAAACGTAAGTCAGATGACTTCATTGTGGCAGTCGGTCACAACCGTCTTCGACCTTCAACAACTGAAGATTATCAGAACAACAAGTGATATGCTCGGGGGTTCAAAAGCCCAAACGCAAGGATGGCATCCCCACTCCAACATACCGAACAGCTAAGTCGCTTCCTGATAAATATTTCTTCACTTGGCCTCGCCAATGCCGCAGCCGCTTACACCTAATAGGTGTACAAGCTACACTTTTTTTTTTCTGTTTTTTCTCTTAAATGATTGCAAAAGTATTCGAGTAGCATAAATCCTGATCCGTGAAACTTTGCTCCATAAAAGACGAACTCAAGTCACCTAAAACGCGTGTCTAGGAAAGAGCCACGAGGCAACTCCCAACGCTCGGGGGCTATGATTAGTCAGGCAGAGTGCTTAAACGTAAGGGGTCAACTACTCGGAGGAATTAATATCAATAAGAGGAAGAACTCATATTTACATATATTGTAAAATACATTTTATTTGGGTGATTGTTTTCATCATCAGATGCTACTCATCCGATATGTTTATAGTGCAGGGCCAGCTCGGATACGCATGATAGGAACTCAGGGCTGTGAGCCTATCTCCTACGCTCGGGGGCTGGACAAGTCTGCCAAGAATCACTCGGAATGCTTCATGAGGGCTACTGACTGAGTACTTGCGCTAGTCGGGACGTCATCTTCCCTGGCTACGCTCCATGTGAGCTGACAACCGACCTCCGGCGCTAGTTGGGGGTCGTATACTACTCGACTGGGTGAGGTACGCCCCATGAGGGTCGCCAGTCGAATCCTACGCTAACGCTAGGTTCGGGTACCTTATTCGGTTGCAACTCGGCTAAGTAGGGTATGCCCCATGAGGGTCGCCAGCCGAGTCCTATGCTAATGCTAGGTTTGAGTACCTTATTCAGTCGCAACTCTATCAGATCGGGTACGTCTCATGAGGGTCGCCAGCCGAATCCTATGCTAATGTAAGGTTTGGTTACCTTATTTGGTTATGGCTCTGTTGGATATGGTACGTCCCATGAGGGTCGCCAGCTGAACCTTATGTTAACGCAAGGTTTGGGTACCTTATTCGGCTTTATCCAAGTCAGAGAAGACTTACATCGTCAAAGTGCATCCAGAGTTCTCATGTACTGCGTCACACCTGAGGAGGGCAAGCAGATTCTGCAACATACCTACTCAGGCACCTGTGGCAACCAGGCTGCATCGAGAACATAAGTCGGAAAGGCTTGCAGACAAGGATTCTTCTGGCTGATTGCAATTACCAATGCTGGAGTACTCGTCCTGATATGTGATGGATGCTACTTCTATAGAGTTATGCTGGGTAGGTCGGTTCAGGTCGGCTTATTTGGTAGCAGCCAATAAGATATGAGTTTCTACAGTAGCATGCTCAATATGGGCCGCTCGCAGGCTGGGTTAAAATCGCAGTGCTGATGTTACCAACAGGAACCGATGAAGTAAACAGATATGCTTCATGAAGGCCTAATTGCTAAACACATGTGTTTGGGTATCTGTCTTATCCACCAGGTATCGAGGATATATCTTTGTAAGGATCACAAGTTGTTCTTCATTAAAATTGGGGATGCAAGTATCTTGCTCGAGTACACCTGACCACGCAATGGATTAATTTTCATAAAGTGATACTCGGCCTACATGCTTGGCCACCAGTTGCCATGAGCAACATTATTCCAGCCGACATGACACTGAAGAGTCTAACTTCCGAGTAGTGCACTACTCGGGAGAGACTATAAATATCTTTTCCAGCTGATATGACGCTGAGGAGTCTAACTCCCGAGTGGGACGCCACCCGGGAAAGACTATAACCCCCTTTTCCAGCTGACATGAAGCTGAAGAGTCCCATATACGAGTGGCAGGCTACTCGGCAAGACTATAAATCATATTCCAGTTGACATGATACTGAAGAGTCTCATATACCAGTAGTGTACTACTCGGGAAGGACTACAAGGTTAAAGATCTTTGACTTTATGTTTAATTGTTTCACAATTAAGCACAAAGTCGAGGGCTACACCTAATAGGTGCGCCTATTCGGCGCACACTATTCATACTGCTACATGGAGCCCTTCATAGCCTCGCTGCCAGCTGACATGAAGCAGGACTCGAGAGAAGAAGCACTCGGACAAAGAGTACTCGGGAGCAATGCACTTAGGAAGACTTCACCATGGAGGATGAGCACTCGGCATCAGCTATGACTCAACTATGAAGGTCTCAGGGGCTACTGTGAGTGCCATGGGCCCCGGGTACCTCGTGACAAGCATATAGGCCACTCGGATAAAGGATGGGCCTGGCCTTGTAATTAGAGATATAGTAATCCCTAGCAGACTTTGTCTTGTATGATAAGGAAAACACAGTCCTAGTTGGGTGCGTTATATCTCTAAGAGGAGATCCGTTGGCCGTAATTCGGTTGTGACTCCTATCTTGTAACCTTGTCCCCCAGTATATAAGGGGAGGCAGGGCGCCCCCTGAGGGCAGGTTGAGTTGGTTCACCAGAATCACCACCATACATCCTCAAAGGAATACCACCACAACTGGACGTAGAGTATTACCTCACATCGAGGGCCTGAACCAGTATTAAATCTCCCTGTGTTCCTTTGCAATCCACCGAGTTTCCATCCGCCGAGTAGCCCCATATTCATATTGCCGGTGTAAAACATCGACAGTAGCCTTACACCTAAGATGTTAGCCACCCTCGGCCCAAGCCTATAGGCTAACCTAAACCTTCCGTTGTGTTTCGTGTTTGGTTGTTGTTTGATTTGGTTCTTCTCGCACATCTAATTTGTGCGATCCGTATAGTGGCAAGGAACATGAACATGCTCTGAGGAGGAGAAGGTTTGATCGAGATTCAGTGCAAAAGCAATTTGGTAAATGCTTAGCCTGAGCAAGGCAAGTCACCACATCCCCCTCCTTAAGCATTTTGATCCTAGTTGCGAACTTATTTGTTTGTGAAATAAATTGCATGCTATGTTTAAAATGCGATCCCAATTATCAATTATGCCACCCTTGTTTGAGTACCTTGTTCCTTGAAGCCATGATATTAATCAAGTCCCTAGTTATATTTAATAAGCAATGCTTAGCTGTACCTAGTTGCACTTGGGTGATTGAATCGCACTTCCTCATGTCTTAAATGAAAATAGGATGATTGATCAGGCAATCACTAGGGTTACAGTGATTGGCGAGGATGGAGACATGTAATGCCATCCCGCACGTATAATGAGGAACCATTTGCGAAAGCCAAAAATAAGGAAAAACCTATTTTGACCAAGGCGGTAGGAAAGAAATTGGGTGGTTCTGGGAATGGCAAGTGTTGAACCTGGTTAATTAAGGATGAGTCAAGAAGCTATGCGGGAAACAAATAGAGTACGACCGCATCTCTCCTATGGGTATAGACTTGGAGGATTAGGTAACCCAAGTGGGGCGACACCTCAGTCATGGTTGGTTCTGCACACGAAGAGTACGATGTTGCGAAGTGCTGATATACGTATTGTGATGATAAATGTCGACGAACTTAAAATATATCCTAAGGATATATATAGTGTACTTCCTAGATCTCTCGGGTTTTAGGACTCCTCTCACCACTAGCTCAAGGTGTTGGGTGCTAAGGTGCATGAAGATTCATAGTCCTTGGAGCGGGTCCGCAGTGTAAGGGAAGCTGAAAGACCAGGCCGTGACAGGCTCATGTGTTAGGCAGAGTCATGGGTTGCGGGTAAAGCATACATCCATTGCAGTGTGAGTAAATCAATCTATTCAAATAGCCGTGTTTGCGGTTAACTAAGCGTCGGGACTTGTACTACTCTTGACTAGACTCATAATTTTCTAAAATTGATTAATGGGTGGTCAGGATTACTGGATAATGATGGTTTGGATGGCTATGACTATTGTTCCTTGGAAGGCAATGGGACAATGAGTTGTAGAAACTGCATGATCAGCGGTGGCAAGTTATTTCCGAGGCGGTCTCGGGATTGGCGGATAAAACCTTCGTTGAGTAAACATTACATTATTTAAAATTGTTTTTAAGTCTACCCTGCTAGATCATAGTTATTTATGAAATAGATCTCAAAATTAGCTTTACGCAAAATAACCTCAGTCACTCTTTGAATACTATGTGCACAAGAAGCATATTTGCATGGTGGCTTGCTGAGTACTTATGTACTCATGATTGCTCAATTACCAAGTTTAGCAGAAGAACAGGCCAAAAAAGAAGACCTTACTAATATGTTCTACATACTTAGTAGGATGGATGGAGTGCTAGTTGGCTAGGTCACGACCCCAATCAACTGCCTATGGGCATGACACAGGCAGGACGATTGGACCCCTGCCACTGCTCGTTTTCTATTGCTGTTACTCAGATAAAGTGTGGCCATTTCGTCCTTAATAAAGGTATAAGCTCCTTTAGTCTTATTTCAATTCGTACCATGTTATGATTTAGCTATATATGTGTGTACCAACTACTAATTTAGGGATTGGTACAGGAAAACACACGAGGTTTCTGGTTTTCTAAACCAAGGGCTGACAGGTGGCGAAGAGGGCGAGGCTGGAGTCCCTGCCGCCTGCGGACGACAAGGACGTGGTCGTGGACAACATGAGCGAAGAGGCTCTGGAGGATGTCTTGCCCGGAGGGGCATCTGAGCCCGCGAGCAGCAGCGGCCATGGTGCCATGGAGGTGAGCGGGCAGCCGACAGCGACGATCTCCGCCTCCGACAGCATCCTTCCAGCGCCCAGCTTTGCTCGTTCATCGGCGGGCTTAGCTCCTTGGTTTCGACGTCGACCATCCAGCCGGTTGTCGATGATCGGTTCGACCTCGACAAGGCGGGGCTATCGCTTCGCGGCCTATTAACCAAGGTGAATTTTCTTGGCTTTGCCTTTTCAGGCGCTCTCCCTGGTAGGGTGCTACGAGTGCATGGCGCATTCCTGCCTAGACGGCCTGAAGAGCTGTCTACGGGATGAGGCGTTGAAGCCCGAGCGGCTGGCTCAGGAGCAAAGCATCCTATAGAAGGCGCTAAAAGATGCCAAGAGCTCCAACGCTGCCCTAAAGGCCGAAGCCCCCTAGCTCAGGGCTCAAAACGAGGCCTATGAAACCCGCCTCGCCGACAGCGAGAAGGAGCTCGATTGCTTACATGCGGAGCTGTCGGAGGCGGAGGGGGTTGAGGCTGGTACCCGGGCCTCGGCCATTGATGCCAACCGCACATTGCGCGTGGCGCTAACTCGAATGGGTGCCTTCCCCCGGCTGCTGCCCGAAGACAACGCCCCTGTCGAGGCGTTCACCGACTGGTGTATCGTCACGGGAAGGGCCGTGGGCGACGCTTCTGGCGTCTTCGGCAACTGCTGCGCCCGGACTGCGGGCTACGGCATCCTCTCTGCGCTGCATGCCGATGGCTATGATCACCTCCAAGACCTCCCTGCGATCTATAGCCGCAATATCGAAGACAACAGCGTATGGGATCGCGGGGACGAAGTCTGGTCTCACTACTGATCCTTCCGGAAAGGCTGGTGGGTGCCAAACGGGAAGGAAGTATCCGCCGAGCACCTTTGTGACCAATTGGAGAAGCGAGGGCAACATGAGGCAGCGGAGATGATGATGCCGGAGGGCGGCGGGGATGTGCCCAAGGGCGAGGCGCTGCCGCAGGTGTGATGGCCTACTTCGATTGGCTATATATATTTTTTTCCTTTTTGATAGCTAGGATAGCTAGTCTTGACGATGACCAGCCTTTTGTAAATTTATGCTTATGTAAGGCCTTCGGCCCCACTTTTGCATATGAATGAAAAGATTTTTGCCTATGCCCAGGTTTGCCCAGGCGAAAACTGTCTCCCCTGTTTCGATTACCTACGGTCGACGATAAATTTCAAGTTTGTGGCTTCCCGACCATCTGGGAAGATGAGGTATCCGGGTCCCGAAGACCGCATCCTGGTGGTAGTGGTTAACGGCCGAAGTAACGCTCATCACTCTATGGCGAAGTGGCTGTGCAAGAACCCCGGGTATGACTTGGTCGACTTCGACATGGACTGCTAACTTCGCTGTGGCGATATGGTAGAATTCTGGCGAAATTTTCAGATGTCGGCTCGTTAGCAAGGGATTCGGGACCATCAGTACAGGTTCGCCACTGTTGACTCTCTTGCTCGCGAGGTCCCTGTTGTTGTGATGGATAGTGACGATTCGATCGGGGGTGAAGCGCCTACTTGCGACACCCTGGTCATTGTCATCAACAGCGATGCTTTGACTGGGAGCAAAGGGGAGGCGTCAAGCGACCATGCTTTTCGACCTAGATTTTCTACTCCTGCCCTACTGGGAGTTTTGTAAGTTCCGTAGATTATATTTCTTCTGATAGTGAGGTGTCTTCCTCTTCAGGAGTCGATTTGTAAATTTGTTGTAACGTGTTCACAATGTAAACTCGATGAGGTATGTAATGCTCGTAATCGGAGTGAAGGAGTACGCGCAGGCTACGATAGCAGAAAACAAAACTTTTCTACCGCGCACACCAGGACATCATGCGAGAGAGGGATCATGAATCATTACCACTAGACGCGTAGTGCAGCAGAAGAAGGGTTGGAGAAGCCGGTCCAACCACGCGCGCGTCGAGGTAGTAGTGGAAGTAGTCGATCTCCGTAGATCTAATTAGCGTCGATGCTGATCAACGCCACAAAGAGCAGCGCCTCCACCGGTATCCACACGTCCGGGGCTGGAACGCCGATTACGAGTGTACTAGCACTCGTGAGCGGCTAGGGTTTGGCTCGGGAGGTGGTGGCTAGGGTTTTGCTTGAGGTCAACAGAAAAATGTGAATCTCCTAGGCCCCTCGCCTCCCTATATATAGACCTCCTCACTCGGGCCTTATGGACCGAGGCCCAGTAAGAGTCTACTCGGATCTCTATCCGAATCAAGCCCATATCCAACCCGTTAAGCGTGCGACCCTGTAGGTTCATGTATATTTTGCCGCAACCCGGAAACGCCTTCCAGGTCACCCTGTTAATAGCGGCCTCTAGCAAGGCATATTAACCCCAAAATATACGTAAAGATCATATCGGCTAAACCTGTAATGTCCTTATGTACAAATCCCTTTGCCTCACGATATCGATTGAGCTTAAGGCGAGACTTGTGCCATCCTCTTAATAGCTTAATCACTCTCTCGATCCTGTGATGGATTACAAACTTGTGATTGACACCTCAATCACACTAGCATGGCCATGCACTTCCATAATCCATTACATCAAGGGGCCTAGAGATATCTCTCCCGTAAGGAGGGGCAAATTCTATCTTGATCATTCACATCCCACTACATATTTCATAGCAAACCCAAAGACTACTTTTATGACTATCCAGTTACGGAGTAGTGTTTAGTAGTCCCAAAATAAGCTATTACGTATGTTGGGAACCATGATGATCTTAAGTCTAAGGACTCCACATAAACACTACTTGAGACTAACTGATGGCACATGAAATCTCTGTAGTATCTCATGGCGGGTCTATCCAACATATGTTCACTAACATATGTCCATATTATTGATTTGGTATCTCCATACCATGATCCATGAGACATGATCATCAATCAATACATATGCTGATGTTAGAATCATATTTGTTCCTCATATGATATATGATCAGGGATCATTTAGAAATAGCAATATTTGACATTAAGAGTCTCATGAATAAGTCACGTACTTATTGATCAACAATGATAATGTCTATTTCAAGGAACAAATCAATACATTATAAACATAGCATGTGATATATATAACATCTCCATGTTGCCTCTAGGGTATATCACTAACACGGAGATCTTTAAAATAAAGTTCCTTCGCATTATCCCTTTTCATGAGTCCTTTAACATACAGCGCTAGGCTCGAACTTGGCGCTTGTCTAGGTCATCTCTTATTGTTGTGTCGACGCTTTTAGGCTTCGGGGATTATTAGGCTTCGGTGTTTACCTTTACATGGCCAAGATGCTTCAGCCGCTCACCATCCCCTATTTTCGACAGATAGCACCAAGTGTCGATGTTTTGTATCGGCAATAATTATATGGGGCTACTCGTCAAACCTAAACTCGATGGATTCAAAAGGACACGAGATTTATACTGGTTCAGGCACTCATTGTAAGGTAATACCTTACTTCTAGTTGTGGTGTATTGCTGTTGCTGTATTCTTTGGTGAGATTGTCATATGCCCCAGTGGGCTCCCTACTCCTTATATACTAGAGAGATGATGATTACAGGGTAGGAAACCCAGTCGGATACGACCAAGAGCTTTCCTTATCAGTACATAGAGTATCCGGCTATGACTATATCCCTTTCCTTATCATGCAAGGTAATATGAAGCCGAGTGCTACTCTATCTCTAATTGTAGGGATCAGTCTACCCTATGTCGAAGTGGCCGTAATTCCCCCCTTGAGGTACCCGGGGCCTATGGCCTCCACAGTAGCCCCTGAGACCTTCATAGTTGAGTCACAACTGATGCCGAGTGCTCATCCTCCTTGGTGAAGACTTCCTGAGTGCCTTGCTCCTGAGTATCCAGTGTCCGAGTACCCCTTCTCTAAGTTCTGTTTCATATCAGCTGGCAACGAGGCTATGAAGGGTTTCATGGAAATAGATGAATAGTATGCACCGAATAGGCGGACCTATTAGGTGTAGCCCCTCGACTGGAAACAATTAAACATAAAGTCAAAGATCTTTAACGTTTAAGTCTTTCCCGAGTGATATGTTTATCAGAAATTGGACTCTTCAGCCATATATTAGCTAGAAATTTTGCTCAAGGTAATTTGGCTAAGCACGTAAGCTGAGTATCCCGAGCGATGTTTCGACCGCTCGCCGTCCCCTACCTTTGACAAATAGCACCAAGTTAGTACTTAACGCTTGTTGGTAGGTTGGTTTTTGCGTTATGCGTTTGTTGCATTTTTTCGGTGGCCGAGCAATGCTTCGGCCACTTGCCGTTCCCTACCTTTGATAGAAAGCGCCAAGTTAGTACTCGACGCTTGTCGGTAGGTTGGTTTTCGCGCTATACGTTTGGATGACATGGCACAATTTCGGCGTTTGATCGAGTGCTGCTTCGATCTTTCCACTTCTCCCCTTCGGTAGAGCGTTGATCAGACGTTATCCTTTCGGGTCATTTGCGACAAATGCGAGACACAATAATTTTTATACTGGTTCGGGCCTCCACTGTGGATAATAGCCTTACTCTAGTTTTTTTTTGGACATGCACTTTACATTTTTTATAGCATAGCCCTAGGCTTTACATGTAGTAGCGCTTTAGCGAAGTGGCGTTCCATGTGTGGTCGAGCTCTTCGCCCTTCATGGTCGCTAGCCTGTAAGCCCCTTCGCGCGATTTGTAGATTACAAAGTATGGTCCCTCCCATTTTGACTAAAGCTTGCCTATCGCCATGGGGTTGCTCTTCTTCTTCAGCACTGTGCCCTGGCAAAATCTCCTTCGGCTGTACCTTTTTGCTATACAGTACTTCGGTTGAGGCCGAGTATTTTGCCATGCTTTGAAGTGCCTTGACACGCACCCCTTCAAGCAGCTCTAAGGTAGCCTTTTGCCCTGTCTTCTCGTCGCCAGACAATGTGACTCTGGGTGAGTTTCCCCCCAGCTCGCCTGGGGTCATGACCTCTTCGCCATACACCAACATGAATGGGCTGAACTTTGTTGGCCGTGTCGGGATGGTACGAAGCGCTCAGAGTACCGATGTGAGTTCCTCCGACCATTTTCCTTTTGGCGCTTCGTCCAGCCACTTCTTTAGGGCTTCTAGGATCTTGCCGTTTGCCCTTTTGACTGCCCTATCTGACTGCGGGTGTGCCCCTCGCACATCTCCTTGAAATTCTCTGAGTCGAACTGCTTCCCGTTATCGGTGATGAACTCTCTAGGAATGCCGAAGCGGCATATGATGTTTTTCTATACGGAGCGTTGGACCTCGGCCGAAGTTATTCTGGCCAACGGCTTGGCTTCGATCTAGCGCGAGAAGTATTATATTGCCACTATGGCAAACTTGTAGCTGCTCTAGGCCGTAGGAAACTATCCTATGATGTCCAGTCCCCATCTGGCAAAGGGCTATATGGGAGGAAGTGGTTGCAGCTTGTACTGCGGTGTGTTCTAGGACTTCCCATGCTTTTGACATCTTAGGCACTTCTTGATGTGCTCATCGCACCTTTGCAAAATTGTGGGCTAGTAAAGCCCCTGGCGAGTATTTTGGTTGCTACTGTTCGTGGCACCTGGTGCGCACCACACTAGCCTTCGTGCACCTCCTTGATCATCTCCTCTCCTCCGGCCTCGAAGATGCAACGAAGAAGCGGCTCCAGTATTCCAATCTTATACAGTTGCCCTCCGACGAACTGGTACCATCATGCTCTTGTTTGTAGCTGCTTCGCTTTGGCTTTGTCATCAGGAAGCTTTCCTTCGGAAAGGAACTGCACAAAAGGAATTCGCTAGTCTGGTGCACCTTGGTCAATGTCCATCACCTACTGCAAGTCTTCTTTGTGCTTCACACTTGGTGTATAAATCACTTCGAAGAAGACTCCCGGTAGGAATGGACCTTCGGTGCTTGCCGTCTTCGCTAACATGTTAGCTTCTTCGTTTTCTCCCTTGGGAAGGTGCTGTACCGTGATGCCAGCGAAGGCCTTTTCCATGGCCCTTATGGCGCCTAGGTACTTCGCCATTCCTTCGTCCTTGGCCTTAAAGGTCTTGTCGATGTGGCCCGCAACTAGCTTGGAGTCTGTCTTGACCACTAATCGTCGGGCCCCCAACGCCTTCGCCTTTCGTAGTCCAAGGAGGACCGCTTCATACTCCGTTGTGTTGTTGGTGGTGGGGAACTGCAGTCTTGTGGTGTAGTGGATGACGGTTCCTGTGGGCGAAGTGAGGATTGCGGCTGCGCTGGCTCCGGCATGTGACCACGAGCCATCGGAGAACATGGTCCAGTAGTCCTCATTCACCGGCAGCGTCACTTGGCTAGTGGGCGAAGTCCATTCGGCGCGAAATCAGCCAGGACCTGTGATTTTATCGCCGATTGGGCTACTTAATGCAAGTCGAAGGGAGCTAGCTCCACGGCCTATTTGCCTAGGCAGCCTATAGCTTCCTTGTTCTGAAGCACCGCCTCGATGGGGTATTGCGAGGGCACCATTATCTTGTGCGCCTGGAAGTAGTACCGAATCTTGCTCGAGGCCATGACGAGGGCGTAGGACAACTTCTCAATTTCAGAGTATCTGAGCTTCGCCCCTTGCAACGCTTCAGATACGAAGTACACTGGTGTTTTTCCGCCTTCGCCCTCATTTACTAGGGCCGCACTGACTGCCAACGGTGAGGCCGCAAGATATAGTAGCAGTTCGGCACCTGCCTTCAGACTCGCTAGCCTTGGTAACTCCTAGAGGTAAGCTTTGAGGGACTCGAATGCCGCCTGGCATTCGTTTGTCCACTCGAATTTGCTTGCTCCCCACAGGGTTTTGAAAAAGGCAGTGCCTTCTCCGCTGATTTCGCCATGAAACGGCTAAGGGCCGCAACGCGTCCCGTCAACCTCTGCACTTCGCGTGGGCTTCTCGGCAACTGCATCTGCTAGATGGCTTCTATTTTTTCAGGGTTCGCCTCAATCCCCTCTCAAACACCAGGAACCTAAGCAACTTGTCCGCGTGGACATCGAAGATACATTTCTCCGGGTTGAGCTTTCGTAAGTTGTCAAAGGTTTCTTGCAAGTCCGCGATGTGGTCGATCGCCTTCCTGCTCTTGACTACTATGTCATCCACATACGTCTCAACATTCCTGCCAATTTGTGACTCCAACACCTTGTACACAAGGTGGGCGAAGGTGGGTCCGGTGTTCTTCAGACCGAAGGGCATGTGGATGTAGCAGTATGTGCCGAAAAAGGTGATGAACGAGGTCTTCCCCTGGTCCTCTTCGGCTATGAAGATTTGGTGATATCCCGAGTAAGCATCAAAGGAGCTCATCAACTCGTAGTCGACGGTCGGTCGACCAGCTGGTCGATTCGTGGGAGTGGGAAGTTGTCCTTCGGGCACGCCTTGTTGAGGTCCTTGAAGTCGACGTACATTCTCCACTTGCCATTCGACTTCTTGACCAGGATTGGGTTCACCAGCCATTTCGAGTGCTTGACCTCGCGAATGACTTGCCAGTGGATCAGCTTGTTGAATTCTGCTTTTGCCGCATCTTGGCGGTCGATTGATATCTTATGCAGTTTCTGCTGGCGGGGCTTGATGGTGGGCTTGACCGCGAGGTGGTGCTCGATGAGGCTTCAGCTTATGCCTAATAAGTTGTCTGGGCCCTAGGAGAAGACATCTAGGTTTCGCCTCATAACCTGCAACATATTGGCTGCCATCTCCTTGTCGATGTCACCGCCGATGGACACGGTCTTTGATAGGTCGGGAGGGTCGACTGGGATTTTCTTGACTTCGCCTTGGGGTGTAACATACCCAAATTTCAAATCTCAAAATTTGAACCGAGTAAAAATCCCTGAAAAAGTAAAACTTCATAGTTTCTACACAAGGGAGTGGATTAAGAAGTAGATTAACTAGAATACATCTTAAAAATGAGTACACTAGAACTTTTGTAGTCAAATTGTCAACTTACTCTCAAGTTCATCCTAGGATCCCGAAATAAAAATCTCAAGGAAAAATACAAGGCACAACTCTAGAGGCCATGAAACTGATTTCTAAAAATCTTCTGTAGACTAAATGAAATGGAAGTAATTCATCCAAATCTGTACAGGAGATTTTATCAAAATACATCAGGGTTGGGTGTGTAAGAAAACCTTAAGGGTCGAATTATAAAAATGGGAAAGTGTAATATGCCTAATGTTGTATAAATAAAAATCTTGACATAAAATGTGGAACTAAATCAATTCATCACCATTTCTTGTGCATGCCTTCTTTTGATTGTTTTTGGATTTTAAAGTGCATTTTCATAGTGGGGTACATATGCATTTGTATAGCCTAAGGAATTTCTAAAAATGATTGGTTTAACATAAAATCATGGAAAAATTCGTATGAGCACTACACAACATAATTGATCCACTGTAAATTTTGCATGATTTTATCACTTCAATAAATACTTCAATAAAATCTCTCCAATCAGCAAAACTAGGAAGCTAGCTAAAATAAATTGGTTTACTTCTTAAATTTACCAAATAAAAATAAAGACTAATCAGGCAGTGTCCTACCAAAATGTGTACCAAGATGTACTTCTCAACCGGAAAATTTAGTTTAATTTAATCCTCAAGGAAACCACATAAAATGTTGAGAGCAAAGCCTAGGAGATAAATTGGATTGCAGAAAACTGTGTCACAATACCCATTTCACCTTTTTGCAACATTAAAACTATAAGGCCTCTAGCTTTGGAATTTGGAATTTGGCAGGTTGGTAAAACACATATCCATCTTCTCACAGTAATTTTGCCAACCCTAGAAACATATTGTAACTAGGTGAAATCACATGTGGAAGACAACTAACTAGCACACCTTTCCACACTTAGACTCTAGAGAACTCCTCTCTCTATTTCACTTCCATGTGGATCCCACAAGACCCTAGCCCACTTGTAAGCCTCAGCACTACTTGGGACAATTTGTTTCACCAAGATTCCTACCCATCCTCCTCATTTCTTCCTAGAACATCACTACATGGACCCACTATTTAGTGTCTAGACCTAGCCTAAAGTATGTGACAAAATATTTCTTGCAAAGTGGGACCCACCTATGCCACTGTAGAAGTGGACACACCTCAGCAGCCATAGCCAACGTGCCCTCTTCTCCTTCCTCTCCCTCTCTCAGCCTACAGAGTCACCTAGACAAGATCATCCCTAGAAGACTTTGGCCATTTAGCCTCAGATCACGCCAGCTACTCCTCCCTCCCTTCCTCTTCATGTTCCCGCTGAGAAAACCGAAGAAGACCCCTAGGATCGCCAGAGACAGGAGCATTTTCTCTGCCACCAATACTGTTCGATCGAGCCCGAGCTAACTCTGGTGAGCTCCACTCTTCCCCAACCGCAGGAACGTGATATACATCTCCTAATCATTCCATTTTCGTACCTTATGGCCCTAGGTTTGTTGGTCGGAGTCGCTGTGTCGCCGCCTTCCTTGCACTCTGCTCCACTGGACCGCTGTCGTGACGTCGTTGCCGTTCCGGCCAATCCAGGACGCCACAAGCCAAATCCTCGCGCCAACGTCGTCGCCTTGCCTTCAAGAGCCAGTTGACCAGAGGAATCAAGCTGTGGTGCCACGAAGCTCGAGATCAGCCATCGTCTTCCCTAGCTCCGGTTTGAGTCGCCACCGTCGATTCTGCTATCCTCGGTAGGTCTCAGTTCGATTCCCTGTATAGGAGGCGCCCCTAGGAAGCCCCTAACCTTGGAGACAGTTTGCCTCGGCCGCAGATCGACTGGAGCAAGCCACCGCTGCCGAGCCATCTTCGACGTTGCTGCTGCTGCACCGACCCCGCGCAACCTCTGGTGAGCCTCTTGGAGTCCTTTAGAAGCTCATGGATGCACTAAGTTGCCCTAGGTGGAGTTGCTACTCGATTTGCCTCGGCAACCCGATTGCCTTTGTCGCTTGCGCCTCACGCCGGTGAAGCTCCGGCCCCCATCGGCGACGAGACCACTACCTACAGCATCGCTGTATTCTCCTCTGCCTTTCTCCTTTTGGTTGCTATCTAAGCTGAGCCGCCGTTCACCGTCGCTGCCGCCGAGAAGCTCCCCGGCACTGCTCTGCCTCGCGCTCCTCTGCCTTGCCTCATAGACATGTGGGACCCACTCGTCAGCACCGGAATAGTGGGCGAGGACCGAAGTGTGAAGAAGTTAAAACTTGTTAGATTAATTGGTAAATGCATCACGGTATGACAAGTGGACCCAAGGACCAATACGTAAATAACCCAAAACCAAAGGACTCTTAAGAAAAACCTCAACTCACACGTGGTCGAGGACCGCGGGTTCTATTTCTGGAAACCCCTAGGGCCTTTTTGCACATTGGCTCTCTATGACATGTGGACCCGGCTGAGTTAAAATTCGGAAAAACAAATAAAATACCTAAAACCTTTTCTGTGCAATTGAAAAATTAGTAAGCTTGTAAAATCTATAACTAATTCATTTTAACTCCAAATTGGGTGAAACAAAATTTGTTAGAATCACCAAACTAAGTACTTAATTTTTGTAAATTAAAATCTAAAAGAACTAGTACTTAAAATACCTCAAAAATAAGATAAAAAAATAAAAATGCATAAACACTTTAAGATTTTATCCACTCCATATAAACCTCAATTTTGGTAAATTAAGATTTGATAAGTTCATAAAATGTTGAACTTTTCTATGGTAAACTAAAACTTGGTTAAATTTATACAAGAGACACTTTTATAAATTTGGTAATAGGTAAATGCCTTAATTAGTGTATAAAATATGTAATAACTTCTAAAATGCATAGGAAATTCATGCTAGCTCCAAATGGTATGAAACCAATTTTGTTAGCTTCAAAATATCTTGCTCTTTTATTCTGAAAACAGAGGATTAACTAAAATTAGTACATATAACACTTTTATGATTTATGCAAAAGACAAATACTTTGTATAGGATATAAAAGGAAGGAAAACTTCTAAAAATCATAGAACTTTATTTTAACTTCAAATAAAATACACCAAATGGCAGTGATATCACAATGTATTTTTCTTTTAATATATATAAAGTTAGATTTCATAAAAAAAACTAGTCCTAGAACACCTATACACTAAATTACATGTATAGATACCGTATATAGATCTACAACTTACCAAAATCATATCTATTAAATAGAAGATCATAAGATGGAAATTTCTTCACCATAATCTCATCTAAGACCAGCACCCAACCACAGAATAGGTTCCCCTCACAATAGGGTAATTAGGATATTTTATAATATTTCCTAGTCAAGCGTACTCACGTATAAAAGCTCTAAGTGCAATATTTTCCAAATACCAAAGGATAAATTAGAATCTCTTGCACCACACTTCTTTGAAAATAGTACCCTTAAAACTAAAGATAAGAATTTGACAAAACTACCTCTCAAGGTAACTCTTGGATCCATCAAGAGCACAAACACCGTATCTCACGCATATCGCTTGTAGAATTTATGTCCCCGAGATGCGAAGTAATAATATAGATCTTCCTTCACCAACAATCATCCAAATCCAACACCTATCCACTGCCTAAAGGTCACACTTGGCAAAGCACCTAGCAAAGCGCCTCTAAGATCTATATAAGGCACAATTACCGCACAATTACCGTATTGCATACATAGAAGATGTAAAATTCGTAACCCCCCAAATAGAAAGAAATAAAATAGAAATTCTTTCACCTTAATTCACTTTAGGTCAGTACCTAAGCACTGTGTAATCCTCATGCATATTGGAGCATTTTTAATTTTTTGCATTATTTGCTAGTTATACGATCATACGATTTTAGAGGACGATTTCGAATTCGGTGAAGGAGTGAAGTAAAGGTTGCTCTAGGTATTTAAGAGTAAGGCAAGTATTCTCCTCTCCTCCTTTGAACAATTTGAATCCTATGTTTTGGGGAATGCAATGTGTTTATTTACAAAGTTGCATGCGTATTTGTAACTATCGGTATTTAAATTATGGAAATTGGTAGTTATAGCCTACTTGTTGCATGATCAACGTTGAAAACTTGTATTCCTTACTGTTTGTAACCTTAGACTTGGTTAAGAGTACTTCATTTGTGCTCGTTTGGGGCTATATATGCTTATACTTATGCAGATTGCTGAGCCATGCTTAGTAATGTGCTACTAAATAACATCGTGATCACTTTATACCTTTGAAAATGGGCATTTTACAACTTCTGAATGGAGGTGAAGCCTCTGGTTATTTGAGAACTAAAATGATGGAAAATGTGATTTTAGACTTGGGCGGCAAGTGGTGTGCATATGGAGTAGTTGCACACCGATAGGGGGAGTGTTCGCCTGAGTCGATTAAGGACCGAACTCTATGTCACCCTCTATTGTTTACCGTATAACCACATGTGCTAGAATGTGATGTCCTTAGCTCATTAAGTTGTCCAATGCTTAGTCTTGTACATGGTAGGCCAAAGTAGTATGGGTTAGGTCGTTCTACTAGCTCATAGGAACTACCTAACGGCCCACAATGGCGTTAGGCGTCTAAGTCTATCCAATACAATGGTATAGTGCCTCATGGGGAAATAGAGGGCTTACTTTGTTTGCCGCCACGGTGCTAGGTTAAGGCGTGGGCCTGCCACCTAGCGACATTGAGGTAGCCCCTCTATGTGTATTCCTGCTTGCCGTCGCTGGTGCAAGGCTAGGCATTGAACAATGTAAAGGCTACGTTGTGACCTCTAGACTATACTCAACGTGTAGAGTGTGGTAGTGCTCTGGCCAGCACAAGACAAACTAGAAAATTCACATCATGTGTGTGAAGCTATACAAACTCTATAGAGTCAAAACTAATCGATTAGCCGTGCTCACGGTCATGAGCGACATAGTGATGTGTCATGAGTATAGTTTTGTGCTTTGTAAATGAGTTTATGAAATTGGGATGTGGATTGGTGATTTGTGACGATTATTATGCTTATTGAAATGTTATGGTGGCTTGTTGCTATGGAGGGCAGCAAGCAGGAAAATTATTATGTTGATCACTTCCTTACTTATTATACATGTTTCTAATGTTTTATTAAATACCATTGCAAATGATTGTGAACAAAAATTTGCTTTACGCAAAACTAAACCTACAGATAGCCTTTCCTTGACTTAGAACTTGCATATAGTGTTTTAGGATTTAACTTGTCAGTATATTATTTTGGTAATATACTGATTCTTGCTTTATTTCTATGTTGTGCTTTAGACCTTATTGCAGGTGATGAATTGATAGGATGAGTGCTGTGGGAATCGTTGCTTCTTCAAGAATGGTCCTATTAGGGGCCAACCCCTAGTCGGTTGCTTGTGGGTATGGGTAGATAAGCTTCCGCTGAACCGCATTATTTGGCCGGTCGGCCTATGTAAGCTCTGATTTATAGATTTAGTTATTTACTTGTATACCCTATTGTTGTATGCCATTGCTTGAGATGAATGTGTGAGACTAGCACTTTTCCTGGGAGCTAGTTGAGCACAAGTATGAGCTTGAAATAATTGAGATATTTACTTAATAGCTGATGTAGATCGAGTCCTCAGTGATATGTGGTCTCTTGGTTGCCACCATCGTGTGGTTTGACGGGCATATCTCAAGGAGGACTGGTGGAGGCTATTCTGTTGAGTATCTCATTTATTTCGGGTTCGGTGCCATAAGTTTGTAACATAATTGTGGTTCGCGATGCCAAATCTACTTTGAGGTGTGGTAGTTATAGTATTTATTTGGTTTTATTCGAGACCCCACCACTCCAATAGTTAGCGTTGACATGGCGAGTTGCAAATAACGGTACAAGTCTCAGGGTGGCCCTCACATGGGGCGAAGGCTTGTGCATGCCGTAGCCCCTCACCGGCCCCCTACCGATCTTCTTAGACATTGTGGATCTCTTGCACACTTTTTGATGCCTGTCCAACTGTCCTGTATGAAGGATGACGACCCCAAACCGTGATCACCCCATTCGGTCCTGGCATTCTTAGCTGCAGGTAGTTGTGGTGTGCCACTGCTTCAAACTTGATTAACGTGGAACGGCCGAGGATGGTGTTATACTGATACGGGATATCCACAATGTCGAAGATGATGGCTTCTGTTCGGGCGTTGCCACCCTTGCCAAACGATACTTGCAGCTGTACTTGCCCCAACGCGTGAACTGAGCTTCCACCGAAGCCTTGCAGCTAGATGGCTGCCGAGGCGAGCGCAGCTTCTGGAATCCCCATTTGACGAAAGGCATCGGTGAAGATGATATCCGCAGAACTTCCTCCATCAACCAAAATGCGATGAACCTCGCATCCAGCTATGTCAGTGGATATGACGATGAGGTCTTGGTGTGGGAAGAAGACACCTTTGGCGTCCTCAGGGCCGAATGTTATTGATGTTGATGCGAATGGGGGTGGCTTGGTCTAGGGTGTCGCGGCAATGTGGTTAATCGCCCTTTTGTGTGCTTTTGTTTGTTTTTTCGACTCCAAGCCTTGCGAGGAGCCCCCAGTGATTGCGGCGATTACCCTCCGCTGTCCGTCCGAAGTCGCTTCTATCTGAAGCGGCCTATTCTCTCCGAACTGGTCCGCAGCTTTGCCCTGGGCTAGCTCTTGACGAGGTGGAGCTTGATCCCCTCGAACCGCGCTCCCTGTACGCTGGATATTTCTGCACTGCTCGGTGGTGTGCGAGGCCTTGCTATGGAAGGCACATAACTTATCTTTTTCTCTCTTTGGCTTCTTCTTCGCCGGCACACCTTGCAAGTTTTTGAAGTTCTGCCGAAGGGTGTTGATCTCTTCGATGGTCATCACTTGCTTTCCCCTTTCGTCCCTAAATTTCTTCCAGGCCGACTGTAGCCGCTGTGACGACGTCGATCTGGCTTGAGCCGAGCCGGCCGAATCCTACGCACCTTTCTGGTTGAGCTCGGCCTAGATCTCGTTTCTCCTCTTGATGTCATCTTCGCCTCTTGCATAACCATCGATGATGCGGAATAGCTCGTGTACCATTTTTATCTACTTTGTTGTTATCTTTTCGGTCGGAGAGCCTATGAGGAGACCGGCGGATGCGGCGTTGATGACCAACGTTTTGGTGATATCTTGCACTTGGCATCTTGCCTAAGAGAACCTTCGGATGTACTCACGAATGGATTCCGCTGGCTTCTGCCGAATGCCGAAAAGCTCTTGCTGGGTTTTTGGCTCCTGGTAAGTCCCCTGGAAGTTGGTGACGAAGACATCGTGCAGCTACTCCTAGGAGTATATGCTTCTTGGCGGCAGGTCGAAGTACCACAACCGCGCGAAACCATCCAACGTGAGGTATATGACTTTCTCCTTGGTGTTTTCGTCACCATGTGCTGCTTCGATCGCGGGCTCGTACACGAAGAGGAACTCGCTGGGGTCTAAGTCGCCTGCGTACTTGGCGATTGAAGGGTTTCTGAATTGTGGTGGGATTGGATGGCTTTGTAGCCCCCAGCTCAGCAGCGACTTCTTGTCGTTCACCAGCGCAGTGTGCTATACCTGTGCTGGCAAATGTGCCATGCAGAGGTACAGAACCCCGAAGATGGGCGAAACTTGCGCCTGCGGAGCTGGAAGCTGGTTCGTGACGATAGAGGCCGCCCATCCCCCTGGAGTAGGGGTGACCTCCACGAGCGATGGCGAAGGATTAGCGCCTTGCCCCCTAGCGTTGAGCTATTGAAGGAAAGCTTGTAGCTACGCCTCGATGCAGGGTGTTAGTGCAGGTGCCGAAGGAGGTTGAAGAGGTTGTTGCGCTTGTGGAGACGGCACCAAGCCCGAGGTTGGCGATGTAGCACCATGTGCGGTTCCTATGGTAGAATGAGGCCCTATGTGGTTGGAGGTTGCATCGGGGAAAGGACGAAGGCTTGGGAGAATGAAGTAGGTGCCTGGGGAAGGCCAAAAGCTTGCGAGGACGAAGCGGATGCTTGGTGAAGTCTGAAGGATTGGGATTGTGCCTGCAGTAGCTAAGTGAGCTAAGTGCCTATTTATAGTCCTAGGGGTATAATTACAGGCTCTAGGGTTTCATTTACAGGTGGTATTACATTATGACCCCTTGACAGGGACAACTACAGGGGCATTTACGTCTTTTACTACTCACAGGCTTCTAGCGGGCCGTTGGGCCATCATGCAGGCCACCGGGCCGCTATGTGGGCTGTATCCTTGATGGGCATTTCGGCCCTCTTGGCTGCACACCTCCCAACTGGGCCAGAAATGCGCTGCTGGGCCTCGCCTACTGGAGCATCCCTTCGGCCGTCTGGTGCTTCGGTCACTCCGCCTCCTGGTCAGGGTTTTACGCACTCCACGGCGGCTTTGCCTTGCACGTAGTGCCCTTCGCCCTCGTGACCTTCGTCTTCGCCCGACGTGCTGCCCTTCGCCTGTACTAGGCCCCTCGCCCCCATGTCTTTGGTCTTGAGTTGCCCGAAGGGGCTTCGGCTAGTAGCCTTGGTCCTGAGCATTCCGAAGGGGCGATGGTCCGAAGGGGCTGTGGCTTGTCTCCAACAGTGATTTTTGCCCTTCCCCCCTATATAAACCCCTCCCTCAGTACAAAAATCTCATTTAAGTTCTACAAAATCTAGGGAAAAATAAGAGAGGAGTGATGGGAGGGGGAAAGGAGCATGAATTATTAGTGCATGGTATTATGTAGTTTGCAATGAATTATGATGTTAATAACCTATGTTGTTTGGTGCATAGATCAGGAGTATTGTAGTTGTCCAGAGTACGTTAATGCGTAAAAGATGTTGTTGGTGAGCTACATCCAGCCTAGGATAGTAGTCACAATATGTTAATAGTTTAGGTAGGGATCATGTTATGTAGTTTAACATCACTTTGTTGTGTGAAATGATATGTCAAGTAAGTTGGTAATCACAGTGAAGGGAATGTTAGTTATGGTCCAGATAGAGTAGATCTCTCTGATTTGAAGTTAGTGGCAAAGGGCATTGATAGGACTGTTGAAAGCAGTTTTGGATTAGTGTACAACTGGTTGGTGCGAGGCTTTTGACTTGATGCACATAGCCGTGCACTTAATATGCACCTTCCAATAATAACCTTTGGGTGCACAATGGGGGAACTATGGAGGAACATAAGAGAGAACATGCAGAAGATGAAATGGAGCCAAGAGGAGAGACCGAGAGAGTTACTAGAATCGTTGAGCATAGATGATGTGAATGAGGCAGTAAAGCAATGGGCAGTGTCTCTACGGAGAGAGTTCAGTGTCATGAAGTGTAGCAAGTCGGTTTATGATGTGATCTGTGTGAACCGTGTTTGTCATTGGTGGGTGCATGCATTTAAAGGAAGATGAAAGGACTATTGAGAAGTATCGATCGTGACTGAGCATGATTGCCACTTAGAAGGGGTCGAGAAATATCACCGCAACATGACATTTGCGTTTATTGCAACTGAGATGTATGGCCATATTGTGAATAACCTTAGGTATGAACCAAGGTCAATAATTAGGCGCATTGAGGAGAAATTCAAGTACACCATTTGCTACGCAAAGATATGTAGCGTGAAGCAGAAGGCTGGGAGATGAGGTTTGACACATTTAAAGCATCTTACAAAATAATTTGCCCCTAGTGAAACAAGATCATAATACATGCCGAGGAAGGAGTATGAACGACGAATGAAGGCTGAACACTTAGACTGGAGAAATAATCCTTTGGGACTCCCTACATGGTCCGAGCGTCTGAAGTGCACATGTGGATATCGTTGCCAGGTGACAACGTCCTTAACAGAAGAGAGACTTTGGGGGAGAAGATACTTTATTTGTCCAAACATTGATGAGGACTTCATTGTAAGTCCCTTTCATACTTTTATTTCATCGATCACTCATTTCATTAGGTTATCTACAATAGTTGTCAAAATAAATGTCTTTTTCATAGGAAGAGCCAAGGATATGTCCATTCACAATGTGGATTGACATGGTGAGACCACCGTATGATGGCAGAAGGATCACGGAGGTTAAAAAGAGATCACAATACATGCGGAGAAAAGAGGATTACGAGCGACGGGTGGAGTCTGCTTGCTTAGACTGGAGAAACAATCATTTGGGAATACCTAAATGGTCTGAGCATCTGAAGTGTGCGTGTGGAGATTATTGTCAGGTGACAAGATCCTTCATAGAAAGGACCTTCGGGAGGAGATACTTCATTTGCCCAAACATAGATGATGACTTCATTGCATATGTCATTCGTAATTTCGTTTCATCTAGAGCATATTTCATCATGTTTTCTGCTGCAATTGTTCAAAAATTTGTCTGTTCACAGGACAATCTACAGATGTGTGCATTCACTAAATGGATTGACATGCTGAGACCCCAGTATGATGGCGGAAGGATCATGGAGGCTGAAAGAATAACAGAGTACATGCGGAAGATACAGGATGAACGTCGAAACTAGGTTGATAGCTGATCTTTTAAGGAGGTAATCCGTTAGTCTACTGGTGCACCTGCATCCTCTTCTTATTTATCCAAAAAGACTGTACTTTGACCTATCGTAAATCATTTAGTATTCACTTATTTGACGAATGCTAGTACTATGAACCCTATTTTAGATGCAGCTCGTGCGAACTTTTAGTTTTAATCAAATTTCGGACCAAAATTCCCTTTTTTTGGCTGAGGTAATTTCCGCCCTCTAATTGGGTGACATTACATAAACTGCCCTACCATTGGGTAGCACGGACCTTAAGAGCATCTCCAGCGGGGACCCTAAACACAACCCCCAAATAGTTTTTGGATGATGAGGCAAAAAAACTAGGTCCAGCAGGGACCTTACTAGGGCCCCCAAAATGAGGAGGCCCCCAAATGTTTCCCCTAAGCCCCCAGTCCTAGGGGCTCTATACCACAGCCCCCATCGATGTTATTTTTGGCGCCTACGACAATTCCCCACTTGCGCCATCGACGTCAAATCTAGAGGAGGAAGATCAGAAGAGAAAAAGGTGAGGAGAACCTACCTCGTTCAGCCACCGCCCCTCCATGCTTGATTGGTCGCCGTGGGGCCGCCGCCCTCTGCCCCTAGGTCCCTCAGCCAGGCGCGGCGCCGGCCACCCGCCGCCCTTGTTTGCTTGGCTACTGTTTCATGTTTGCTACTTTTGCTTGCAGGATATATCATTTCCATGTTTCTAAATTTTGAATAAAAATTTGAATTATGGTGTTTCAAATTATTCAATTGTATATGGATGAATTCTATGCGTTGTAAATATTTATGTTTCAATTATAGTGTCAAAATAGGCATATACATATAGTCTTCGGTGAAATACAATAGAAAAAAAATGGGGGCTGAGAAATGGAGGCTGTTGCTGGAGTTCGGGGCATTTTTTGGGTCCAAAGAAAATTGGGGCTGTCACAGCCCTAAATCTAATTTCCAGGTAATTAGTGTTATGCCCTACTGTTATCAGAATGCACAATTTAAAATTCTGGCATTTTCACTTCATGGAAATTTAAGTTGGCAATATTAAACCCTAATCGGCAAAATTAGACCAACTCCTAAAAGTGCATCAAGTTGAACAGAAACATGCGGGGGAAATAATTTATTCAAATACTAGCTTATTTATCAAGAATCAATATAATTTTTTCCAGAATTTATTTCATTAGTTTAACCCCTTAGAAATTCAAACAAGTTTCAGCCTGTGTCCTTTTTCCTTGACCTATGCATTTGTATAGTCTAAGGATTTTCTAAAGATATTTGGTTGCACATAAAATCATGGAAAAATTCCTGTGAACACTATCTCACATACTTAACCCACTGTAAATTTTACATGATTTTATCACTTCAATAAATGCTTCAATGAAATCCCTCAAATCAGCAAAACTAGGAAGCTAGCTGAAATAAATTGGTTTACTTCTAAAATTCACCAAATAAAAATGAAGATTAATTAGGTAGTGCAATTCTACCAACAGGTGTTTCAACAAGAACCCTATCACCAGTAATTTTGACTCAATTTAATTCCCAAAGAAGTCACATAAAATAATAAGAGCAAAGCCCTAGGGACATAAACTATACTGCAGAAAAACTGGATCAGTATGCCTAGTTTGCAATTTCGCCAAAGATGAACCAGACCACTTCTAACCCTGAAATTTGGTCATCACGTTAAACACATCTTTCTCTACCTCCAATAATTTTCCCATAATTTATACTCCTCATTTACCTAGTAAAACAGTAATGCAAAGACTGCATATTGGACAGCTCACAAGACTTAGTCTCTAGAGATTTCTCCTCTCAAGTCACTGACCAGCGGGACCCATAAGACCTAGCCCACTGGTAAGCCATAGCACAGCATGGGACAGTGTGTTTCACCAACATTCCTACCCATACTCCTCTCTTCTCCCTAGGAACTAACTTCTTGGACCCACAAGTCATAGAGTAAACCTAGCCAATATGTGTAAAAAAAATATTGTCTTACATGTGGGACCCACCTTGACTACTGCGCAATGGATACAACTCAGCAGTTGCATGCAAACGTGTCATTGCCTCCTTCTTCCTCCCTCTCATAGTATACAGAGCAGCCTGGACAAGCACATCTCTAGGAAACCTCGACCTTTTCACTCCAAACTTCGCCAGCCGAGTCTCCTTCTCATCCTCTTCACGTTCCCACCGGAGAAACCCACAGAATCCCTAAAGATCACCGCCAGCAAGCTTATCTGCTCCTCTGCCGAAGGTGTTCGGTTGAGCCCAAGTTAGATCCGGTGAGCTCCATCCTTTCTAAGCCTCGGGAACGTGATCTAAACCTTCTGGTCGTTCCATTTTCATACTTGGTTGCCCTAGGTTCGTCGGCCAAAGACGCCGTGCCGCCACCATCCCTGCTCTCTGCCGTACAGAACTGCTGTCGTGGTGTTGCAGCCATTCTATAACATCCCCAATGTAATAGAGGCAATTATTTAAGTTTCCTAGAACCATCAATGTCTTCTAATTAAAATGTTGAATCATCTTTTCATGTAACTCAAATTAAATTAAGCCCTAGCTAATCCTTTGCTTTGTGCTAGTTTTTACTTCCCAAGTTCTGTATATCTAAAAATTCTAGAAAAATTCCTAAACATGTCAGGTGATGTGAGTAAGCCCCTGTAAAAATTTCATAATTTTATCCCTTCTGGGAGCACCTCAATTAAATAGATCAGTACCAGTTTGTTCTAGATGAATAGTAAAACCCTAATCGGCAAAAACAAACCAACTCCTAAAAATGCATCAAATTGAACAGAAGCATATGGGGGAATTAATTTATTCAAATACTAGCTTATTTATCATGAATAAATATAGTTTTTCCAGAATTTATTTCATTATTTTAGACCCCTTAAAAATTCAAACAATTTTCAGGCTGGGTCCTTTTCTTTGACCTATGCACTTATATAATCTAAGGATTTTCTAAAGATATTTGGTTGCACCTAAAATCATGGAAAAATTCCTGTAAATACTATCTCCCATACTTAATCCACTTTAAATTTTACATGATTTTATCACTTCAATAAATGCCTCAATGAAATCCCTCAAATCAGCAAAACCAGGAAGCTAGCTGAAATAAATTGGTTTACTTCTAAAATTTTCCTAATAAAAATGAAGATTAATTAGGCAGTGAAATTCTACCAACAGGTGTGTCAACAAGAACCCTACCATCAGTAATTTTCGTTAAATTTAATTCCCAAAAAAGTCACATAAAATGATAGGAGCAAAGCCCTAGGGACATAAATTAAACTGCAGAAAAACTGGATCAATCCCCCTAATTTGCAATTTCACCACAGATTAACCAGACCTCTTCTAACCACGAAATTTGGCCAGCAGGTTAAAAACATCTTTCTCTATCTCCAATAATTTTCCCATAATTTATATCCCTTATTAACCTACTGAAATCACAGATGCAAGACAGCTGTCCATACAGCTCACAACACTTAGTCTCTAGAGATTTCTCCTCTCTATTTCACTTCCAGGTGGACCCCACAGCCCCCTAGCCCACCTGTAAGCCATAGCACAGCATGGAACAGTGTGATTCACCAACATTCCTACCCATACTCCTCTCTATTTCCTAGGATTTCACTACTTGGGCCCACAAGACATAGACTAAAGCTAGCCAAACATGTGTAGAAAAGTGTTGTCTTACATGTGGGACCCACCCTAGACACTGTAGAGCTGGAGCCACCTCAATTTGCATGAGCTAACATGTCAGCACCTCCTTTCTCTCCCTCACATAGCACATAGAGACATAGATATGAGCACAGCATTGGGAAAACCTCGACCATTTCACTCCAATTTTCGCCAGTCACCTCTCCTCTTCCTCCTCTCCACGTTCCCACCGAGAAAACCGATGGAGAGCCCAAGGATCACCGGTGGCAAACCCCTTTTCTCCTCTGTCAAGAGTGTTCGACCGAGCTTGAGCTAGCTCCGATGAGTTCCATCCCTTCTTGAACCCAGGAATGAGATCTACAGGTTTTAATCGTTCCATTTTTGTTCTTGGCCGCCCTAGGATCGCCGGTTGAAGCCGCCGTGCTTCGCTTTCTGCTCGGCAGCGCCGCCGCCTTGACGTCACCACCATTCCAGCCGATCCAGAACACCCCAAGCTAAGCCAGCTAGCCAGCATCATCGCCGGACCTCCAGGAGACTGCCAGCAGAAGGAATCGGGAGATGGTACAGTGAAGCTCGAGATCGAGGTCATCTTCTTCACCTCCGGTCAAGTCACTGCCGTCGTCGATTTGTTCTCTCTGGTAGGCCTCAGGCCGATTCCTTGCTCTCTCACCATCCCTAGTAGGTCCGTAACGTCATAGACGCCTTACCTTGGTCTCAGATCAACGAGAGCGAGCTGCCGACGTGAGCCCGAAGGTTTCTGCCGCCGCCGGATTATTTCCGCCATCGTCATTGCTGTCCCAGCCTCGCCAAGACCTGTACAACCCTCGGTAAGCATCCTGCAGCACTTTAGAAGCTAAAACATGCTTTGGCTTGGCCAATTTAAGCCCGCAGGGCGATTTACATCATCGGCCCGAACCACTCCGCCGCCTGCGCCCCTTGCCAGCCTAGCTCCAGCCACCGCCAGCGATGAGAAGACCACCCACAGCTCCGCCATAAACCCCTCCATCTTTTCTCTGTTAGACACGACCCCAGCCACGCCGCCGTTCGCCGCCGGCGCCGGCGAACAGAGCGCGCCCGATCTGGCTGCGCCTGCCTTGTTCTGTGCCACTGTCATGCGGGCCTGAGCTGGAGGAAAGAGAAAAGAAGAAAGAAATAGGAAAATAATTAAAGGATTTAAATTACAACAGAGAAATAGTTAAATTTTGTAAATCCATAACTTTCTCATTTTAGCTCCTTTTTGAGTGAAACCAATTTTGTTAGTTCTATAAATTTGTGAACTTTAATACTGTCAAATAAAATATGACCACTTCTGTACAGAAAATATCCAGAAAATAATATAAAGCAAAAGTAACTTATTTTGTGCCGAGGAACTTGGAATATTTCTATAAAATCCATTACAACTCCTTTTGAGGTGAACCAAATTTCTATGGATTCATAAAAATGTTCTCTTTAATTTTATAAAATAAAAAGTGAGAACTTCTGTGTAGGTTTCTTCTCTAAAAATGGAAATATCTTTTATATACATCTTTATAACCTAGAAGTTTATAAATTTCTAGAAAATTCATCCTAACTGCTAAAAATATGAAACCACTTTTGTTTAACTCAGCAAGTTGTAACCTTTACTGTGGATAATTTGTATTTGACAATACTACCTCCCAAAATAGGCCCAAGTAATTTCTAACCTTTCCTTTTTACAAAACTTGAGAAATTCATAACTAAATCATTTTAAATCAAATCTCAGCGAACCAAATTTTGTTGAAACCAGTAGATTATGCTCTGTTATATAAAAATACTTGCCTTCTTGAAATCTTAATAGAAAATGTCAGTCAAATATAATAACTCAAGGTTACAATATAAATAATTACAAAACTGCCATTTTCAGCCCTTCTACCTTGTTATTTTTGTATCTCCCAATCCGGAGATGCAAATGACTTGGTTCTTTCTCCTAAACTCTTGTTAGGTCATGCCCTACCTACTGTATTTATCTTAGAATTAATTGATCATTTTTGCATGGACATATTTAATTGATTCCTATTTGTATATTCGCTTTTATCGGTAAATTCAGACAATTCGGAGTACGTGGAGTAAGGACCAGAATTTGAGTGTGACTTATCACTGCAGCAAGGCAAGCATCTAAGCATATTGAACCTATATTTTCCATAAATTGATTTGTTTGCGAAGGAAATATCTATATGCATGTTTCGGTCTTGTTAAAATGGGAAAAACGGGTAGAGTTTATATTACCCAATTGTATGCATTTCCATTTCTTGGTTATTGACTCCATGTTGTTACCTTGTCACCACTGGCTAAGGACTTTGGGATACTTTTATTTTACCAAATGCTTAGCCATGCTTAGTTCTAGACCTAGAAAAATCCGATAGATGGAGCTATCGGTTCAAAACTAGTTTAATGCGAATGGATGGGTTAAAATCTGAAAAAGAATAACTTCTGATTTATAATTAAGAATATGTTTGACTTGGACGGATGATAGGGCGATGAAGGGATGGTGTTTCCCCGATACACGTAGCTCCGTCTGGGTCGTTAAGGACCGAACATGTTGACGTCTATTCAAGCACCCTACGTACTTCCACACGCCGGGAATGGGACGGCTATTCAAGCTTACATTTCAGAACTCCATTTTATTAGTTCTGTAAATTTGTGAACTTTAATACTGTAAAATAAAATAGGACAACTTCTGTACAGAAACTACCTCTAGAAATTAAAGAAGCAATAATAACTTATTTTGTGCCTAGAAACTTGGAATATTTCTATAAAATCCATTATAACTCCTTTTGAGGTGAACCAAATTTCCTTGGATTCATAAAAATGTTCTCTTTAATGTTATAAAATAAAAAGTGAGGACTTCTGTGTAGGATTTTTCTCTAAAAATGAAAATACCTTTTATATACCTCTTTATAACCTAGAAGTTTATAAATTTCTAGAAAATTCATCCTAACTGCTAAAAATGTGAAACCACTTTTGCTTAACTCAGAAAATTTTAACCTTTACTGTGGATAATTTGTATTTGACAAAACTACCTTCCCAAAATAGGCCTAAGAAATTTCTAACCCTCCTTTTTGACAAACTTGTAAAATTCACAACTAAATCATATTAAATCAAAATCCAGTGAACCTAATTTTGTTGGGACCAGTAGGTTATGCTCTTTTATATAAAAACACATTCCTTCTTGAAATATTAATAGAACATGTCAGTAAAATATAATAACTTAAAGTTACAATATAAATAATTACAAAACTGCCATTTTCAGCCTTTTCATCTTGTTATTTTTGTAACTCATAAACCGTAAAAGATTTTGAGGTGATTCTTTCACTAAAATTCACTTTAGAATGTGGTCTACCTACTGTATTTATCTCAGAATTTATTGATCATTTTTTCATAAGCATATTTAAGTGATTCTTATTTGCATATTTCCTTTTATCGGTAGATTTAAACAATTCGGAGTACGTGGAGCAAGAACCTGAAGTTGAGTGTGAACCATCGCTGCAGCAAGGCAAGCATCTAAGCATATTGAACTCATATTTTCAATAAATTGATTTGTTTGTGAAAGCAATATCTATATGCATGTTACGGTCTATTTAAAATAGGAAAAACGAGTAGAGTCAAGATTACCCAATTGTATGCATTTCCATTCCTTGGTTGTTGATTCCATGTTATACCTTGTCATCCCTGGTTAAGGACTTTGGGATGCTTTTATTTTATCGAATGCTTAGCCATGCTTATTTCTAGACCTAGAAAAATCCGATAGATGGAGCTATCGGTTCAAAACTAGTTTAATCCGAATGGATGGGTTAAAATCTGAAAAGAATAACTTCTGATTTATAATTAAGAATATGTTTGACTTGGATGATAGGGCGATGATGGGATGGTGTTTCCCCGATGCACGTAGCTCCGTCTAGGTCGTTAAGGACCGAACATGTTGACGTCTATTCAAGCACCCTACGTACTTCCACACGCCGGGAATGGGACGGCTTAACTAAGTAGCACGGGAGGCTGTGGCCATCTACGCCCGTCCGTTAGTCGTGAGGACGGAGAGTCCTTGGAGGGCCTCGTGCGTGCCTGGTTTTGGCTGGAGGTGCCTCCCGCGACGGTGAGCCTGCCTTAGTTACCACGCACGCACGTGACTAAGTCATCGGGGGCCCAGACGTGGTTTAGGTGGTTGGGGCTAAGCGTGCAAAAGGTTGTGTTGTGACCTCTAGTCCGCACTCAATGTGTAGAGTGTGGGTATCGGCAGGTACGGATCAAACTAGAGTGTAGCCGTTTGGCTTCTATCATATCGTGTGGGTAAAAATGTACACCTCTGATCAGAGTAAGAACTATTCGAATAGCCATGTCCACGGTTACAGATGACCGCTTGATGTGTTAGTCAGTCTATGTTAGCATCCAACTTGGGATTATTGTGGTGATACCATGACTTAGGATAGTTATGGATGGATGGGTTTATAAAAAAGGGCTTTGATGTTAAATATGACTTGGTTTAGTCATGAAAAGTGGTATGCTTGTGTAGCATATATAATTGGGCAATGGTGACCCATGGATGATGATTAGAGCATGGTTTGTGCTCATTTTTACTTATATTTTAGAACTATAAGCTTGCTGTCCTAAATTTTCAAATTAAGCTATTTCACAAATGCTTATGTTTTAAATGTATTACTTGCTCAATAAAATCAGCTTTATGCAAAATCAGATCAACCTAGCCATACTCCTTGATGTAGAGACTAGCATTACTCCTTTGAACTATTATTACTGTTTCTGCATGTGCGTAGTCTTTTTGCAAAACTTGCATATTATGTCATTGGATGTAGACGTACCAGATCTAGATGGAGCACCTTGGGGTGGCTTAAACTTCCCCTTAGGCTTAGGCTTAGGCCTGTCAGTTTTAAGTCTTTTGCTGGATTTGCCTACACAAGCTTCATCAACCTTCCTCTCCCTTATCAGACTCAGCGAGGAAAGCCTGTTCCTTTTGCCTTTCTGCCTTTTGACGCTCCTCCTCCTCCACGGAGTGAGAAATGAGTTCAGCAATGGACCATTTGTCCTTTTGAGTATTGTAGTTAATCTTAATTGGACCGTAATCCGGTGGCAAGGAACTCATGATGAAATAGACTAGAAAGCCATCAGAGATAGCCATGTCCATACTCTTCAATTGTGCTGCCATGTTGGTCATAGACATGATGTGCTCTCGTACACTCTCCTTCCCGTCGTAACGAGAGGTGAGCATCCTCATGATGAGAACACTGGTATAAGTCTTAGATGAGTCTTTAAAATTTTGCTCAACATTTGTCATGTACCTCCTGGCATTGTCAGCATCAGAAATACTGCCTCTAATGCCAAGGGATATAGAGTTCTTAATGACCATTAAACTCATGCGATTCGCCTTTTCCCATTTTTCCACCTTTTCCTCATATGCCTTCTTAATTGCATTAGCGGCACTAACGGGAGGGGGAATGGGTGCTTTCTCGCGTAAGACAACATCATAATCAAGTAGCCCAAGGGTAATGTTCACCCTCTCTGTCATAGCCCTAAATCTAATTTTCAGGTAATTAGTGTTATGCCCTACTATCATCAGAATGCACAATTTAAAATTCTGGCATTTTCACTTCATGGAAATTTAAGTTGGCAATATTAAACCCTAATCGGCAAAATTAGACCAACTCCTAAAAGTGCATCAAGTTGAATAGAAACATATGGGGGAAATAATTTATTCAAATACTAGCTTATTTATCATGAATCAATATAATTTTTCTAGAATTTATTTCATTAGTTTAGACCCCTTAAAAATTCAAACAAGTTTCAGCCTGTGTCCTTTTTCCTTGACCCATGCATTTGTACAGTCTAAGGAATTTCTAGAGATGATTGGGTGCACATAAAATCATGGAAAACTTCCTGTAAACACTATCCCACATAATTGATCCACTGTAAATTTTATATGATTTTATCACTTCAGTAAGTACTCCAATAAAATCCCTCAAATCAGCTAGACTAGGGAGCTAGCTAAAAATGAATAGGTATACTTCTAAAATTCACCAAATGAAAATGAAGACTAATTAGACAGAGCCCTTTTTCCAAAGTGTGTGTCAACATGAACTCTACAACCAGTAATTTTTGCTTAATTTAATTCTCAAAGAAATCACATAAAATAACAAGAGTAAAGCCCTAGGGACATAAATCACACTGCAGAAAAACTGGATCAATACCCCTAATTTGCAAATTCACCAAAGATAAACCAGAACACTTCTAGAAATAAAATCTTGTCAGCAGGTTAATCACATCCTCCTCTATCTCCAATAATTTTCACCAAATTTTATCAATTCAATAAGTGTCCCAAACAAATATTTTGGATTCAGCAAGGCAGAGAACATTTTCCCTGCAGACAGTCTATTTGACATTTTTTTCCAGAATTAATCCATAAACCACCTTCTCACAAAAATTTACCAGAACCTGTATTAAATTGTGGACTAATTACAGTAAAAATTTCAGTACAATCTTCACAAAGATTGAACATAAAATAATAGGACAAAGCTCACTGACTCAGACTAGTGCACTGCAGAAAACTGTGTTACTAAGCCTATTTCATCTTTTTGCCACAATAAAAATATAAAGCCTCAAGCTTTGAAACTTGTCAGTTTGGTAGAACATATATTCACCTACACACATAAATTTCTCCAACCCCAGACACACTCTGTAACTCAGTGAAATCTCCAGTGCAAAACAGCTGTACACACAGTCTCCCATACTTAGCTTCTAGAGAGCTCCTCTCTCATTCTTCACTGCCATGTGGGCCCCACAGATCTCCTGGGCCCGCTGGTCAGTCAGAGACACCGCCCAAGCTTGGGACACGCCCAAGAACGCTGCCACGTTTCTCCCCACGCGTCAGCTGCAACCAGGGACACCACAGCCGTCAGCTCCACGTCAAGCTCCACCTTTTGGACTGAAAATCCGCCTTGGACATCTCCTCCTCGACCACATCGTGTTCTCCAGAGAAACCCCAGACTTCCACCTTGTAAAAGCCGGCCGCAGCTTCATCTTCTTCGACGCCGGCAACCGTTCGATCCAAATCGATTCAACCCCGGTGAGCATTGCTCGTTCTTGACCGCAGGAACGTCATCACCATCCCCTAACCGATCTATTTTTGTATTTCCTTGCCCTAGGAACCACCGGCCGAAGTCGCCGCCGTGCCCTGCCTCTGTCCTGCAGAGCGCCGCTGTGACGCCATTGCTGTTCTGGCCGATCCAGCGCACCGCAAGTCGAACCATCGCGCCAACGTCGTCGCCGCACCTCTAGGAGCCAGCCGACCAAAGGAATCGGACTGCGAAGCCCCGAGCGAGGAGATCGGCCATCGTCTTCCTTATCTTCGGCTGAGCTCCGCCACAGCCGTTCCTCCTCAACCAGTGAGTTTCTTTTCGATTGCCTGCGGCCATAGCACTCTTAAGGGATGCTCCACCTCCTGGAATTGATAGCTCTGCCCCGCATGCTTCAGATCCGGCTGCCCGCTGTACCACCGTCGCCGCTGGATCAATCCACCGCCGCCGGTGCTGCTCTGACCCTGCCGGACCCCGCGCGACCCCTGGTAAGCCTCCTGGAGCTCTACAGAAGTGCATGCCTGCGTTAGCTTTGCGCGAATTGAACCGTAGAGCCGTTTGGCTTTTGACCCCAAACCACTTTGTCGCCTCTGCCGTCATCGCCGTCGACTCCGGTCACCCAAGGTGGCAAGGAGACCACCTATAGCTTCGCCCGAGACTCCTCTTCACTTTCCCTTTTGGCTACGCCGTCTGAAACGCTGCCGTTCGCCGTCGCCGCCACCGGGAAGCTCGCCGCCTCCGATCTGCCTGCGCCTCCCCTGTTTTGGGCCACCGATAAGTAGGCCCAGGCTGGGAGAAAAAGAGAAAAAGAGAAAGAATTAGAAAAATGATTAAGGGATTTATTTGACAACAGAAAATTTGTCAAATTTTGAAAATCCATAACTATTTCATTTTAACTCCTTTTTGAGTGAAACCAATTTTTTTAGTTCTGTAAATTTGTGAACTTTAATATTGTAAAATAAAATAGAACCACTTCTGTACAAAAAATATCCATAAAATAATATGAAGCAAAAATAACTTATTTTTGGACCTAAACACTTTGTAAATTGCTAGAAAATTCATCCTAACTGCTAAAAATATGAAACCACTTTTGTTCAACTCATAAAATTGTAACCTTTACTGTGGAAAATTTGTATTTGACTAAACTACCTCCCAAAATAGGCCTAAAGTAATTTCTAACCTTTCTTTTTGATAAACTTGAGAAACTCATAACTAAATCTTTTTAAATCAAATTTCAGTGAACCAAATTTTGTCGGAACTAGGAAGATATGTATTTTCACATGAAAATGCTCACACTCATAAAATCCTACCAGAGAATGCAAGTATATATTTTTCACTTAGGGTTTTTCCTATAGTTTCGGCTTTTGCCGTTTTCAGCCTTAGAGTCTTATTATTTTTGTATCTCCCAATCCAGAGATGCAAATGATTTGGTTCTTTCTCCTAAAATCTTGTTAGGACATGCCCTACCTACTGTATTTATCTCATAATTATTGATCATTTTTGCATAGACCTATTTAATTGCGTCTTATTTGCATATTCACTTTTTATCGGTAGATTCAGACAACTCGGAGTATGTGGAGCAAGAACCAGAAGTTGAGTGTGACCACTTGCTGCAGCAAGGCAAGCATCTAGAGCAAGCATCTAAGTATATTGAACCTATATTTTCAATAAATTGTTTTGTTTGCGAAAGCAATATCTATATGCATGTTTCGGTCTATTTAAAATGGGAAAATGGGTAGAGTCAATATTACCCAATTGTATGCATTTTCTTTTCTTGATTGTTGATACCATACTTTTACCTTGTCACCCCTAGTTAAGGACTTTGGGATACTTTTATTTTACCGAATGCTTAGCCATGCTTAATTCTAGACTTAGAAAAATCCGATAGATGGAGCTATCGGTTCAAAACTAGTTTAATACGAATGGATGGGCTAAAATCTGAAAAGAATAACTTCTAATTCATAATTAAGAACATGCTTGACTTGGACGGATGATAGGGCGATGACGGGATGGTGTTTTCCCGATGTGTGTAGCTCCGTCTGGGTCGTTAAGGACCGAACATCTTGACATCTATTCAAGCACCCTACATACTTCCACATGCCAGGAATGGGACGGTTTAACTCAGTAGCACGGGAGGCTGTGACCATCTACGCCCGTCCGTCAGTCGTGAGGACGGAGAGTCCTTGGAGGGCCTCGAGCGAGCCTAGTTTTGGCCGGAGGTGCTATTTCACAAATGCTTATGTTTTAAATCTATTACTTGCTCAATAAAATCAGCTTTATGCAAAATCAGATCAACCTAGCCATACTCCTTGATGTAGAGACTAGCATTACTCCTTTGTACTATTATTATTGTATAAGTCTAGCTGAGTACTTGTTGTACTCACACTGCATATCTTTCAGGTGAGGATATCGACGACACTGATGTGGTCTACTATTATCCCGCCGAGGGTGGCGAGGATAATGTGTAGTCGAAGTTATGCTCTATCCCCAGTTGGTTGCCCTGTGGTTTGGTTTGGCACCACTGGTTTTATCTTTTATGTTTATATTTTTTCGCTGCTATCTTTTGGGTTACTTTGTGATGAATTAGGGTGTGAGCCCTCTATGTAATATATATATAACTCTGCTGCTCGTTTATCCATATTTAGAGTACTTGTGATGTTTATCAATTGCTTGCGATGAAAGTGTGAAGTTAGTCGCTTTCCTGGGGACTAGCTGAACATGAGTATGAATTTAGAAATGATGAGATGCATGGACGTTGATTCAACCATAGACCATGTCCTTAGAAGTGTGTATCGTGTTTGGTCGCCACCTTCGTGTGGTTTGATGGGCACACTTCATCATTTGGGACTGGTGAATCAACTCTCCAAATATCTCTTTATTTCTGAATTCGGCGCATTGGATTTGTATTGTGATTTGTATTGTGAGTGGGTAAAGATTATGGCAAGGCTGCGATGAGGATGGATGGTTACTGTACTTATTTAGTTTTCATTTGAGACTCCATCCATCTAGATATTTCGCGTTGTCATAATAATTACTCTCCATAATGCACTTCCGGGGTGCCCACACTCTCCTTCCATTCCTAGAAGTTAATGCCATTTAGTTGCTCAATGTTGTTTATTTGAGCAACAATATCATTAACAGCTGAAATTAACGATAAACCATTAGTAAACAGCGAAAAATGTACATAATTAACCCTACGTTGGTCTAGTTAATCATGTACAAGAAAAACTATTCTACTTCATAATTCTGTTGGGTAAAATGAAGCAAAATTTGAATTTGTTGTTAATAATAATGTCCCACGTCATAACTCCGTTGGGTCGAAATAACAGAGGAAATAAATAAAATGTTCCAACTAAACTTCCCGTTGGTTCCATTTAGTTGGATATTAATTCTAATGCAGAAAAATGAATTTTACTTAAATTTATAGCATTAAGAAATGGCTTAAAAGAAATTAAATCTCAATATATAAATCATAAATTAATAATTATAGCTTAAAGAAATTAAATCTCAACACATAAAATATAAGGGAAAAATTACACAAATTTAATGACATGATAATTTTACTGTAATTTAAAAGCATGAAGAAATGTCCTAAAGAAATTTAAATCTTCTTATTGAAATTAATAAGGAAATAGCTACAGAAAATAAAAGAAAATATGAATTGGCCTTGTGGCCCATCAGAGACCTCCCGGCCCATTACTGTGCCCCGGGCGCGCACGGTTTAATGCGCATGGCCCGGGCGCCGAGCACACATGGCGGCCTAGTTAGCCCCATAGGCCCATGCGCCATCGCCATTCGATTCAGATGTAATGGCCAGGATGCATTCGTGATCGGCGAGAGATCGGCGCGGCGTGGGTTGAGCGACGAGCGTCGAGATCTGATCCGACGGCCAGGGATCCACGGGCTCGCGACAAAAACGCCGCTTGGCTAGCCGAAACCCTAATCCCCATTCCGATCCTCTTCTCCTCCTAATCTCCATGCACGAGAAAAGCGGTGACGCTGACGCCGAACGAAACGGCGGCAGCGGCGACCATGGCGCACGCGGTTAGCCCCCCCGGTTCTCCTCCACAGAGTGGCCCATGGCAGCGTCGGGCGAGCCTCGACCGCGCGCCGGCTAATAGAGGCAGGCGCGAGGTCGGTCCAAGGCGGTGGCGGAGCTCAGGCCGTGCACCAGATCGCACAAGGATGGCATGGACGTGAAGCGCACATGCAGGCGAGCTTGATGCCCCGCGCCACTGCTTCGACAATTAAATCCGGTATGGAAACTTAATCCCGTTCCTCAGTCTTTTCTTTCTTGATTTGGGGAAAGATTCTTAGGGTTTCGACCGAAAAGGAGATTTGGGGATTTCTTGATTTGGAATTTAGGGAGAAATTTCTTAGGGTTTTGGGAGTTTTTCGGCCGAAGGGATTTGGGGATTTCTTAATTTTCTTATCCCAAATTTGACTCCCCTCCTTTTAATTGCTGCCCAAACTGAAGCTGATTAGCTAAAGCCATGGCCTTAGAGCTTCAACCGGGATGATGAATATATGTGGTAGCTAAGGATGGCTCTGATACCACAATCTTAATTCTTAGGATTACTCTAATCCTTAGCCTATACATAATCACCTTAAATTATTGTGGAATTTGGGTAAGGTTACTGACCGGTTGAGGTGGAGCCCATCGGTGCCGTGGTGATTGAGATTGTCGGCGGTAGAGTAGTAGTCTGTCGGTCGGCTTGTGGGTGGCGTCGTCCCTCTGGCCACCACCTGCACTGGCCGATGATGGAGAAGGAGATAGACCTTCGGTCTCCTTCCAGCGGGCTTAAGACAGTTAGGGTTTTTCGGGGTTGGTTTAGCGTGTGATAGCTTGATTCTATTCACGTGCCGTAGCCCCTTTTATCTTTTGTGCTAGAGAAGATCGAAGGCGATTCCATTAGAGAGAAAAAGGCGCTACCGATTATCGCACGTGCGTGGAACTCGTTCCACGTTCGTTAACAATGTGTAGGATTGGGTGAGCCGAGCCCACATGCCTTACCCTAGCTTGGTGGCCAGTGGATCAACCAACAGGATGAACACAAGATCAAGAAGTTCATGTCATCCATGAGAATCAAGTCAGGTCCTGTATGAAGGTTTGGTGGTCCGGAGTGAAACTAAAAATGAGGTCACATATATATATTTACTAATAAACACTTAAAAATTTATCCAAAACCAATATTTACGTGTAAAACTCTATACATATTACCTTAAAACTTTTTTGAATATTTCTAGAAGCGAAGTCATTGACGACGATATTAATATCCATCTCATCCACCATCTCCTTGTTGCCACTCACCCGAGTTCTTGTAGTGCCCGTATTACAGCTTAAAAATTTATCCATGGCCACTTAATGTAATTCACCCGATGGGGCTGACAATTGAAAAATTAATATATTAGTGATCAAACTCATATAAGTTACAAAGCTACAAAAGCACCGGATTATTAATTCAAATAAATCTAAATTGTACTAATTAGTGGCCGGTGCTATACAGGAGCCGAGCGGCGGCGGATGAGCAGATCGATCGCAGTCGCAGATGGCAGATCGGTCGCAGGCGGTGTACGATGGTAGCGGATCAGCTGAATGCGGCCATATGGAAATGAAAGACAGCGACGGCGACGGAGACGGAGGCCGAAGACAGGGTCGCGTCTGCGGCGCTTGGTGCCTGCTGCGCGTCGAAGACAGGGTCGCGCTCACAACTGGGATGGGCACGCTACTCGTCGCGGGCTCGGGCCTCGGGGCGGCGTTTCAGTGGTCTCGCGCAGTACTAGCGTGGAGGAGAACTGGGAACGTGACTCGGTCGCTACTCCTCCGGCGGCGCCGGCGCGCAGCGCCGCGGCCGATCAATCGCTTGATCGCTAGCATCTGCAGCAGAGCACTGGTGTGTGTGCGCGGCAAACATCAGCAGCATTTTCTTCCCCTTTTATTGATTCCCAGAATATGGGTTGTTACATGCAATGCCTGTAACAAAGCGCCTGCTCGACCGCTCCATTCCACGGAGCGATTGAATCGGCGGCCAAAAATAGAAACGAAAAGTTCAGCGCTAAACCTGAAACGAACCTAGCAAACTCCCGATTACTCCGTCCAGCTTCAGATGCACCGAATTACTCCTAATGCAGAAAAAAAATGGAAATTGCATAATGAAAAATTCTAAAATGGAAAAATTTTGTAGAAGAGTACAACTTGAACTGTCTTACTGATTTAATATTGAGACGAATGTTTACACCTTGATAACTTATCATACATTTCTCACCACTCAAATTCTATTATGCATAAAGATATTGAAAATTTTGAAAAACAGCTTACCAGAATAATTTATCAAAAATTTACAAATAACTATTTTTAACTATTTACTTCACATTTTAGAAACTTATGGGATGTATCTCGAGTTATAGAAAGACCTATCCTCGGAAAGTTTCTTTACAATCTAAGTACATTTCTATCCATCTCTTAAATCGTATCCAAATGATTATAAAAAACATAGTAACATAGATTATATAATTAATGTCATATATCACTCAAAAACATATTGTATTAAATTCGATCCGCATATCTTAGTAACGGAACACACAAATTCTGTTAGAGTTAATTGGGCTTGGCCTATTTAATTCTAGAAAATTCCAAGGTCTACAATTAATGCTAGGTGGAAAAAGGATTAGTTCCACATGGGAAACTAATAAGAGAATGGTTCAACTTAAATGGGTTGCAATTGTGTGCACGTGTTGACAAGTTGAGGATGGCGGATGGAAGGCCACATGCACACGCATGCGCCGGGGCGGGGCATGTGCAAGTCCCGTCCCTGTGGCTTCCTGTGCTGCTATTAGCTTTTCCTGGTCTGGAATACTTGCGAGCACAAGTTTCTAGATGAGCTGGCCTTTGGAACTCCGTTCGCTTGAATACCTGCACGGGTAGGCGAGTGATCAAGTTTTTGGGGAGCGTTTCCTCGGCGCGACTGCTCCTTCAAGCGCTTCCTCAGCGCGACTGCTCCTTCATCTTCTTCCTACTGTGCTTCCTTGGCGCGACTGCTTCTTCATCTTCTTCTGACTGCTGTTCGCCACTGCATCGACCCGTTCGACTACACCAACAACCATCTGGACGAGCAGGCTTCTGGAACTCCGTTCGCTTGAGTACCTGCACAAGTAGGCAGGTGATCAAGTTTTTGGGGAGCTCTTCCTCGCCGCTACTGCTCCTTTGGGGAGCGCTTCCTCGGTGCGACTGCTCCTTCATCTTCTTCCTACTACTGTTCGCCATTGTATCGACCCGTTCGACTACACCAACAACCATTTGGATGAGCAGGCCTCCGGAACTCCGTTCATTTGAGTACCTGCACGGGTAGGTGAGCGATCAAGTTTTTGGGGAGCTCTTCCTCGGCGCGACTGCTCCTTCATCTTCCTCCTGCTGCTGTTCACTACTACATTGACCCGTTCGACTACACTAACAACTATGTTGACTGACCAGAACAACGACACCAACACCGCATCTAGTTCTAGTGTTCCTGACACTGGCCTCTCTTCTGGGTACATTCTTGTGCTCATTTCTTTTGTGTTAAACATGTAAGTAGATGCAATTTTTACTGTCAGCATATTTATGTTTAGTACAAGTAGCGGATCACTCATGCACATAATTGTCACGATTATTCTAATGAATTTCTAGATTAAAATATGCCAAATTTTGACTAGATTTCTAGCAATCCAAAAACTTAATAGGTCTTTTTCGGTAGTTGGTTTTGCTATGTCACTTAAGCCACACCCTCCATTTGATGGTTCCAATTATAAGAGATGGAAGGCACGTGCGATACTGTGATTGATTGCCATGCAGTGCTTTCATTTTGCACAAGGCAAGCCTACTAAACCGCCTCCTACCCCTGAGGAGGAGCGCAAGTTCGAGGCGGCAGATTGCTTGTTTTGAGGTGCACTGATTAGCGTGCTGGTTGACAACATAGTGAACATGTATATGCATATGCCTACGAGTAAAGAGATGTGGGACGCACTCGAGGCCAGGTTCGGAGTTTCTGATGCTGACAGTGGGCTGTATCTCATGGAGCAGTTCTATGACTACAGTAGAGTAGGCTCATGAGATTCAGGCGCTACCAAAGGAACTAGAGAACAACAGTTGTGAGTTACCGGACAAGTTTATGGCAGGTGGCATTATTGCCAAATTGCTACCTTCTTGGACAGATTTTGTCACTTCTCTGAAGTACAAGAGACATGAGTTCAGTGTTACTAATCTCATTGGCTCCTTAGGTGTTGAAGAGAAGGTGAGGGCAAAAGACACTCGTGGCAAGAGAGTTAAGGGAGGTTCTAGCGCTAATTTGGTGCAGAAGAAGAACCCTCAAGCCTCCCACAAGAAGAACAACAAGCCTGATGTCAAGCCCAAGGGCAATACCATTTTTAAGTAGAAGAAGGGCAAGGGAAAGGGCAGCTGCTTTGTGTGCGGTGATTCTGGCCATTGGGCCAAGGATTGTCCAGACCGCAAGGATAAGCAGAAGAGGTCTGTCAACATGGTTATTAGCGAGACTAGACGAACATCGGGGTAAGGTAATTTTTTACCTACAGTCCTTTCTATTTTTTATTCACCTGAATGGTGGGTTGATATTGGTGCTAATATTCATGTGTGTGCTGATATTTTTCCTATTTTCATCTTATCAAGTCGGCAGAGATTCTCCTTGTTAATGGGGAATGGATCACATGTAGCTGTTCATGGTGTTGGGACGGTCGATCTGAAGTTTACTTTGGGAAAGACCGTGCAGCATGTTCCCTCAATAAAGAAAAATCTCGTCAGCGGCTCTCTACTGTGTAGAGATGGTTTTAAACTTGTGTTTGAGTCCAATAAATGTGTCGTATCAAAGTAACATTTGTTGGTAAAGCGTATGTGTCGATGTTTTACGCTGGCAATAAATATATAGGGCTACTCATCGGACCGAAACTCGATGGATTGCAAAGGAACATGAACAATTTATACTGGTTCAGGCCCTCGAGATGAAATAATACCCTACGTCCAGTTGTGATGTATTGCCTTTGAGGTTTCTCTGGTGAGATTTCTTCTTCTGCCCCCAGGGGGCGCCCTGCCTCCCCTTATATACTGGGGGACAGGGTTACAAAGTATGAGTCCTAGTCGGACTATGACCAAGGGATCTCCTTCTAGGAATACAGTGTGCCCGACTAGGACTGTATTTTCCCTGTCGTATAAGGTTAAGTCTGCCGAGTCCTATTATATCCCTAATTACAAGGCTAGGCCTATCCTTTGTCCAAGTGGCCCATATGCTTGTCATGAGGTACCCGGGGCCTATGGCCTCCACAGTAGCCCCCGAGACCTTCATAGTTGAGTCACAACTGATGTCGAGTGCTCATCCTCTACGGTAAAGAACTCCCGAGTGCATTGCTCCCAAGTACTCTTTGTCTGAGTGATTCTTCTCCCGAGTCCTGCTTCATGTCAGCTGGCAACGAGGCTATGAAGGGCTTCATGTAGAAATATGAATAGTATGCACCGAATAGGCGCACCTATTAGGTGTAGCCCCCGACTTTGTGCTTAATTGTGAAACAATTAAACATAAAGTCAAAGATCTCTAACCTTATAGTCTTTCCCGAGTAGTGCACTATTGGTATATGAGACTCTTCAGCATCATGTCAGTTGGAATGATTTTCGCTCATGGCAAATAATGGCTAAGCATGCAAGCCAAGTACCACTTTATGGATTTTAACCCAATACGTGGTTAGGTGTACTTGAGAGGTACCTGCATTCTCAATTTTAATGGAGACTAGCTTTCGATCCTTATAAGGATATATCCTCAATACCTGGTAAATAATGCAGATACCCGAATGTATACACCCGGCTGTAGGCTTAGCATGAAGCATATCTAATTATTTAATTGGTTTCTATAAATAGCACCTGCACTATGATTTTAACACAGTCAGTGAGTGGCCCAATAGAGTGTGCTATCGAGAAACTCATGTCTTTAGCCTACTACCGAATAAGCCGGCCTAAACCGACCTACCCAGCGCAGCACTATAAAATTAGCATCCCTCGCGTGTCAAGGATGAGTACTTCAGTGTCGGTAACCGCAATCAGCCAGATGAATCCTTGTCCGCAAGCTTTTCTGACTTATGTTCTAGATGCAACATGGTTGCCATAGACGCTCGAGTAGGTATATTGCAGGATCTGCTTGCCCTCTTCCGGTGTGACACAGTGCATGAGAACTTCGGATGCGCTTTGACGATATAGGTCTTCTCTGACTTTGGCAAAGCCGAATAAGGTACCTGAACCTCGCATTAGCATAGGATTCGGCTGGCGACCCTCATAGGACGTACCTCACCCAGCAAAGTGGTACATGAGCTCCGACTAGTGCCAGAGATCGGTTGTTGGCCAAATAAGTTACCCGAACCTCGCATTAGCATAGGATTCGGCTGGCGACCCTCATGGGGCGTATCTCACCCAATAGAGTTGTGACCGAATAAGGTACCCAAACCTAGCATTAGCGTAGAATTCGGCTGGCGACCCTCATGGGGCATACCTCACCCAGCCGAGTGGTACCCGAGCTCCGATTGGCGCCGGAGGTCGGTTTTTAGCTCACATACGAGTCCCGACTAGTGCGAGTACTCGGACAATGGCTCTCGTGGAGCATTCCAAGTGATTCTTGAAGCATCGCACTCCAAGTGTATCTTGGTAGACTGATCCAGCCCCTGAGCGTAGGAGATAGGCTCGTAGCCTTGAGTTCCTGTTACGCATATCTGGAACTGGCACTGCATTCTAAACATATCGGATGACTAGCATCTGATGATGAAAACAATCACCCGAAGAAAATTTATGTATTTTACAATATATGTAAATATGTGTTCCTCCACTTATTGATATTAATTTCCCCGAGTAGTTGACCCCTTACGTTTAAGCACTCTGCCCGACTAGTCATAGCCTCCTAGTGTCGGGAGTTGGCTCATGGCTCTTTTCTAGACACGCGTTTTGGGTGATTTGAGTTCGTCTTTCATGGAGCAAAGTTTCATGAATCGGAATTTATGCTACTCGAGTACTTTTACATTCATTAAGAGCAAAAACAGAAAAATATGCAGCTTGTACACCTATTAGGTGTAAGTGGCTGCGACATTGGTGAGGCCGAGTGAGGAATATCAAATAAAGGAAGAAATATTTATCAGAAAGTGACTTAGCTATTCGGTATGTGGGAGTGGGGATGCCATCCTTGTGTTTGGGCTTTTGAGCCCCCAAGCATGTCACTTGTTGTTCTGATAATCTTCAGTTGTAGGAGGTCAAAGACGCTTGTGACCGACTACCACAATAAAGTCGTCCGACTTGCGTTTGCGGTTCCCGGATTTAGTCAGGGCCGCATCATCAGTGTCCTTCCGCTCCTTCTGTCGAAGTGCCTTTTTGTCATCGAGGGCCTCAGCAACAGCGTCGGCCGAGTCGGCGTATTTGTTTGCCATGTTGAAAAGAGCCTTGACAGAAGCGGGAGGTTTTCGAGTGAACTTGGCAATGAACGGGGCGGGGCGTCTTTGACTCCCTCGTGGAAGGCGGCGATGACGACCTCGTCCTTGATCTTTGGGATTGAATTCTTCTTCTTAGAAAACCTCTTGATGAAACCATGAAGAGACTCGTTCTTCCTTTGATGGCACTGATATAGATCATACTCGGAAGATGGCCTCTTGTATGTTCCTTGGAAGTTGGCGATGAAGCGTTCTCGGAGTTCTCCCCAAGAGCTAATTGATTGCTTGGGAAGTCCTGTTAGCCATGTTCTCGCCGAGTCGGCTAGAGCGACTGAGAGGTAGTTATCCTTGACTTTGTGATCTCCTCTAGCTGCTTGGATATCCAGAGTGTTGTTAACACCAAAATTTGGTATGGTTCGTTATCATGTTCGGTATCATGTTCGTTATCATGTTAGGCTATATCAGCCGATGGAAGCTAATCCAGAAGAAGCCGAATTCAGGAAGGAATCGTGAAGACCACAGCATGGCAGTTAACTATTTTATCTATAAATTAAGTAGCTTTAATAATTTTTAGGAAAACCTGATCTCGTGTCTGATCAGGGCTTGTTAGGAAACTCCTGTTTCGTATCCGATCAGGACTGTATCAACTCGGGGTATAAATACGTATGCCTGGGTACCATATAAATCATCTCTCAGATCAATACAAATTCGGCGCATCGCCACCCTTTTTGACGGGTTCTTGCTTCTCGAGCCGGGCTGCATCGGTTAGGTCCGAACTCCTGCGAGAGGGTAAGTCTCGTTACCCCGACTACCTTATCGGCTAGGACTTCCTCGGTTAGGTCCGATATTCTAGCTGATCTACGGTAGTTGGCTTACCACGGTGTGCCTGTTCTATCTACGGCTGCATCAGTTAAGTTTGATCTCTTAGGCCAAGTGGATATACCACATCACGCGTGCATAGATTTTATCGACTTACTGGGGATAATTTATCATCAGTTTGTGCTGCATCGGTTAGGTCCGACCTACTAAACTGCCTGCGATAAGTTATTCCTGCTAGGTTGATAGATTTTATGCAAGCGTCTTATCGGAGTGCCTAGCCGATAAGTTACCTTTTACTAGATAAAGCCGACTGCATTGTCTTAATTATTATTTTGATTATCTACACTATCATCGGCTTTCCGGCCGATGCACATGTTCTATTGGTAGTCGACTGATTTATTTATTTATATCGTTATCGGTTTCCTAGCCGATACACAAGTGCTGTCGGTAGTCAGGCAGTCGGCTCGAGGGAAGTCGGTTGGTTTTCTATCTTCTTATATTATCAGTTCTCTAGCCGATGTACAAGTGCCATCGGCAATCGGCTGGTCGGAGTCTGTATTGGCTTGTTGGCCGATCGGATCAATGATCTAACTTTTTTCTCTCTCCTTGTCAATTGCGGGGTCAAATTGACTGGCACGCCCACGAACCTCAAATTTAGGACCTGCATTGGAGCTAAGCAGATCTCCTAGGCCTTCGCGTGTCTAGTGCACTGAACCAGATCATCAACTCGTCTTCAGCGCTGATCGGTGATTTTCGGTGTCAACACGTTTTTGGCACACCCAGTGGAACACAGAACTTTGACATGGTTGGAAAGGAAGTCAGCACAGACAATGTAATCCCAGTCACGATGGAAGATTTGACCGAAGAACAAAGACAACAAGTGGAGCAGAACATTGCTGAATTTCAGAAGCTTTGTCTAGAATCCTTCGGTATGACACATCATGGGCCGATTCAAAAATCCCAATTTCCAAAGCCTGTTTTGATTGGGGAATTGAGTCATACATTGCCTGCAAGTTCACAGAAGCCACTTCAAGACATGGTTAATGAAGCAGTTCATCATGCATTGATCAATCAATCTGGGATATTGATGAACACATTACAGAGCTTGATCAAGAAGGCGGTGGAGCCGATTCAATTGGCTGGGGGGCAACAAGATGGAATTCCTCAAGGATATCATCAAACTGCGTACTATGGGGGCATCAACAAAGTCATCCAGGAGCTGTCCCTGAGTATAATTATCAGAGAGAATATCAGAGGCAGAATTGGCTACCAACTCCACCTTTGCATTATCACGTCGAAGATCCAAGGGAAGAAGATTGGATAGCAAGAATCACAGAGGTGGTGAGAGAACAATTCGGCCTAAAACCAAAGGAGGAAACATTTATGTATCGGCGTCCATATCCGGATTGGTTTGATATAGTTCCATTGCCGTGCCGATACAAAGTACCAAACTTCTCCAAATTCTCAGGGCAAGATGATGTATCTACAGTGGAGCATGTCAGCCAATTTTTGGCTCAGTGTGGGGAGGCATCGGCTGAAGAAGCTTTGAGAGTTAGATTTTTCCCACTATCATTGTCCGGATCGGCCTTCACATGGTTTTCTTCCTTACTACCAAATTCAGTTTGGGGTTGGGCCTATCTAGAAAAGCAATTCCACAAATATTTCTTTACTGGGATTCAGGAGATGAGTTTAACAGATTTAACATCGGTAATACAGAAGCCGGATGAATCAGTCGCAGAATATATCTAGCGGTTTCGTGATGTTAGAAGCCGATGTTATAGTTTAAGTCTAGATGATGCACAGCTGGCCGAGTTAACATTCCAAGGTTTGTTGGCTCCGATCAAGGAAAGATTTTCATCACAAGACTTTGAGAGCCTAGCACACCTAGTACAAAAGGTATCGGCTCATGAAAGCCGATTTCAAGAGGCCAGGAAGGAATGTTGAGGCCCAAACAGAAGAATTTCGAAGTTTGATAACAAACTCTAAAATTGGGGGGCATGTGTTAACACCAAAATTTGGTACGGTTTGTTATCATGTTCGGTTAAGAAAAGAGGCTATATCAGCCGATGGAAGCTAATCCAGAAGAAGCCGAATTCAGGAAGGAATCGTGAAGACCACAGCATGGCAGTTAACTATTTTATCTATAAATTAGGTAGCTTTAATAATTTTTAGGAAAACCTGATCTTGTGTCCGATCAGGGCTTGTTAGGAAACTCCTGTTTCGTATCCGATCAGGACTGTATCAACTCGGGGTATAAATACGTATGCCCGGGTACCATGTAAATCATCTCTCAGATCAATACAAATTCGGCGCATCGCCACCCTTTTTGACAGGTTCTTGCTTCTCGAGCCAGGTTGCATGGGTTAGGTCCGTACTCCTGCGAGAGGGTAAGTCTCGTTACCCCAACTACCTTATCGGCTAGGACTTCCTCGGTTAGGTCCGATATTCTAGCTGATCTACGGTAGTCGGCTTACTATGGTGTACCTGTTCTGTCTACGGCTGCATCAGTTAAGTTTGATCTCTTAGGCCGAGTGGATATACCACATCACACGTACATAGATTTTATCGACTTACTGGGGATAATTTATCATCAGTTTGTGCTGCATCAGTTAGGTCCAACCTACTAAACTGCCTGCGATAAGTTATTCCTAATAGGTTGATAGATTTTATACAAGCGTCTTATCGGAGTGCCTAGCCGATAAGTTACCTTTTACTAGATAAAGCCGACTGCATTGTCTTAATTATTATTTTGATTATCTACACTATCATCGGCTTTCCAACTGATGCACATGTTCTATTGGTAGTCGGCTGATTTATTTATTTATATCGTTATCGGTTTCCTAGCCGATACACAAGTGTTGTCGGTAGTCAGGCAGTCGGCTCGAGGGAAGTCGGCTGGTTTTCTATCTTCTTATATTATCGGTTCTCTAGCTGATGTACAAGTGCCATTGGCAATCGGCTGGTCGGAGTCTGTATCGGCTTGTTGGCCGATCGGATCAATGATCTAACTTTTTTTTCTCTCTTTGTCAATTGCGGGGTCAAATTGACTGGCACGCCCACCAACCTCAAATTTAGGACCTACACTGGAGCTAAGCAGATTTCCCAGGCCTTCGCGTGTCTAGTGCACCAAACTAGATCATCAACTCGTCTTCAGCGCTGATCGGTGATTTTCGGTGTCAACAAGTGTAGACTATATGAGCCAGGACTCAGGATTAGTTTTCCCATCATATTTCTCGATCCCAGTTGGTTTAAAACCTGTCGGCCAGTCGACCTGTTGCAGCTCCTGGTGAAGGCCGGCATGCCTTAATCGGCATGAGGGCTCCGACTCCGACTGCGGCAGTGAAACCGTTTGTGGTGGAGGCCGAAGCGCTCATTCTCGTCTTCCAATCGGTGACGCTCATCTTTCTCGCATTCGCAGCGTCGTGCATTGATGTCTTGCGGAAGATCACGTCGTAGTCGGCCTCGAACATCCTGGTTATCCTGACGGTCGTCTTGATGTCAGTGCCGCCGGTCATTATTGGGGTTGCTGAGTGACGTGTGGCGTGACTCCGAGTGTGGCTAACTAGAGCCGGCCGCTCGGCGTCACGCTGAGGTGGATGAGACTACCGTTGGAGATGCCGACCGATTGGTCGGTATGAGGGTATCGACCGACTGTTGGTGTTGTTGACTTGCAGCAGCGGTGATCATGGCTTTTATCCTTGCTATAGTCAGGGTGGCCAGAAACTCTCCTCATATAAAGTTGGTGCTTCATGCTCCTCATCTTCCTTCTCAAGTAATGCCACTGGCATCTCAACCATTTCCTTCTCCTCCTTTTGTTGAATACACTGAACTTCTTGCAAAACGATAGTAATGGGAGGAACAAACATAACTTGTTGCTCCCTCATGTTCTTAATTTGACTTTTAGCTTCACATGCAAGCTCTAATAAATGGAGAAGAGAATTATAAGTTTCATGCGCAAGAATATCATGAATTTCTTTGTTAATCCCACGTAAGAATCTCATCTCTGTAGCTTCCTCGCATTCATCTAAACGACAAAGCAATAGATAAGTATACAAATCATGATAGTATGATGTTACGGTTTTGCTACCTTGTTTCAAACATTGTAGTTTGTTGAACAAAATATCAGCATAATACATGGGAACATAAACATCTGTTAAATATCGTTTCAGATCTTTCCAAGATTGAGGTATTTTATCATGCCTACAAAGATGTTTCCAATGATATGAAGCACTTTTAACGAGAACACTAGAGGTAGACATAACCTTTTGTTTCTCAGACAAATTATGCATTTCAAATTCTTTATCTACTGCTATCTCCCATTCAATGTATGCATGAGGATCATAGTTTCCTTCAAAATAAGGTAGTGCACATACCTTATATGTATCATGTTGATTACTCCTCTTGTCTCGACAAAGAGGTGGAAGTTGAGCACATTCATCTCCAATCGCCTTGCATACTCCTGCCATGGTTAGGAAAAAGAAACGGAAAACAAGGACAAATATACACAAGAAAGTTCCTCGACACTACTAGGATGTAGCTAGTGTAAGTCCCTCACTCTCAACCTATTCAAACAAGCTCTTACCGATTCTTACGAAGCTAAATAGGAGGTGATGGCAACCGTCAGACGAGAGCAAACCCCTAGAGAAGGTGTATTGATGCCTTGGTTGCTGAATCCCTGTCAAGTGATAGTCGAACCGGTGGAGCTATAGGAGGGCTGAAAGTGAAAAAAGGAATGCTAGAACCACGTTAGTCAAAGCAAGTTGAATAATCGTTCAAATTTGGCACCGTGCTGGTCCTAGGCTAGGACGTACTAGAGACGTGAGCCTAACCACAAAGGACGCCACAAAGCTCCCATCGGGAGCGAAGGTACGGAAACAAGCTTCTGAACAGCAAGACTGCACACTTCTTTTGTTCCCTTTTTTTGCTCTTTTTTTGCTAATTTTTTCTTTTTTTTCAACTAGGAACTCAGGAATAGCAAAACCTTAGGAAGGTGCAGCTCAAACCGATGTAAGACGTGGCCTATAGAAATTTGTGAGTGTGCTTTAAAACTCGTGCGGAAACTTCAGACCCCGAAAACTCAAATTTCCTGGCCGAATTTCGCAAAATTGTTTGGACAAACCCAGCGAAGATGGGGAGAACCCTCTGTAAATTTTTCTGTAGATGTCCACAGAGTACTTATTTGCCCGATTCTGAGACCATATGCGAAAGTTATGCCTGTTTTAAGATAGGTAGTGCGCGTTAGGGTTTCGCGGCTCAACCCTATCTCAGATCGGCAAGTGCTCCCACTCGGACTCAAACACAACTTCTACTTGGATTTGACCAGACCAACTCGGACTCAGCAAATCCTAGATTGAAGACTCGACTGGCGGTGATGGCGATGATGGTGGCGATATGGCGTGGAAAGAACTCGAAACTCTAAGCGACTAGACGCTAAGACCAACAACTCGACACAACGATGCAATAGAAAACTCAACAAACTTAAACTAAGTAGAACTAGTAAAAGGCCCGAATTGTCTTGGACCTTGGTAATCTAATCTACTATTTTTTTAGCTTCTAGACTGTAGGTAAAAAAATTACGAAATAAGAAATCTCTCACCGAGCAACCTTAAGCTCTGATACCACTTGATGTGAACATGGGTGTCCCGATCTTTCAATGAGAGGGTAAGTCGATTGGATGGAGCGACGTTGGCGATCCGACTACAACCGTCCAGAGACGTTGCGCCTTAGCAATCATTACACCAACTCCAGAGGCTGTTCGCAATCTCGACGGATGCACGATCAGCCCAACCACGAGGGTAATTGTTCCTGTAAGCAATCAAGAACTAGCAAGAACAAGATGAACAAGCAACTCAATTTGCGAATAAAGATGAAGGTTTAACTCAAAGAGAACAAATGATGGGGTTCCGAAGACGAGCAAACCGGTGATCTAACCGATCACGGGATTACACGGTAAAGTAGCGACGCTAACTTTAATCTAACAAAACCCCATCTGTTTGTGGTGGCTCTAAAGGTATTAATAGGATGGGAGGATGACCACAGGGGTGTTGGGGTCATTCTCCAACCCTAGGACGCATCCCTAATGGACCCATCTTGATACATGGGCCTTTCAGCCCAAAAACGGTGACGCGGCACCTTAAATAGGAAACCTCTCATTACTAAAATAATGATTACGAACAATTCCGAGCAGATATGAGCATGAATCTAGATCTGTTGGAAAATAAACTTAATAAGCTTTCCATAAAGTACTAGAACTCCCAAATCAGAGTTCGTATGAAGTCGTGGCGACCGTTTGAACTCAACGCTGTGTTGGGAGGCCAAATTGGATTCTAGAACTTCGGCGGCTTGATCTCTCTATCTTCATGTTGACATATGATGTGAGCAATGGTTGTATCCACACGTGTCATGGTCACATCACCAGATGATCAGGCCCAAACTGGAGCGTGTCCAGCAGAGTTGCAGCAACTATGACGTTCTGTTGAGGTGTAACGAAGACGTCGTGGTCGCCGACTTGGGTTTGGAGGATTTGTTGCTAAGTAGTCTGCTTAGCCCTGCACAGGTCGTCATTGTGGGCCTCCTCCTCTTGCTGCTCGCATAGTTAGCATGCTTCCTGAGTGGGAGCTGAACCATTGGATATCATAAAGACTTCATGTGGCGGAGAGAAGCTTGCTGAACTGCTGTCCGACTTAGAGTCGAAGTCCGACTGAGAGTCGGAGTCTGACTACGAGTCGGAGTCGGAATAGTTGAGGGGGGTGATTACAACTCTGACCTCCCTAGATCCGATCTCGAGCGGCTCTGGGCCGTATCTGAGTCGAACTCCAGGGGATCGGGTTTGCCGCATCGGATGTTGATTGAAGATATCCGTGGCATTGCCAAGTCCGAATGGGAGATTGATGATCTCTTCCTCTCTTAGCCCGATCTCGGCCAGTTCAAAACCGAGTCCGAGTCGAACACCGAAAGAAAGAGTTGTCCCTAGACTTGGGCATGTTGGAGATCACCGCAGCATGTTTTTGAAGATTGCTGCAGCATTGAGTAGGCCAACTGGCACGGAGTTGCCTTGGTTCCTGGCCGATCGGATTGGATTTGAGTCGGACAGGGTAAGGTTGCCGAATTCGTCGGCGACGAAGTCGAGGCTTCCAAAGTTGATTGTTTGCCCGGGGAAGAAGTTCATGCCATCGACTCCCTTGATTGGATCCATCAGGCTTGATGAAGATGATCTCGACGAATCCCCTACCTGGCACGCCAACTGTCGATGTTTTACGCCGGCAATAAATATATAAGGCTACTCGTCAGATCGAAACTCGATGGATTGCAAAGGAACACGAATAATTTATACTGGTTTAGGCCCTCAAGATGAGGTAATACCCTACGTCCAGTTGTGGTGTATTGCCTTTGAGGTTTCTCTGGTGAGATTTCTTCTTCTGCCCTCAGGGGGCGCCCTGCCTCCCCTTATATACTGGGGAACAGGGTTACAAAGTAGGAGTCCCAGTCAGACTACGACCAAGGGATCTCCTTCTAGGAATACAACATGCCCGACTAGGACTGTATTTTCCCTGTCGTACAAGGTTAAGTCTGCCGAGTCCTATTATATTCCTAATTTCAAGGCTAGGCTCATCCTCTGTCTAAGTGGCCCATATGCTTGTCATGAGGTACCCTGGGCCCATGGCCTCTACAGTATGAGAGCGGAGGCTTGTTCCACTTTTCTTTAAATGATACTTGTAATAAAGTTGTGAACCATGTGAGTAATAATGATGAGTCTAATGTTTGGCATTCTCGACTTTGTCATATTAATTTTGGTTGTATGACGCGCTGAGCTAACATGAGTTTAATCCCGAAGTTTAATTTTGTCAAGGGTTTTAAGTACCATACATGCGTTCAATTAAAACAACCTCACAAGCCTCACAAGGCAACTGAGGCAAGGAATTTGGCATCGTTAGAACTTGTTCATATTGATTTATGTGAGATGAACAACGTGTTGACCAAAGGGGAAAGAAATATTGCATGACTCTTATAGATGATTGTACTAGATTTTGTTACGTGTACCTATTAAAAACAAAAGATGAAGCATTGCATTATTTTAAGATCTATAAGGCTGAGGTAGAAAACCAACTTGAGAGAAAAATCAAACGGTTAAGATCGGATCATTGTGGAGAATATTTTTCACATGAGTTTACTTTATTCTGTGAGGAACTTGACATTATTCATGAGAGGATGCCTCCCTATTCGCCCCAATCAAACGGGGTTGCCGAAAGAAAAAACCGCACTCTGACTGATTTGGTTAATGCCATGTTAGACACCGCGGGACTTTCCAAGGAATGGTGGGGTGAGGCTATATTGATTGCATGTCATATCCTGAATAGAGTTCCTACAAAGAACAAAGAACTAACACCATTCGAGGAATGGGAAAAGAAAAGGTTGACTCTCTCATACTTGCGCACTTGGGGATGTTTGGCCAAAGTTAATGTGACAATAATCAAAAAGTGCAAACTTGGACCAAAAACCGTAGATAGTATCTTTCTTGGTTATGCTATCCACCGCATGGGTTATAGGTTCTTAATTGTAAACTCTAGAGTACTTGACATGCGTGTTGGTACAATCATAGAGTCCAGAGATGCTACATTTTTTGAGAATGAATTTCCTACAAAAATGGTACCTAGCTCATATAATCAAGAACCTATTTTATCCCCTGATTCTTTTGTGCCGATAGAACATGATAAACAAATGCATGTGGAAAATCCTGAGGAGGATAACACTGTAGTTACTCGAAAGAGTAAGAGACAGAGTACTGCAAAATCTTTTGGTGATGACTACATTGTATACCTTGTGGATGACACTCCAAGAACCATAGAAGAGGCATACTCATCTCCTGACGCTAACTATTGGAAGGAAGCGGTATAGAATGAGATGGATTCTATTATGTCTAATGGAACTTGGGAGGTCGTTAATCGTCCTTATGGGTGCAAACCAGTAGGATGTAAATGGGTTTTCAAGAAAAAGCTTAGGCCTGATGGTACAATTGAAAAGTACGAGGCAAGGCTTGTGGCCAAGGGTTATACTCAAAAAGAAAGCGAGGACTTTTTTGATACTTACTTACCTGTTGCTTGATTGACCACAATTCGAGTGCTACTTGCTCTGGCAGCCTCTCATGGTCTTCTCATTCATTAGATGGACGTTAAGACATCTTTCCAAAATGGAGAGTTGGAGGAGGAGATCTATATGGATCAGACAGACGGATTTGTAGTAGAAGGTCAAGAAGAAATGGTGTGTAAATTATTGAAGTCTTTGTATGGCCGGAAGTAAGCACCTAAGCAATGGCATGAGAAGTTCGACAGAACTTTGACATCTGCTGGCTTTGTTGTGAATGAAACTGACAGATGTGTATACTATCGCTCTGGTGGGGGAGAGGGAGTAATCTTGTGCTTGTATGTCAATGACATACTGATTTTTGGGACCCTTCCGACCCCAGCAAGACTGCACTTGTCGGGACCAGACTCGACACCAAATAAAAAGACACGCTCGTCACCTTCCTCTAGGCGAACAGGGATATATTCGCTTGGAAATCTTCTGACATGCCTGGTGTACAAAGGGAGGTGATCGAGAGTTCCCTTAACATAAAGCCAGATGCCAAACCAGCCAAACAACAACTACGGCGCTTCGCACAGGACCGGAAAGATGCTATTTGGGAGGAGATAACCAAACTCCTTGTAGTCGGGTTCATCAAAGAGGTCTACCACTTAGATTGGCTGGCAAATCCAGTCTTGGTCCGAAAGAAGAATGGTAAATAGCGCATGTGCGTCAACTACATCGACTTAAACAAGGCGTGCCCCAAGACCCATTTGGTCTACCCAGGATAGAAGGATGTACAGAAGCTGACCGGCTACCTGGCAGCACTCAGCTGTTTCATTTCCTGACTCAGCAAACGGGGCATGCCCTTTTTCAAATTACTGAAGAAAGTTGACAATTTTTAATAGACGCTAGAAGCCCAACAAGCCTTCGAAGACTTCAAGAAGTTCCTCACATCACCACCTATGTTGGCATCATCAATGCCCTAGGAACCATTCATGTTATACCTAGCGGCAACTACCCAGGTAGTCATCACAGTGCTAGTCATCGAGCGGGTAGAGCCAGGCCATTTCCAAAAAGTTCAGAGGCTAGTTTACTTTGTCAGTGAAGTCCTAGGTGAATCCAAGATGAGCTATCCCTAAGTTCAGAAACTACTATATGGCTTGCTCATAACTGTTCGGAAGTTGGTGCACTATTTCTTGTCGCATCAAGTTACAATCGTCACATCGTATCCTCTCGGGGATGTCCTACACAATCGCGAGGCCACTGGCAGAATTGCTAAATGGGAGCTCGAGCTGATGGCGTTTGACATTGCTTTTCAGCCTCGGACAGCAATCAAGTCATAAGCACTTGCCGACTTCGTAGCTGAGTGGACAGAGGTTCAGTCAGCTACATCAACAAACAAACTTGAATATTGGACGATGTACTTCGACGGTTCTCTGCAGATTGGTGGAGCAGGGGTTGCATCGTCCTGATGTCACCCACTGGAGAAAAGTTGAAATACGTCCTTCAGATATACTTTCCAGCATCTCACAACATCGCTGAGTACGAGGCACTCATCCACGGGCTCCGCATCACCACATCACTCGGTATCCACCGACTAGTAGTGCGCGGGGATTCTCAACTCGTGGTGAACCAGGTCATGAAAGATTGGACGTGTCTAGACGACAACATGGCGGCATACTGTTAGGAGGTATGGAAGGTGGAAAACAAGTTGACGGCCTAGAGATCACACACGTGCTGCGCCTATATAATAATGCTGCAGACAAGTTAGCCAACATGGGATCTAAACGAGAAGTGGTCCTGACTGGAATCTTTGTTGAGCAATTGTTGGAGCCGTCAGTCAAGAAGAAGCCAGTACTCGAGCAGTCAGGGGCTGCACCTACCTTGGCAATAAATAAAGTACTAATTATTTCTCAGGATTGGCGGACTCCATGTGGAGGCCATGGGCCCCCGGATACCTCATGAGAAGCATATGGGCCACTCGGACAGAGGATGGGCCTAACCTTGTAATTAGGGATACAATAGGACTTGGCATACATAACCTTATATGACAAGGAAAGGATACAGTCCTAGTCAGGAACGTTGTATTCCTAGAAGGAATTCCCTTGGTTGGAGTCCGACTGGGATTCCTACTCTATAACCCTGTCCCCTGGTATATAAGGGGAGGCAGGGTGCCCCCTGAGGGCAGGGAAGAAGAACAATCTTACTAGAGAAACTTCAAAGGCAATACACCATAATTGGATGTAGGGTATTACCTCATCTCGAGGGCCTGAACCAGTATAAATTGTTTCGTGTTCCTTTGCAATCCATCAAGTTTAGGTCTCATGAGTATCCCCATATTATTATTGCCGATACAAAACATCCACAATTGGCGCGCCAGGTAGGGGCTTCGTCGTGATCATCTTCATCAAGCCTGATGGATCCAATCAAGGGAGTCGATGGCATCAACTTCTTCCCCGGGCAAACAATCAGCTTTAGGAGTCTTGACTTCATTGCCGATGAATTCGGCAACCTTACCCTGTTCGACTCGGATCTGATCCGATCGGCCTGGGACCAAGCCGACTCTGCACTAGTCGGCCTACTCGATGCTACAGCAATCTTCGGTGACATGCTGCGGCGATCTCCAATATGCCTGTGTCTAGGGACAACTCTTTCTTTCGGTGTTCGACTCGGACTCGGTCTTGAGCCGTCCGAGATCGGGCTAAGAGAGGAGGAGATTGTCAATTTCCCAGTCGGACTCGACAACACCGCAATAATCTTTGATTCCAATCTGATGTGGCAAACTCAATCCTTTGGAATTCAACTCGGATACAGCCTAGAGCCGCTCGAGACCAGGTCTAGGGAGGTTGGGGTCATCATCACACCCTTCAACCATTCCGACTCCAACTCTTAGTCGGACAACACTTCGTCGAGCTTTTCTCCACCATGTGAAGTCTTCATGGCGTCCAAAGGCTCAACTCCTACTCAGGAGGCACGCCGATTACGTGAGTAGCAAGAGGAGCAAGCCCGCTGACTACGAGAACAACAAGAGGAAGAAGCTAGACGCCTGCACGCCAAGCATGATGCCCACAACAATGACCTGCGCATGGCTGGGCAGACCGCTCAACAACAAATCCTCCAAATACGAGTCGGCGACCACGACGTCTTCATAACGCCTCAGCAAAACGTTGTAGCCGCTGCAACTCTATTGGACACACTGCAGTTTGGGCTTGATCACCATGCCACCCTGACTATAGCAAGGATAAAAGCCATGATTACCATTGCTGCATGTCAGCAGCACCAACAGTCGGGCGATACCCTCATATCAACCAACCGGTCGGCTTCTCCAACGGCGGTCTCATCCGCCACGACACGATGCTGAGCGGCCAGCCCCACTCAGCCGCACACGGAGTCACGACAGATGTCACTCGGCAACCCCAACACTGACCGGCAGTGTCGACATCAAAACGACCGTCGGGACAACCTGGATCTCCGAGGCTGACTACGACGTGATCTTCGGCATAACATCAACGCACGGCGCCACGAACGTGAGGAAGATGAGCAGCATCGACTGGAAGATGAGAACGAGCGCTTCGGCCTCCACCACGAGCGATTTCACCGCCGTAGTCAGAGTCGGAGTCCTCATGCAGATGAAGGAGTATCGACCTTCACCTAGGAGTTGCAACAGGTCAACTGGCCGTCAGGTTTTAAGCTGACTGGAATCGAGAAGTACGACGGGAAGACCAATCCCGAGTCTTGGCTCACGGTCTACACTCTGGCGATCCGAGCAGCTGGAGGAGATCACAAGGCCATGGCTAACTACCTCTCGGTCGCTCTAGCCGACTCAGCAAGGACATGGCTAACAGGACTCCCAAAGAGGTCAATCAGTTCCTGAGGAGAAATCCGGGAACGCTTTATCGCCAACTTCTAGGGAACTTACAAGAGCCCATCTTCTGAGCATGATCTCTATCAGTTGCACCAAAGGAAGAACGAGTCTCTTCACGAGTTCATCAAGAGGTTTTCTGAGAAGTGGAATTTGATCCCAATGATCAAGGACGAGGTCATCATTGCCGCCTTTCGCAAGGGAGTCAAAGACGCCCCGTTCATTGTCAAGTTCACTCGGAAACCTCCCGCTTCTGTCAAGGCTCTTTTTGATATGGCGAACAAGTATACCGACTCGGCCGATGCGGTCGCTCAGGCCCTCGACAACAAAAAAGAGCCCCGACAGAAGGACATGAAAGACAACAACGGGCCAACACAGAACAAATCCGGCAACCGCAAGCGGAAGTCGGACAATGTGATGGCCACCGTGGAGCGTACTCAGCCGCAACCCCCAAGGAATAATGAATACCAAAAAGTGATGAACGGGCCATGCCCTTTCATCCAAAGGGCAAGCACACGGCTAAGGACTGCTTCATGCTTAAGAAGTTTGCTTCCGAGCAAGCTTCAACATCTGGCGTCGATAAAGACAAGGACAAGCCAGATTCAGGCACAACCGGCGATTACCAAGATCACCAGGCTGAGCTCAACCACATCTTTGGACGGCCATCTGCATATGAGTCCAAGAGCAAGCAGAATCTTACACCACGCAAAATCAACTCGGTCTCTACTGTAGACGCCCCCCAATACTTGCACTGGTCTGAAACACTAATCACATTTGACCTTATAGATCATCCCGATCGGATTACTCATCTAGGATGCTATCCACTCCTCCTAGACCCGGTCATCAGGAGCATTAAACTGAAGAAGGTTCTCATTGATGGAGGCAGCGCTCTCAACATTCTGTTCGCCAAGACGCTAGACGAGATGAAGATTCCTCGTTCAGAGCTACGGCCGAGTACAGCGCCCTTCCACGAGGGAATCCCCGGCCTGTCTTCTACTCCACTCGGACAGATAACTCTGCTAGTTACTTTTGGCACGTGGAATAATTTCCGCACCGAGAATATCTATTTTGAGGTTGCCGACTTCGAGACCGCGTATGTCAAGCAAGCTTTCACCTGCGACAAAGAGAGCTATGAGCTGGCTCAATATCAGGAAGCGGCAGTCGGACGCAACCGCATTCGGCAATCCACTACAACTCCATGCGAGGATGATCAGGTTCCGGCCAAAAAAGCTACCAAATCAGGAATTTCAGCGGACTCTGAAACCAAGAAGATCCCCCTAGACTCTTTCAACCCCTCCAAAACTGCTCTAGTCGGGACCGGGCTCAACCCTAAATAGGAAGACTTGCTCGTCACCTTCCTCCAGCCGAACAGGGACATATTTGCTTGGAAACCTTCTGACATGCCTGGTGTACCAAGGGAGGTGATCGAGCATTTCCTCAACGTCAGGCCGGACGCCAAGCCAATCAAACAACAGCTATGGCATTTCGCACAAGACTGCAAAGATGTTATTCAAGAGGAGATAACCAAGCTCCTTGCAGCCGGGTTCATCAAAGAGGTCTACCACTCGGATTGGCTAGCAAATCCAGTCTTGGTCCGAAAGAAGAATCGTAAATGGCACATGTGCGTCGACTACACTGACTTAAACAAGGCGTGCCCGAAAGATCCATTTGGTCTACCCAGAATAGATCAGGTGGTGGATTCAACTGCAGGGTGCGAACTTCTCAGCTTTCTCGATTCAGGATATCACCAAATCAGCTAAAAGGAGGAAGACTACCTGAAGACTTCTTTCATCATGCCGTTTGGAGCATACTGCTATATCACTATGCCGTTCGAGTTGAAAAACGTTGGAGCAACGTATCAACGAGCAATTCAGCGATGTTTACACACTTAGCTTGGGTGCAACGTGGAGGCGAATGTCGATGATGTGGTGATCAAGACAAAATCTAGGGAAGACCTCATCGCCGACTTGGAAGAAACTTTCCAAAACCTTCGAAGATTCAAGATGAAGTTGAATACGGAAAAGTGCGCTTTCGATGTACCGTCTGGCAAGCTACTCGGCTTTATCGTATCGCATCGAAGCATCGAGGCCAATCCAGAAAAATTAACGCTATCATGACCATGGCACCCCCAACTAGCTAGAAGGACATCCAAAAGTTGACAGGGTGCATGGCGGAACTCAGCCGATTCATCTGCCGACTTGGTGAACGGGGCATGCCCTTTTTCAAACTACTGAAGAAAGTGGACAATTTTCAATGGACACCCGAAGCCTAGCAAGCCTTCGAAGATTTCAAAAAATTTTCTCACATCACCACCAGTGTTGGTGTCACCTATGCCCCAAGAACTACTAATGTTATACTTGGTGACAACTAATCAGGTAGTCAGCACGGTGCTTGTCGTCGAGAGATTAGAGCCAGGTCATATACAGAAAATTCAATGGCCAGTCTACTTCGTCAGCGAGGTCCTAGCCGACTCCAAGATGAGGTATCCTCAAATCTAGAAGCTATTATATGGCCTACTCATCACTGTCCGGAAGTTGGTGCACTATTTTCAGTCGCATCAAGTAACCGTTGTCACATCATATCCACTTGGGGACGTCCTACACAATCGTGAGGCCACTGGCCGAATAACTAAATGGGAGCTTGAGTTGATGGCGTTTGACATCATTTTTCAACCACGGACAGCAATCAAATCTCAAGCTCTAGCCGACTTTGTGGCCGAGTGGACAGAAGTTCAGACGACTACAAACAGGATAAGCTAGAGTACTGGACGATGTACTTCGACGGTTCTCTACGAATCGGCGTCATAGGGGCTAGCGTTGTGTTGACGTCACCCACCGGCGAAAAACTCAAGTATGTCCTCCAGATTCACTTTCCCGCTTCCCACAATGTCGTCGAGTACGAAGCACTCATCCACGGGCTCCGCATTGCCATATCTCTCAGCATCCGTCCACTGGTTGTGCGCGGGAATTCTCAACTTGTGGTTAGCCAAGTAATGAAAGACTGGATATGTCTCGACGATACTATGGTGGCGTATTGTCAGGAGGTCAGAAAGCTAGAAAACAAGTTTGACGGGCTAGAGATAACTCATGTATTACGACAATACAACTATGCTACAGACGAATTGGTCAACATGGGATCCAAACGATAAGTGGTCCCAACTGGGATTTTTGTTGAACAACTACTGGAGCCATCAATCAAGAAGAAACTAGTGATTGAACAGTCAGGGGCTGAACCTACCCCAGTAACAAATAAAGTACTCTAGTTCTCTCAAGATTGGCAGACTCTAGTTCTCAAATTTCTCTTGGATGACAAACTCCTAGAAGAACGCAGTGAAGTCAAATGGATCAAGCGTCGAAGCAAATGTTTCCTTGTAGTCGGAGAAGACCTGTACCGCAGAAGCGCATCGGGGTCCTTATGCGCTGCATCACACCTAAAAGCAGATTTTGTAATCAATCCACTCGGGTATCTGTGGCAACCATGCCGCATCTAGGACGTTAGTCGGAAAGGCTTACATGCAGGTTTTTTTTCTGGCCGACTGCAGTAACAGATGCTAAAGATATAGTTTATACATGCGAGGGATGCCAATTCTAAGCAAGACCAACACATCTTCTAGCTCAAGAACTTCAAACAATTCCAATCTCTTGGCCCTTTGTAGTATGGGAGCTCGACATGGTCGGGCCATTCAAAAAAGCGCCAGGGGGTTCATACATTTGTTCGTCACAGTGGATAAATTCACAAAGTGGATTGAGGCAAAACCCGTTGCTACCATAACAACCGCAATGCTCAAGAAGTTTGCTTCCGAGCAAGCTTCATCATCTGGCACCGATAAGGACAAAGACAAGCTAGACTCGGGCCCGGCCGACGATTTTTAGGATCCCCAAGCTGAGCTCAACCACATCTTCGGAAGGCCATCTGCGTATGAGTCCAAGTGGAAGCTGAAGCTAACAGCGCGCGATGTCAACACGGTCTCTACAACAGACGCCCCCAATATTTGCGCTGGTCAGAAACACCCATCACATTCCACCGCGCAGGTCACCCTGATCGGGTCTCACACTCAGGGCGCTATCCACTCGTCCTGGACCCAGTCGTCAAGAATATCAAGTTGAAGAAGGCCCTCATAGATGGAGGCAGCGCGCTCAATATCCTCTTCGCCAAGATCCTGGATGAGATGAAAATCCCTCGTTCAGAACTGCGGCCGAGTACTGCGCCCTTGCATGGGATAATTCCCGGCCTGTCTTCAACACCCCTCAGGCAGATAACCTTGCTGGTCACTTTCGCCATACGGGATAACTTCCACACAAAAAACATCTGCTTTGAGGTCGCTAACTTCGAGACTACATGCCACGCGATACTTGGACGACCGACGCTTGCCAAATTCATGGTGATACCGCACTATACCTACATGGTGCTCAAAATGCCTGGGCCAGCAGGAGTCCTCTCCCTCTGCAGTGATATCAAGCAAGCCTTCACCTGCGACAAGGAGAGCGACAAGTTGGCTCAATCACAAGAGGCAGCAGTCGGACGCAACAGCATTTGGCAAGCCGCCATGACCGAAGTCGAGGATGATCAAGTTCCGGCCAAAAAAGCAGCAAAGTCGGGAATTTCAGTGGACTCTGACATGAAGAAGATCCCCCTGGACCCTTCCGACCCCTCCAAAACTGCTCTAGTCGGGACCAGACTCGACCCCAAATAGGAAGACGCGCTCATCACCTTCCTCCAAGCCAACAAGGATATCTTCGCGTGGAAACCGTTTGACATGTCGGGCGTACCAAGGGAGGTGATCAAGCACGCCTTCAACGTCAAGACAGACTCCAAGCCAGTCAAGCAATGGCTAGGCGCTTCGCCCAAGACCATAAAGATGCTATCCGGGAGGAGATAACCAAGCTTCTCACAGCCGGGTTCATCAAAGAGGTCTATCACCCGGATTGGCTGGCAAACCCAGTCCTAGTCCGAAAGAAAAACAGTAAATGGTGCATGTGTGTCGACTACACCAATCTCAACAAGGCGTGCCCCAAGGATCCATTTGGTCTACCTAGAATAGATCAGGTGGTGGATTTAACCGCAGGGTGCGAACTTCTCAGTTTTCTCGACTGTTACTCGGGATACCACCAAATCAGCCTCAAGGAGTAGGACTGCCTAAAGACGTCTTTTATCACGCCGTTTGGAGCGTACTGCTACATCACTATGCCGTTCGGTTTGAAAAACCCTGGAGCAACGTATCAATGGGCCATTCAACGGTGTTTACACACTCAGATCGGGTGCAACGTGGAGGCCTACATCGACGACGTGGTGATCAAGACCAAGTCCAAAGAAGACCTCATCGCTGACCTAGAAGAAACCTTCCAAATTCTTCGAAGATTCAAGATGAAGTTGAATCCAGAAAAGTGCGCCTTCGGTGTGCCATCCGGCAAGGTACTCGGCTTCATTATCTCACATCGTGGCATCGAGGCCAACCCGGAGAAAGTCAACGCAATCATGAACATGGCACCCCCGACTAGCCAGAAGGACGTCCAGAAGCTAACAGGCTACATGGCGCACTCAGCCGGTTTATTTTCCGACTAGGCGAACAGGGCATACCCTTTTTCAAGCTATTGAAGAAAGCAGATAATTTCCAATGGACTCCCGAAGCCCAGCAAGCCTTTGAAAACTTCAAGAAATTTCTCACATCACCACCCGTGTTGGCGTGACCAATGCCCCAAGAACCATTAATGTTGTATCTAGTGGCAACTACTCAGGTAGTCAGCATGGTGCTAGTGGTCGAGCGATCCGAACAGGGTCACATACAGAAGATTCAACGGCCAGACTACTTTGTCAGCGAGGTCCTTGCCGACTCAAAGATGAGATATCCGTAGGTCCAGAAGCTGCTGTACGGCCTACTCATCATTGTCCGAAAGCTAGTGCATTATTTACAAGCACATCAAGTCACGGTGGTCACATCGTATCCACTCGGGGACGTCCTGCATAATCGTGAGGCCACCGGTCGAATCGCTAAATGGGCGCTCGAGGTGATGGCGTTCAACATCACCTTTTAGCCACAGACAGCTATCAAATCACAAGCTCTAGCCGACTTCGTGGCCGAGTGGACAGAAGCTCAAATGCCTACATCAACAGCGAAGCTAGAGTACTGGACAATGTACTTCGACGGTTCTCTACGAATCGGCGGTGCCGGGGCCAGCATCGTACTGACGTCCCCTACTAGCGAAAAACTCAAGTACATCCTCCAAATTCACTTCCTGGCATCCCACAACGTCGTCGAGTACGAGGCACTTATCCACGGGCTCCGCATTGCTATATCACTCGGCATCCGCCGACTGGTTGTGCGAGGAGATTCTCAACTCATGGTAAACCAAGTCATGAAAGACTGGACATGCCTCGACGACACAATGGCGGCATACTGTCAGGAGGTCCAGAAGCTGGAAAACAAGTTCGATGGACTAGAGATAACACATGTCCTATAACAATACAATGATGCTACAAACGAATTGGCCAACATGGGATCTAAGCGAGAAGCGGTCCCGACAGGGATCTTTGTCGAGCAACTTATGGAGCCATCAGTCAAGAAGAAACCAGTGCCAAAGCAGTTGGGAGGCGAACCTACCCTGGCAACAGACGAAGTACTGAACATATGTCAAGACTGGCGGACTCCTGTTCTCAAATTCCTCCTAGACGATGAACTCCCAAAAGAATGGCACGAGCAAAGGACTTCATCATGAGTATATTATACCGATTTGGGGTCCCTAACCGCATCATCACGGACAACGGTACTCAGTTCACGGGTGGCGTGTTTCAAGATTTCTGTGACGACTTCGGCATCAAGATCTGCTATGCGTCTGGTTTATGGGGCCGAGGCTATGCTACCAACCAAGTTAGAGTTCGGCTCTCCGCGAGTTCAGGCTTACTCAGAAGACACTTCAAATAATACCCGATTGGTCAAACTAGATCAGTTGGAAGAAGCAAGGGATATCGTAATAATCTAGTCGGCAAGGTATCTTCAAGGCCTGCGTCGCTACCACAATCGCAATGTCCGTGGCCCGTGCCTTTTTGGTCGGAGATCTCGTCTTGAGAAAAATACAAACCACCAAAGATAGGCATAAACTATCCCCAATATGGGAAGGGCCGTTCATTATAGCTGAGGTCACACGGCCAGGTACCTACCGACTAAAGACTAAAGACGGTGCCCTCATCAGCAACTCATGGAATATAGAACAGCTACGCCCTTTCTATACCTGAGTTTTATACTTCTCCATGTTTATAGATTTCTCTGACTCACTATGTCGCTTGTTCCAACCGAGTAGTGAGTCGGGGGCTGCATGTATTATATGTGCTTTGTCAATAATATACGAGCCTATTTTACTTAAGTTATGAAGTTTTGCAACGGCTTTGTTATGTTTGCCTGAGTACAACTTTCTACGGTGAACGATTTTTATTAAGTTCCTATACACCAACTCGGCGCAGATTATATAGTCAGGTAAAGCTAATGACAACTAAGTAATAATTCAGAGCTTGGCGGCATTACACATATATTTACACATGTCTTTACAAAAATTTATATACACCAACTGCATGATGGACTGTTTTTACATACCCAGGTCTCGGGTGATCACCTCTGCAGTCGGCCTCGCCTTGGCTATTAGCTCCAACGTCTCCTCAGGTGTCATCTCCTCAGTGAATCCCTCCCCGATGGCTTCAATGTCTGCCCTAGGGTAGATGGACTTAGTCATCGCCAGGGTTTGGGCTACGCCGACAACAGTACGCTCATCCGAGTACCTCTTCAGGATACTCGGTGCTTCGTTAAGGCGCGCCTGCACTTGAGACACCGTGTTGGAGCTGGTTCCCACATGATGAGGATCCATCACGTCAAGGAGCCCTTTCACGGACTCGACAAGGATCTCCCGTGACTCCTTGACTACCTTTATCTCCTCTGCAAAAGCCTGGAATTGGATTTGGGCATTGGTTCTAGCAGCTACCCGGGTTCACCAACAAGTAAACTTGTCAGGCAAACTCCAGACAAAGTACTTAATGGATTGGTTAAGATCATTGTCAGTGCAGAGACTTACTTTTGTAGTCGGCCTCCCACTTGGCTTTGGCCTTCTCTAGTTCAACCTTTTCCTTCTTGAGCTTGGCGTTGGCCTTCTTCAAGTCGGCCTTCTCTTTTTCAAGCTCGGCAACGGCCCTTGTCAGGTTGGACTTGTCCTTTTCGAGCCTAGCCTTGGCTTTCTCGGACTCCTCCAGCTGGACTTCTCCCTCTGTTCGGGTCTTTAGCTCGGCTTCGAGGGCTGCACATCATAATAGTCAAGCACTCAACATGGCAGTCAAGACACAACTGGGCAGTTGGAAAACAACACAGCTGGAGAAACATACTAAGGGATTAGTCAGGGAGACATTCTGGAAACTTACTTCCAATTTTCTTGGCTTGGTCCCAATTCTCAGTCCTGAGCTGATTAACGGCCTCCCTTAGCCAAGATTCCCTCTCCTGGCTGCGCCCTTCTACTTCGGTTTTTAAAGCCCGGAGCTGGTCCAATTCTTGGAGCTGGGGGGCAACCCGGGTCAGGACCTCATTCATCCTCTCCGAGCGGTCAACCAGTTTCTACACAGGGAGAAACAGTGCGAGGCGAAGTCAAGCGTCAGAACACTCATGCAAGGAGGACTACCAAGATTCCAATACGACGAGATTCATACCTTAATCCTGTGGGATGTGGTGATTGTGGCGTGAAGCAAGTCTTCGCGCTCCTTTTCCGCCGCGACCTCGTCATGCTTGTAACTCCTCGCGGTTTCGTCAGGGGCCGTCCAGCGGAACGTCCTCGGGAACTTGCGGGGAGGGGCTTCGAGCCTGGGGAGATCCGGCCTTTCTGAAGGCGGTGACGACAATGACGACGACGACGACAAAGACGACGAGGGCAAGGACGGTGACGAGGTCCTGGCCCTCACCTCGGCAACCTCCGGGGCCTCGGGGGCTGGCTCAGGAACTAGAGCGAAATCCTCGACAACCACCCCTTGGTCAGCCGGTGTCAGTGGCCCTGCAGTCGGGACGGTCTCAGTTTCTACAACCGGGACCGTTGCTGGCTCAGCAGGTATGCTCACTGGTGCTGGCTCGGTTGGGGCTGGTTCGATGACGGGGGTACCCGGAACGGTCTCCTTGAGATCAATGTCTGCTCGCTTCCTATATAATGAGTCAAAACATCAATATGCTACCATGCCAAACAAGATTTTCAGAAGACCCAGAGCAACTTACCTCTTGGAAAACATAAGCCGCTGTCCGGGTGATCCAGAGGTGGGCACTGGAGGGCCGCTAGTTGTCGGGCCTAAGGGCACGGTGGTTGGTGGCGGTGTTTCTTTCCTGGTTGGCCCCGCTCGCGGTGTGGCTGGCTAGGCTGCCCGGGTGCTCGACGGCGCCATTCTTGGGCTCGATGTTACTGAGCCTGGCAGCGCTGGACTTGACCTTGTACTCGGCGCCACTCGTATTGGGCTCGATGATGATGAGCTCGATTGCGCTAGTCCTAGCCTGGGACTCGGTGGCCTAGGGGCTATACCGGCGGTGTCTTTTATCTTCAGACTCCTGGCTGCGGCACTCGGCACCATAACCTTCTTCTTGCCCTGATCTATAACAGGTCTCTTCCCTGCTCTCTTGGAGTTGGGCTGGGTAGCAGAAGGACTTCTTGGCCTCTTTTTTGACTTCATGGCCGACAACATTCAGGAGTCATCATCAAACTCCTCACATGACTGCAAGCAGTTCAACAATATATTTTACACATTTTGGAGCCAATCTAGGCGTATACCTGCAAGCATTCACAACAAATGAACTACAAGACAACATCGGCAAGGGTTACCTTTGGGCGCGGCCTTTTCTGGCTGTAAGCTGCCACAGATCGCCCTATATCTTCAGTTTCGACCACCCCGCTGGCAAAGAAATCTAGCAGGGTGTCGATCACTTTGTACTTGTCTATCAGATTAGCATACTCCCGACTAGGGCGCCATTTCCCTTGTAGTCCCAGCTGAAGTGGCACCTCAGCTTCAGTGGCCTCATGCTCCGAGTCAAGAAACGTCTGGCCACCCATGGACCAGTCAACCCGGCTTTCTTCAGCTTGTCAATCCTTCCAGCAAGTTTGTGGACCTGCCCCATTTCCTCAGAGGTGGGCAGAGACGACCACTTGGCAATGACCACCGGGGGCAAACCCATGAAAGGGGGAAGGCTTGGCTCCAGATCGGAACAATAAAGCCATTCCTTATGCCAGCCTTTGAGAGAAGATTTCAGAGGGATATTGATATAGGTCTTCTTCATCTCGTTCCTGAGTTGGATACCGCCCCCCCCCCCCCCGATTACTTGGATTTTATTCTTGGAGGGCTGGGGCTTAATATGGAACAGATATCTAAAGAGATTCAAATGGGGTTCCACACCCAGGAAGCACTCACAGAGAGTCACAAAAAGGGAGATTTGCAGAATTGAGTTGGAATTCAGATTCACCAACTCGAGTTCGTAAAAAGCGAGAAGCTGCTGGAAGAACTCGGAAGAAGGAAGAGAGAGACCCCGGTGGAAAAAAGAGGCGAAAATGACGGTCTCACCCTCCTAGGGCTCCAGAACCGTTTCCCTTCAGCCGGATGGTAGTTGATGACATCGTGGCTCTGCAACCTCAACTGCTTCTCCAAGAGCTCCAGCTTGGACTAACCGCAATTTGAAGTCGGCCACGCCTCATCGGTCACCTCTGGGATCTCTGACACTCTCGGCATGGCTGGGGGTGAGGAGATTTGGGGAAAAGGCTGTCGGGGGTTTGGAATGGATGAGGAGGAGCGGAATCGCCCGAGTTTCAGTGGGGAAGAGAGAGCAATGGCGAACCCTAGTGAAGCGGGAGGCGAAATTTTGGCGCGGAAGCTGGAAGACGAAACGATTGGAGGATTGGAGAAGATGAGGGAATCTTTTCTCTCTCTCCTCACTTTTTTATAGAGCCATTTCTGATCCATGGGCCTTGGTCTACACAGTCAGTATTGGGCCACCAAGACATGAGTTTCTACAGTAGCACGCTCAATGTGGGCCGCTCGCTGGCTATGTTAAAATTGTGGTGCTGGTGCTACCAACAGGAACTGATGAGGTAAACAGATATGCTTCATGAAGGCCTAATTGCTAAACACATGTGTTTGAGTATCTGTCTTACCCACCAGGTATTGAGGATATATCCTTATAAGGATCAGAAGCTGGTCTTCATCAAAATTGGGGATGCAGGTATTTCTCGAGAACACCTGACCACGCAATGGATTTAATTTCATAAAGTGGTACTGTCGATGTTTTACACCGGCAATATGAATATGGGGCTGCTCGGCGGATGAAAACTCGGTGGATTGCAAAGGAACAAGGAGAGGTTTATACTGGTTCAGGCCCTCGATGTGAGGTAATACTCTACGTCCAGTTGTGGTGTTATTCCTTTGAGGATTTGTGTCTGCTTCTATGAGCTCATGCCCTCAGGGGGCGCCCTGCCTTCCCTTATATACTAGGGGACAGGGGTATAAGGTAGGAGTCCCAACCAGATATGGCCAAGGGATCTGCTCTTAGAGATACAATTTACCCGACTAGGACTGTATATTCCTTATTGTACAAGGCAAAGTCTGCCGGGTGCTACTATATCTCTAATTACAAGTCTCGGCCCATCCTCTATCCGAGTGGCCCAAATGCTTGTGATGAGGTACCCGGGGCCCATGGCCTCCATAGTAGCCCCTGAGACCTTCATAGTTGAGTCACAGCTGATGCCAAGTGCTCATCCTCCACGGTGAAGATTGCCCGAGTGCATTGCTCCCAAGTACTCTTTGTCTGAGTGCTTCTTCTTCCCGAGTCCTGCTTCATTGACAATGAGGCTATGAAGGGCTTCATGCAGATGTATGAATAGTGTGCACCGAATAGGCGCACCTATTAGGTGTAGCCCCCGACTTTGTACTTAATTGTGAAGACAATTAAACATAAAGACAAAGATCTTTAACCTTGTAGTCTTTCCCGAGTAGTATACTATTGGTATATGAGACTCTTCGGTATCATGTCAACCGGAATATGATTTATAGTCTTACTGAGTAGCATGCCACTCGTATATGGGACTCTTCAGCTTCATATCAGCTGGAAAGGAGGTTTATAGTCTTTCCCGAGTGGCATCCCACTCGGAAGTTAGACTCCTCAGCGTCATGTCAGCTAGAAAGAAGGTTTATAGTCTCTCCCGAGTAGTGCACTACTCAAAAGTTAGACTCTTCAGCATCATGTCGGCTGGAATAATGTTGCTCATGGCAACTGTTGGCCAAGCATGTAGGCCGAGTACCACTTTATGAAATTAAATCCATTGCGTGGTTAGGTGTACTCAAGAAAGATACCTGCATCCCCAATTTTAATGAAGACCAGCTTGTGATCCATATAAGGATATATCCTCGATACCTGGTGGATAAGATAGATACCCAAACACATGTGTTTAGCAATTAGGCCTTCACGAAGCATGTCTGTTTACCTCATCGATTTCTGTTGGTAGCATCAGCATTGCGATTTTAACCCAGCCTACGAGCGGCCCATATTGAGCGTGCTACTGTAGGAACTCATATCTTGGTGGCCCAATACCAACTTTGTGAGCCCAAGCCCACGAGTTAGAAATGGCTCTATAAAAGGCGGGGAGAGAGAGAAAAGATTCCTTCATCTTCTCCAATCCACCAATCGTGTTGTCTTCCGCTTCCCCGCTGAAATTTCGCCTCCTGCTCTGCTAGGGTTCGCTATTGCTCGCTCTTCCCCACCAGAACTCAGGTGATTCTGCTCTTCCTTGTCCATTCCAAACCTCCAGCAGCATTTCCCCCAAATCTCCTCAACCCCAACCATGCCGAGGGCGTCGGATTCCGTGGATGTATTGGATGATGTCTGGCCGACTTCAGATTGCGGGTCGGTGAAGTTGAAGCTTCTGGAGAAGCAGCTGAAGTTGTAGAGCCAAGAGATTATCCACTAGCGTCCGGCTAAAGACGAATCGGCTCCGGAGCCCTAGGACGGTGAGACCGTCATTTTTGCCTCTTTTTTCCACCGGGGTCTTTCTCTTCCATCTTCCGAGTTCTTCCGCCAGCTCCTTTCTTTTTACGAGCTCAAGTTGGTGAATTTGAATCCGAACTCGATTCTTCATATCTCCATTTTTGTGACTCTTTGTGAGTTTGTGAGTGCTTCTTGGGTGTGGAACCCCATCTGAATCTGTTCAGGTATTTGTTCCATATCAAGCCCCAACCCTCCAAAAATAAAATCCAAGTGATTGGGGGGCTGGTGTCCAACTTAGGAACGAGATGAAGAAGATCTATTTAGATATTCCTTTGAAATCTTCTCTCAAAGGCTGGCATAAGGAATGGTTTTACTGTTCTGATCTAGAGCCATGCCTCCCCCCTTTTATGGGTCTACCCCCGGTGATTATCGCCAAGTGGTCGTCTCTGCCCACCTCTGAAGAAATGGGGCAGGTTAATATGCTTGTCGGCAGGATTAGCAAGGTGAAGAAAGCCAGGTTGACTGGTCCATGGGTGGCCAGAAGCTTCTTGACTCGGGGCCTCAGGCCGCTAAAGATGAGGTGCCACTTCGGCTGGGACTACAGGGGCAAAGGTGATCCCAGCCAGGAATTCTTTGACCTGATAGACAAGTATAAGGTGACCGACATCCTACTAGATTTCTTTGCCAGCGGGGTGGTCGAGACTGACGACACAGATCGGTCCGTGGCGGCTTACAGCAAGAACAGGCTGCGCCCGAAGGTAACCTTTGCTGATGTTATCTTGTAGTTCATCTGTGGTGAATGCTTGCAGATATGTGCCCAGATTGGCTCCGTAGTGTATAACTTGTATTGTTGAACTGCTTGCAGTCATGTGAGGAGTTCAATGACGACTCCCGAAAATTGTCAGCCTAGAAATCGAAGAAGAGGCTGAGAAGTCCTTCTGCTGCCCAGCCCGACTCCAAGAGAGCAGGGAAGAGACCTGTTGTCGATCAGGGCAAGAAGACGGTTATGAGGCCGAGTGCTGCTGCCGGGAGTCTGAAGATAAAGGACACCTCGGGTGCAGCGCCCAAGCCATTGAGTCCCATACCGGGACCTATGCAGTCGAGCTCAGCATCATCGAGCCCAACCAGAGTGCCGTCGAGTACAGGGCCGACTCTAGCACCGCCAGTCTTAGCAACATTGAGCCCAAGAATGGCGCCATCGAGTAGCCGGGCAGCCTAGCCAGCCGCACCAGGAGTGGGGCCAATCAGGATAAGAACGCCGTAGCCGACTGCCATGCCGACTGGCCCGACTGCCGGCCGTAGCTCACTGTCGGGATCTGGATCTCCCGGTCAAGGCTTAAGTTCTCCAAGAGGTAGGTTGCTCTAGATATTCTGAAAATCATGTTTGTCATGGTAGTGTCTTGAAGTTTGACTCGTTACGCAAGAAGCGGGCCGATATTGATCTCAAGGAGACCGCTGCGGCCACTCCCATTGTAGAGCCAACCCCAGCCGAGCCAGCGCTAGCGAGCACACCTGCTGAGCTGGTGATGGTCCCAGTTGCAGAAACTGAGACAGTCCCGACTGCAGGGCCGCCAACACCGACCGACCAAGGGGTGGCGGTCGAAGCTGCTGCTCCAGCCCCTGAGCCAGCCCCCGAGGCCCCGGAGGCTGCCGAGTTGGGGGCCAGGACCCCGTCGCCGTCATCATCGTCGCTGTCGTCACTGTCTTCTCCTCCAGACAGACCGGACCTCCCTAGGCTCGAAGCTCCACCCCGCATGTTCCCGCGGACATTCCGCTGACGGCACTCGACAAAACCGCAAGGAGTTACAAGCATGATGAGGTTGTGGCGGAAAAGGAGCGTGAAGACTTGCTTCGTGCCACAATCGCCGCGTCCCAGGGGATTCAAGTATGATTTCCGTTGTATTGGAATCTTGGTAGTCTTCCTCTTACGTGTGTTCAGACGTTTGACTCTGCTTTGACTTGTTTCTCCCCGAGCAGAAGCTTGTTGATCGCTCGGAGAAGATGCACGAGGTGCTGACCTGGGTTGCCCCCTAGCTCCAAGAATTGGACCAGCTCTGGTCCCTAAAGACCGTATTGGAGGAGCGCCATCAAGGGAGGGAAACTTGGTTGAAGGACACCGTCACCCAGCTCAGGAACGAGAATTGGGACCAAGCCAAGAAGATGAGAGGTAAGCCTCCAGAATACTTCTCCCTGACCAAATCCTTAGTATATTTCTCCAGCTGTGTTGTTCCCGACTGCCCAGTTGTGTCTTGACTGCAACGTTGAGTTCTTGACTAATCTGTCGTGCAGCCCTCGAAGCCGAGCTGAAGACCCAAATAGAGGGAGAAATCCAGCTGGAGGAGGCCAAGAGAGCCAGGGCCGGGCTTGAAAAAGACAAAGCCGACCTGACAAGGGCCAATGCCAAGCTTGAGCAAGAGAAGGCCGAGTTGAAGAAGGCCAACACCAAGCTCGAGAAGGAAAAAGTTGAACTGGAGAAGACCATAGCCAAGTGGGAGGCCGACTACAAAAGTAAGTTTCTGCCCTGACATTGATTTTAACCAATCCATTAATTACCCCATCTGCAGTTTTGCCTGACAAGTTTGCTTGTCGGTGAACCCGGGTAGTTGCTAGAGCCAATGCCCAAATCCAGTTTCAGGCTTTCGTAGAGGAGATAAGGGTTGTCAAGGAGTCACGAGAGACCCTTGCCGAGTCCGTGAAAGGGCTCCTTGACATCATGGATCCTCGCGATGTAGGAACCAGCTCCAGCACGATATTCCAAGTGGAGGCGCGCCTTAAGGATGCACCGAGTGCCCTGAAGAGGTACTCGAATGAGCATGTTGTTGTCGGCATGGCCAGACCCTGGCGATGACCAAGTCCATCTACCCAAGGGCAGATATTGAAGCCATCGGGGAGGGGTTCACTGAGGAGACGACATCTGAGGAGGCGCTGGAGCTGATAGCCAAGGCGAGGCCGACTGCAGAGATGATCACCCGAGACCTGGGTATATAAGAACAGTATATCATGCAGTCGGTGTATTGTGGATTTTTGTAAAGACATGTGTAAATATATGTGCAATGCCGCCAAGCTCTGAATTGTTACTCAGTTGTCATTAGTTTTACCCGACTATATAGTCTATGCCGAGTTAGTCTATAGAAATTTAATAAAATCGTTCACCACAGAGAGCTGTACTCGGGCAAACATGACAAACTCGTAGTAAAACTTCATAACTTAAGTAAACCAAGCTTGTATATTATTGACAAAGCACATATAATACATGCAGCCCCCGACTCACTACTCGGTTGAGACAAGCGGCGTAGTGAGTCAGAAAAAACTGTACACATGGGAAAGTATAAAATTCAGGTATAGAAAGGATGTAGCTATTCTATATTCCATGAGTTGTTGATGAGGGTGCCGTCTTCGGTCTTCAGTCGGTAGGCGCCTGGCCGAGTAACCTCAGTGATAATAAACGGCCCTTCCCAGATTGGGGATAGTTTAAGCCTGTCTTTGGTGGTTTGTATTTTTCTTAAGACGAGATCTCCAACCAAAAAGGTGCGGCCACGGACATTGCAACTGTGATAACAACGCAGGCCTTGAAGATACCTTGCCGACTGGATTGTTGCGATATCGCTCACTTCTTCCAACTGATCTAGTTGGACCAATCGGGTATTGTTGGAGATGTCTTCTAAGTAAGCCCGAACTCTAACTCGGTTGGTAGCACAGCCTCAACACCATAGACTAGAAAGAAAGGGGATTGCCCAGTTGCCCGACTAACCATGGTTCTTAGGAACCAGAGTACAGATGGGAGTTCTTGTACCCACCGGCCCACATATGGTTGTAGTCGGTCAAATATCCTGGCCTTGGTACCTTGTAAGACCATACCATTGGCTCGTTCAACCTGCCCATTGCTCTGCGGGTGTGCCACAGACGCATAGCAGATCTTGATGCCAAAGTCGTCACAGAAATCTTGAAACACGCCGCCCATGAACTGAGTACCGTTGTCGGTGATGATGCGGTTGGGGACCCCGAATCGGTATAATATACTCATGATGAAGTCCTTTGCTCATGCCGCTGTTATGGTTGCAACGGGTTTGGCCTCAATCCACTTGGTGAATTTATCCACTGCAACGAACAAGTGTGTGAACCCTCCTAGCGCTTTCTTGAAGGGCCCGACCATGTCAAGCCCCTATGCTGCAAAGGGCCAAGAGATTGGGATTGTTTGGAGTTCTTGGGCTGGGAGATTAGTTTGTCTTGTGTAGAATTGGCAACCCTCGCATGTGCGAACAATGTCTTTGGCATCTCTTACTGCTGTTGGCCAGAAAAATCCCTACCGGTAAGCCTTTCCGACTAACGTGCTAGATGCAGCATGGTTGCCACATATACCCGAGTGGATCGACTGCAGAATCCGCTTGCCCTCCTCAGTGGTGACGCATCGCATGAGGACACCGGATGCACTTCTTCGGTACAGGTCTTCTCCGACGACTAGGAAACTCTTGCTTCAACGTTTGATCTGTTCGGTTTGGCTGCGATCTTCTAGGAGTTCATCGTCCAGGAGGAATTTGAGAATAGGAGTCCGCCAATCTTGACATATTTGCAGCACCTCGTCTGTCGCCAGGGTAGGTTCGCCTCTCGACTGCTCTGGCACTGGTTTCTTCTTGACTGATGGCTCCATAAGTTGCTCGACAAAGATCCCTATCGGGACCGCTTCTTGCTTGGATTCCACATTTGCCAATTCATCTGCAGCATCATTGTATTGTTGTAGGACATGTGTTATCTCCAGCCCGTCGAACTTGTTTTTCAGCTTGCGGACCTCCTGACAGTATGCCGCCATGGTATCATCGAGACATGTCCAGTCCTTCATGACTTGGTTCACCATGAGTTGAGAATCTCCACGCATAACCAGTCGACGTATGCCGAGTGATATAGCAATGCGGAGCCCGTGGATAAGTGCCTCGTACTCGGCGACGTTGTGGAAAGCCGGGAAGTGGATTTGTATAACGTACTTGATTTTTTCGCCGTGGGGGACGTCAGTATGACGCCAGCCCCGGAGCCACCGATCCGTAGAGAACCGTCGAAGTACATTGTCCAGTACTCTAGCTTTGCTGTTGATGTAGGCATTTGAACTTCTGTCCACTCGGCCACAAAGTCGGTTAGAGCTTGTGATTTGATTGCTGTCCGTGGCTGAAAGGTGATATCGAACGCCATCAACTCGAGCGCCCATTTAGCGATTCAGCCGGTGGCCTCGTGGTTATGCAGGACGTCCCCGAGTGAATACGATGTGACCACCATGACTTGATGTGCTTGGAAATAGTGCACCAGCTTCCGGACAGTGATGAGTAGGCTGTATAGCAGCTTCTGGACCTGTGAATATCTTGTCTTTGAGTCAGCAAGGACCTCGCTGACAAAGTAGACTGGCCGTTGAACTTTTTGGATGTGACCCGGTTCGGATCGCTCGACCACCAGCACCGTGTTGACTACCTGAGTGGTTGCCACCAGATATAGCATTAGCGGTTCTTGGGGCATGGGTGACGCCAACACGGGAGGTAATGTGAGAAATTGTTTGAAGTCTTTGAAGGCTTGCTGGGCTTCGGGAGTCCATTGGAAATTGTCGGCTTTCTTCAATAGCTTGAAAAAGGGCATGCCCCATTCGCCCAATCGGGAAATAAACCGGCTAAGTGCTGCCATGCAGCCTGTCAGCTTCTGGATGTCCTTCTGGTTAGTCGGGGATGCCATGTTCATGATTGCGTTGACTTTCTCTGGGTTGGCCTCGATGCCGCGATGCGAGACGATGGAGCCGAGTAACTTGCTGGATGGCACACCGAAGGTGCACTTTTCCGAGTTCAACTTCATCTTGAAACTTTGAAGATTTTGGAAGGTTTCTTCCAAGTCAGCGATGAGGACTTCTTTGGACTTGGTCTTGATCACCACATCATCGACGTAGGCTTCCACGTTGCGCCCGATCTGAGTATGCGACACCGCTGAATTGCACGTTGATACATTGCTCCAGCGTTTTTCAAACCGAATGGCATAGTGATGTAGCAGTACGCTCCAAACAGCATGATGAAAGACGTCTTTAAGTAGTCCTCCTCCTTTAGGCTGATTTGATGGTATCTCGAGTAACAGTCGAGAAAGCTGAGAAGTTTGCACCCCGCAGTTGAATCCACCACCTGATCTATTCTGGGTAGACCAAATGGATCTTTGGGGCATGCCTTGTTGAGATCGATGTAGTCGACGCACATGCGCAATTTACTATTTCTCTTCCGGACTAGGACTGGGTTTGCCAGCCAATTCAGGTGATAGACCTCTTTGATGAACCCGGCTGCGAGAAGCTTGGTTATCTCCTCCCGAATAGCATCTTTCCGGTCCTAAGCGAAGCGCCGCAGCCGTTGCTTGACTGGCTTGGCGTCTATCTTCACATTGAGGGCGTGCTCAATCACCTCCCTTGGTACGCCCGGCATGTCGGACGGTTTCCACATGAAGATATCCTTGTTGGCTTGGAGGAAGGTGACGAGCGCGTCTTCCTATTTGGGGTCGAGTCCGGTCCCGACTAGAGCGGTCTTGAGGGGTCGGAAGGGTCCAGGGGGATCTTCTTCGTGTTAGAGTCTGCTGAAATTCCCGACTTCGCTGCTTTTTTAACCGGAACTTGGTTATCCTCGACTTCAGTTACGATGGCTTGCTGAATGCTGTTGTGTCCGACTGCCGCCTCTTGTGATTGAGCCAGTTCACAGATCTCCGTGTCGCAGGTGAAGGCTTGCTTGACGTCGCTGCGGAGGGAGAGGACTCCTGCTGACCTAGGCATCTTGAGCACCATGTAGGTATAGTGCGGTATCACCATGAATTTGGTGACCGCCGGCCGTCCGAGTATCGCGTGGTACGTGGTCTCGAAGTCGGCGACCTCAAAGCAGATGTTTTCTGTGCGGAAGTTATCCCACGTGCCAAAGGTGACCGGCAAGGTTATCTGCCCGAGTGGTATTGAAGACAGGCTGGGAATTATCCCGTGGGAGGGCGCCATACTCGGCCGTAGATCTAAACAAGGGATCTTCATCTCATCCAGGGTCTTGGCGAAGAGGATGTTGAGTGCGCTGCCTCCGTCTATGAGAACCTTCTTCAACTTGATGTTCTTGATGACCGGGTTGAGGACGAGTGGGTAGCGTCCCGGGTGTGAAACCCAATCTGGATGATCTGTGCGGGTGAACGTGATAGACGTCTCTGACCAGCGCAAATATTGGGGGGCGTCTACTGTAGAGATTGTGTTGATGTCGCGTGCTGTTAGCTTCTGCTTCCGCTTGGACTCATACACAAACGGCCCTCCGAAGATGTGGTTGAGCTCGGCCTAGGGATCTTGAAAATCATCGGCCGGGTCCTGATCTGGCTTGTCTTTGCCCTTGTCGGCACCAGATGATGAAGCCTGCTCGGAAGCAAACTTCTTGAGCATGAAGCAGTCTTTGGCCGCGTGCTTGCCTTTGGGGTGGAAGGGGCATGGCCCGTTCATGACTTTCTGGTAGTCATTGTTCTGTTGGGACCACGACCAAGTTCACTCCATGTTGGCCACCTCGTTGTCCGACTTTCGCTTGTGGTTGCCGGTCTTGTTTTGCAATGGCTCGTTGTCGGCTTTCGCCTTTTGGTCCTTCTGCTGGGACTCCTTCTTCTCGTCGAGGGCCTTTGCGACCGCTTCGGCCGAGTCGGCATATTTGTTTGCCATATCGAAGAGAGCCCGGACGATGGCTGGAGGCTTCCGAGTGAACTTCGCAATGAACGGGGCGTCCTTTACTCCCTTGCAGAAGGCGGCGATGACGGCCTCGTCCTTGATCATTGGGATCTGGTTGCGCTTCTCGGAGAACCTCTTGATGAATTCGTGCAGAGACTCGTTCTTCTTCTGGTGCAGCTGATATAGATCGTGCTCGGAAGACGGCATCTCGTAGGTTCCTTGAAAGTTAGCGATGAACCGCTCCCTGAGTTCTCCCCAGGAACCGATCGACCGCCTTGGGAGCCCTGTTAGCCATGTCCTCACTGAGTCGGCAAGGGCGACCGGGAGGTAGTTAGCCATGGCTTTATGGTCACCCCCGGCAGCTCGAATTGCCAGGGTGTATACGGTGAGCTAGGACTCAGGGTTGGTTTTACCATTGTATTTCTTGATCCCCGTAGGCTTGAAGCCCGACGGCCAAACGACGTCCTGTAGCTCGTGGGTGAAAGCTGAAACGCCTTCATCTTCGTGAGGGCTCTGGCTTCGACCACGGCAGTTAAACCGCTCGTGGTGAAGACCGAAACGCTCGTGCTCGTCCTCCAGTCGGCGGAGCTCGTTCTCTTCGTGTTCGTGGTGCCAAGCGTTGATGTTGTGGCGGAGGTAGTGTTGTAGATGGACTCGAAGGTATTGGTTGAACCGGCGGTCGTTCTGGTGACGCCGCCGATCGTTGTTATTGGTGTTACCGAGTGAAGTTTCACACGACTCCTCATATGGCTGACTTGAGCCAGCCGCTCGGTGTCGTGCTGATGTAGATGAGCCTACTGCCGGAGAACCCGACTGGTTGGTCGGTACTAATGTGTCGTCCGACTGCTGTTGCTCCTGACAGGTAGCAGCTGTAATCATCGCCTTGATCCTGGCGATAGTCAGGGTGGCCTGGTGATCAGGCCCGAGCTGGAGTGTGTCCAGCAAAGTTGCAGCGGCCACGACATTCTGTTGTGGCATGACGAAGACGTCGTGGTCGCCGACTTTGGTTTGGAGGATTTGTTGCTGAGCGGTTCGCCTAGCCTTGTGTAGCTCGTCGTTGCGAGCCTCGCGGTCGGCTTCCTCTGTTGCCGTAGTCGGCGTGCCTCCTCTTGTTGCTCCTCTTGTAGTCGGCGTACCTCTGGTGGAGGAGTTGAAGCCATGAAGACCTCACGGGACAGAAGGAAACTTGCCAGACTGGAGTCTGAACTGGTGTTCGAACCGTTGTCCGACCTAGAGTCGGAGTCTGAGTAGTTCATCGGAGTAAGAACGACTCTGACCTCCCTAGATCCAATCTAGAGCGGCTCTGAGCCATGTCCAAACTGAACCGTGGGGGATCGGGTATGTCGCATGAAGTGTAGATCTGTGGCGTTGCCAAATCTGCACGGGAGATTGACGATCTCTCCCCTTCTTAGCCCAACCCAGGCTGGCTCAAGGCCTAGTACGAGTAGGACACCGAAGGAGAGAGTTGTCCCGTTGCTCGGCGAAGTAGAAGATTGTTGCATTAGATTGATGATAGTTGGCGCAGTGTCTTGTGAGCCGACTGGCGCGGAGTCGGCTAGTTCCTCGGCCGGTTGGGTTGGATCTACATCGGCCAAGGTGAGATTGCTGATCTGATCAGCGACGAAGTCGAGGCTTCCGAAGGTTATTGTGTCTCCCAGGGAGAATTTGTTGCCGTCGACTCCTGTTGTTGGATCCATCGAGGTTGTAGATGAAAAACTTGCCGAACCCCTACCTGGCGCGCCAATTGTCGATGTTTTACACCGACAATATGAATATGGGGCTACTCGGTGGATGGAAACTCGGTGGATTGCTAAGGAACAAGGAGAGGTTTATACTGGTTCAGGCCCTCGATGTGAGGTAATACCCTACGACCAGTTGTGGTGTTATTCCTTTGAGGATTTGTGTCTGCTTCTATGAGCTCATGCCCTCAGGGGGCACCCTGCCTTCCCTTATATACTGGGGGATAGGGGTACAAGGTAGGAGTCCTAGCTGGATATGGCCAAGGGATCTCCTCTTAGAGATACAATTTACCCGACTAGGACTGTATATTCCTTATTATACAAGGCAAAGTCTACCGGGTGCTACTATATCTCTAATTACAAGTCTCAGCCCATCCTCTATCCGAGTGGCCCATATGCTTGTGATGAGGTACCCAGGGCCCATGGCCTCCACAGGTACTCGGCCTACATGCTTGGCCAACAGTTGCCATGAGCAATATCTTTCTAGCCGACATGACACTGAAGAGTCAAACTTCTGAGTAGTGCACTACTCGGGAAGGACTATAAATATTTTTTCCAGCCGATATGATGCTAAGGAGTCTAACTTCCGAGTGGGACCCACTCGGGAAAGACTATAAACACCCCTTCCAGCTGACATGAAGCTAAAGAGTCCCATATACGAGTGGCATGCTACTCAGCAAAGACTATAAATCATATTCCGGTCGACATGATACCGAAGAGTCTCATATACCAGTAGTATACTACTCGGGAAAGACTACAAGGTTAAAGATCTTTGACTTTATGTTTAATTGTTTTCATAATTAAGCACAAAGTCAGGGGCTACACCTAATAGGTGCGCCTATTCGGTGCACACTATTCATACTTCTACATGGAGCCCTTCATAGCCTCGCTGCTAGCTGATATGAAGCAAGACTCGGGAAGAAGACGCATTCGGACAAAAAGTACTCAGGAGCAATGCACTCGAGCAATCTTCATCGTGGAGGATGAGCACTCGGCATCAGCTGTGACTCAACTATGAAGGTCTCAGGGGCTGCTGTGGAGGCCATGGGCCCCAGGTACCTCATCACAAGCATATGGGCCACTCGGATGGAGGATGGGCCTGGTCTTATAATTAGAGATATAGTAGCACCCGACAGACTTTGTCTTGTACAATAAGGAATATACAGTCCTAGTCGGGTAAATTGTATCTCTAAAAGGAGATCTCTTGGCCGTATTTGGCTGGGACTCCTACCTTGTACCCCTGTCCCCCGATATATAAGGAGAGGCAGGGCGCCCCATGAGGGCAGAAGAGATCAGAAGATCATAGATCAACACAAATCCTCAAAGGAATAACACCACAACTGAACGTAGGGTATTACCTCACATCGAGGGCCTGAACCAGTATAAAATTTCCTTATGTTCCTTTGCAATCCACCGAGTTTCCATCGCCAGGTAGCTGTCACAGCCCTAAATCTAATTTCAGGTAATTAGTGTTATTCCCTACTGTCATTAGAGTACACAAATTAAATTCTTGCATTGTCACTTCATGCGAAATTAAAGTTTGCAAATATTTTCAAACTCTCAATAATAAAACCCTAATCGGCAAAAACCAAATATCACCAAAAAAGTGCATCAAGTTGAACAGAAGAATATATGGGAAATAATTTATTCAAATACTAGTTTATTTATCATGAACCAATATAATTTTTCCAGAATTTATTTCATTAGTTTAGACCTCTTAAAAATTCAAACGATTTCAGCCTGGATCCTTTTCCTCGACCTATGCATTTGTATAATCTAAGGATTTTCTAAAGATGTTTTGGTTGCACATAAAATCATGGAAAACTTCCTGTAAACACTTTTCCACATAATCAATCCACTGTAAATTTTACATGATTTTATTGCTTCAATAAATACTTCAATAAAATCCCTCAAATCAGCTAGACTTGGGGACTAGCTGAAATGAATAGATATAATTCTAAAATTCACCAAATAAAAATGAGGACTAATTAGAGAGAGCCCTTTTGGTAAAGTGTGTGCCAATATAAACCCTACCACCAGTAATTTTGGCACAATTTAATTCCCAAGGAAACCACATAAAATAATAAGAGCAAAGCCCTAGGGATATAAAATGTACTGCAGAAAAACTGGACCAGCATGCCTACTTTGCAATTTCACCACAGATTAACCAGACCACTTCTAACCACGAAATTTGGCCAGCTGGTTAAGCACATCTTTCTCTACCTCCAATAATTTTCCCATAATTATATCCTTATTAACCTACTGAAATCACAGATGCAAGACAGCTGTCCATACAGCTCACAACACTTAGTCTCTAGAGTTTTCTCCTCTCTCAAGTCACTGACCAGTGGGACCCACAAGACCGGCCCACTTGTAAGGCCATAGCACAGCACATGGGACAGTGTGTTTCACCAACATTCTTACCCATACTCCTCTCTTCTCCCTTGGAATTCACTTCAAGGACCCACAACTCATAGACTAAAAACTAGCTAAAAATGTGTAGGAAAAGGTTGCCTTACATGTGGGACCCACCATGGGCACTGTAGAGCTGGAGCCACCTCATTTTGCATGAGCCAACGTGTCAGCACCTCCTTTCTCTCCCTCACACAGCACACAGAGACATAGATGTGAGCAACAACAACTAGGGAGCATGCGACCATTTCGACTCAAACTTCACCAGCAGGCACCTCTCACCCTTTCTCTCCACGTTCCCACCGAGAAAACCGACAGAGACCCCAAGGATCCCCGGCGGCAACTCCCCTTTTCTCCTCTGCCGAGGGTGTTCAACCGAGCTCGAACTAGCTCCGTGAGCTCCATCCTCCTCGACGGGGGACCCAAGAACGTGATCTACAAGTATTAACCGTTCCATTTTCGCACTTCTTGGCCCTAGGATCGCTGGCCGAGATTGCCGCACAGGACCGCCGCCGGCGTCGCCTCGCCGTTCCGGCCGATCCAAAACGCCACAAGCCAAAAGCTTAGCTCACCAGCGTCGTCGCCTTACTCCTAGAAGACAACCGGCAGAAGGAATCGGGAGATGGTGCAGTGAAGCTCGAGATCAAAGGTCGTCCTCCCTTCTCTGGCTCAACTACGCCGCCGTCCTTTTCTCCTTCCCTGGTGAGCCTCCATCCGATTCCTCGCACCGAGACCATCTCTACGAGGCCTCTAACCTTTTTGGCAACTTGGCTTCATCGCAGAACCCCAGGAGAAGGCCGACGACGTAGTCCCGAAGCACGCCGCCGCCGCCGGACCTCTCCTAGAGCAACCGCCGCTGTTCCAACACCGCCGAGTAACCCAGGACCTTTGGTGAGCCTCTCTGGTCCCTCAGACATTGCTTGCCTGCATTGTTTCAGCCTGTAACGTGACATCCATATGCAACCCGAGCCGGCTTACCGCCTCCGCCGTCATCGCCATCGATTCCGGCCACCGCCGGCGATGAGAAGACCACCGATGTGTTCACCGTGAACTCCTCTTCCTTTTCTCTTTTGGCCCCGACTGCAGCCGACACCGCCATCGCCGCCGCGCCATCCGAAAAGCTCGCTGCTCCGCTTTGCCTGTGCCCTGCTCTGCTTTGTCTCGCTGGCAGGTGGGCCCAGGCTAGAGAAAAATAAGAAAAGAAAAGAAATGTTTAACTGAAATATTTTTCCAACAGAAAAATGGTTAAATTTTGTAAATCCATATCTTTTTCACTTTAACTCATTTTTGAGTGAAACAAATTTTGTTGGTTCTATAAACTTGTGAACTTTAATCCTGTCAAATAAAATATGACCACTTCTGTACAGAAAATATCCATAAAATAATATGAAGCAAAAGTAACTTATTTTGTGCCTAGGAACTTGGAAAATTTCTAGAAAATGCATTATAACTCCTTTGAGGTGAAACCAAATTTCTATGGATTCATAAAAATGTTCTCTTTAATTTTGTAAAATACAAAAGTGAGAACTTCTGTGTGGGATTTTTTTCTCTAAAAATGGAAATACTCTACTATATACATCTTTATAACCTAGAAAGTTATAAATTTCTAGAAATTTCATCCTACTGCTAAAAAATGTGAAACACTTTTGTTTAAGTCAGAAATTGTAGCCTTTACTGTGGATAACTCTTTTTATTTGACCAAAACTACCTCTCAAAAATAGGCCTAAGTTATTTTTCTAATCTTTCTTTTTGATAAACTTGTAAAATTGACAACTAAATCATGTTTAATCAAATTTCAGTGAACCAAATTTGTTGGAACCAGTGGGTTATGCTCTTTTTTAATATAAAAAATACATGCCTTCTCGAATCTTAATAGAAAATGCCAGTCAAAGTATAATAACTTAAGATTACAATATAATAATTACAAAACTGCCAGGTTTTCAGCCTTCCTATCTTATTATTTTGTATCTCCCAATCCAGAGATGCAAATGACCTGGTTCTTTCCCCTAAAATCTTGTTAGGACATGCCCTACCTACTGTATTATCTCAGATTTTTATTGATCATTTTTGCATGAGACATATTTAATTTGATTCTTATTTGCATATTCGCTTTTATCGGTAGATTCAGACAATTCGGAGTACGTGGAGCAAGAACCAGAGGTTGAGTGTGACCACTCAACTGCAGCCAAGGCAAGCATCTAAAGCAAAGCATCTAGTATATTTGAACCTATATTTTCAATAAATTGTTTTTGTTTGTAAAAGCAATATCTATACGCATGTTTTCGGGTCTTTTTAAAATGGAAAAACAGGTAGAGTCAGATTACACACAATTGTATGCATTTCCATTCCTTGGTTGTTGATTCCATGTTTATACCTTGTCACCCCTGGTTAAGGACTTTGGGATGCTTTTATTTTATCGAATGCTTAGCCATGCTTATTTCTAGACCTAGAAAAATCCGATAGATGGAGCTATCGGTTCAAAACTAGTTTAATCCGAATGGATGGGTTAAAATCTGACAAGAATAACTTCTGACCCTTCATAATAAAACATGTTTGACTTGGACGGATGATAGGGCGATGACGGGATGGTGTTTCCCCATGCACGTAGCTCCGTCTGGGTCGTTAAGGACCGAACATGTTAACGTCTATTCAAGCACCCTACGTACTTCCACACGCCGGTATGGGATGGCTTAACTAAGTAGCACGGGAGGCTGTGACCATCTACGCCCGTCCGTCAGTCATGAGGATAGAGAGTCCTTGGAGGGCCTCTTGCGTGCTTGGTTCTGGCCGGAGGTGCCTCCCGCGACGGTGAGCCCACCTTAGTTACCACGCACGCACGTGACTAAGTCGTCGGGGGCCCAGACGTGGTTTAGGTGGTTGGGGCTAAGCGTGCAAAAGGTTCTGTTGTGACCTCTAGTCCGCACTCAATGTGTAGAGTGTGGGTATCGACGAGTACGGATCAAACTAGAGTGTAGCCGTTTGGCTTCTATCACATCGTGTGGGTAAAGATGTACACCCCTGATCAGAGTAAGAACTATTCGAATAGCCATGTCCACGGTCACAGGACGACCGCTTGATGTGTTAGTCAATCTATGTTAGCATCCAACTTGGGATATGTAGTTACGGGAACATATGGTGATACCATGACTTAGGATAGTCATGGATGAATGGGTTTATATAAAAGGCTTTGATGTTAAATATGACTTGGTTTAGTCATGAAAAGTAGTATGCTTGTGTAGCATATATAATTGGGCAATGGTGGCCCATGGATGATGATTAGAGCATGGTTTGTGCTCACTTTTAATTACATTTCAGAACTATAAGCTTGCTCTCCTAGAATTTCAGATTGCTATATTTTGCAAATGCTTATGTTTTAAATGTAGTACTTGCTCAATAAAATCAGCTTTATGCAAAATCAGATCGACATAGCCATACTCCTTGATGTAGAGACTAGCATTACTCCTTTGAACTATTATTATTGTATTAAGTCTAGCTGAGTACCCCTGGTTTTTATCCTTTATGTTTATATATATTCCATTGCTATCTTTTGTGCTACTCTGTGATGAATTAGGGTGTGTAAACCCTCTATGTAATATATATAACTCTGCTGCTTGTTTATCCATATTTAGAGTACTTGTGATGTTTATCAATTGCTTGCGATGAAAGTGTGAGACTAGTCGCTTTCCTAGGGACTAGCCGAACATGAGTATGAATTTAGAAATGATGAGATGCATGGACGTTGATTCAACCGTAGACCATGTCCCCAGAAGTGTGTATCGTGTTTGGTCACCACCTTCGTGTGGTTTGACGGGTACACTTCGCCGTTTGGGACTGGTGAATCAACTCTCCAAATATCTCTTTATTTCTGAATTCGACGCGTGGGATTTGTATTGTGAGTGGGTAAAGATTATGGCAAGGTTGCGATGAGGATGGATGGTTACCGCATTTATTCGGTTTTTATTCGAGACCCCATCTATCTAGATATTTCGCGTTGTCATAATAATTACTCTCCATAATGCACTTCCGGGGTGCCCACAGTAGCCCCATAATCATATTGCTGGTGTAACGACACAGTCAAAACTCAACAAGGCAGTCGGGAATCAACAATGATGGAGAAATATACTTGGGATTTACTCGGGAAGATGACACAGAAGACTTTCTTCTGATCTTTACGGCTAGAGCCCACTTTTCATCCCTGAGCTTGTCAACTGCTCCCCTTAGCCAAGTTTCCTTCTCCTAGCTAGTCCGTTCCAGGTCGTCCTTGGCGGCCTGGAGCTGGCCCAGTCATTGGAGATAGGGGGCGAGCTGGGTTAGGACCTTGTTCACTTTCTTCGAGCGGTCGACAATCTTCTGCTCAGAGCAAAACAGAGCAAAACAGAGTCAAATGGCGGAGTACCAGATTAAGGAGAACTGTCAAGAACTCAACATGGCAAGATTTGCTACATACCTGGACTCCCTTGGACGCGGCGATTGCGGCACGAAGAAGAACTTCATGCTCCCTTGACGCGGCTTGTTCATCATGCTCGTAGCTCTCCGCAACTCCCTCAGGGGATACCCAATGGAACGTTCTCGGCAAGTTGCGAGGAGGGGCTTCAAGCCAAGGGATGTCTACCTCATCAGAAGATGATGACGATATGAGTGGCGATGGGGTCCTGGCTCTGGACTAGGTGGCTGCTAGGGCTCAGCGGTTTGCTCAAGGGCTGGGTAGCAGCTTCAGCACTTGCCCCATGGTCGGCCGGCACTAGTGGACCTGCTGTCAGGACTGCTTCATCTTCTGCAGCTGGGGCAGCCTCTAGCTCGGCAGATGAACTTGTCGGTGCTGGCTCGGCTGGGGACGGCTCGGTAACAGGAGTAGCTGGCATAGTCCTCTTGGGATTAATGTCAACTCGCTTCCTGCACAGTGAGACGAATATCAAGATACTATTACATCATTCAAGATTCTTGGAAGATTAAAGTTTGCTTACCTCTTGGAAGTCTTGAACTTCCACAAGGGGGCTCCCGAAGGTATCGGTGGTAGGGAGCTGCTGACTGTCGGGCCAGTCGGCATGGCAATCAGCGGTGGCATTTTACCTCCAGTCGGCTCTGTTTCTGGCGCAGCCGACTAGGGCGTCGAGGTACTCGGCGGTGTCGCCCTCGGGCTCGATGCTGCTGATCTCGTACTCAGCGGCATCACCCTTGGCCTCGATGTTGCTGGGCTCGATGTAGCTGAGCTCAACGGCGTTGGCCTTGAACTCGATGTTGCTGGCCTCAGACTCGGAGGAGAAGGCCTCGGGTTTGGTGGCCTGGGGCCTAAACTGGCGGGGTCTTTAATCTTCAGACCCCCTGGTGCCGTGCTCGGCTTGCTTGCTCTTTTCTTGCTTGGATGTTCAATGGGTTTCTTTCCAGCTCTGTTGGAGCTAGGTTGGGTAGCAGAAAGGCTGGCCGGCCTCTTCTTCGTTTTAGTAGCCGACAGGGTTTGGGAATCATCATCAAATTCCTCACAGTCCTACAAATATTTCCACAACATACATCATACATTGGAGGACGATTCAAGACAAATGTCCAGAGATGTTTATCACCAATGGATAGCGATTCCAAATCAGCTTTAGAAGATTACCTATGGCCGATGCCTTTTCTAGCTATAGGCTGCAGTGGCGCGCTCGGTGTCTTCTGTCTCTACAACCTCGTTGACAAAAAAGCCGAGCAAGGTGTCAGTCACCTTGTTCTCATCAGTCAAGTCTGAGTATTCTCGGCTAGGATCATTTTTGCCCTAGTAATCCCAGCCGAAGTGGCTTCTCAGCTTCAGCGGCTTGGTGCGGTGGTTCAAGAAACACCTCGCCACCCAGGGACCAGTTAATCCCGAGCTCTTCAGTTGATCAATCTTCTCTACCAGTTGGTACACTTGGTCCATCTCTTCATAGCTTGGCATAGAAAACCAGCTGGGCAGGACCACCGGAGAAGAGCCAGTGAAAGGGGCTAGAGAAGGTTCAAGATCAAAGTAATAGAACCATTCTATGCTAGCCCTTGAGGGAGGGTTTCAAAGGAACATGAAGATAGATCTTTTTCATTTCATTCCTGAGTTGGAGACTAGCTCCCCCAATCACTTGGACTTTGTTTTTGGACGGCTGGGGCTTAATGTGGAACAAATACTTAAAAAGGTTGAAATGGGGCTTAACCCCTAGAAAACATTCACACAATGTGGTGAAAATGGAGATTTGCAGGATAGAGTTTGGATTCAGATTCACCAACTCTAGTTGATAGAAGGATAAGAGTTGGCGGAAGAAATCCGAAGAGGGAAGGGCGAGACCGCGATGAAAGAAAGAGGTGAAGACGACTGTCTCATCAGATCGGGGCACCGGCATAGATTCCCCTTCGGCGGTACGCCAATGGATGACTTCTTGTTGCTTCAACATCAGTTGCTTCTCCAAGTACTTTAGCTTCGTCAAACCGCAGTCCGAAACTAGCCAAGCTTCCGCGGAGATCTTCGAGATCTCGAGCGAAGCTCTCGGCATTACTGGGAGTGAGAAGATTTGGGGGAAATGCTATTGAGGGCTTAGGATGGATGCGGTGGAGCTGAATCACACGAGTTTCGAGCGGGAGATGCCAGCTATGGATAACCCTAGCGAGACAAAGCGTGAAATTTCGGCGCGGAAGCTGGAAGATAAAACGACTGGTGGATTGGAGAAGATGAGGGAATCTTTTCTCTTTCTCCCCGCTTTTATAGAGCCTGTGCTGATAAGTGGGTTTGGGTAAGCTGAATCGGTATTGGGCCACAAGATATGAGTTTCTAAATGCAATGCTCTATAGAGCCTACTGCTGGCTGTGTTAAATTATAGTGCAGATGCTATCTATAGAAACCAATTAAATAATCAGATATGCTTCATGAAAGCCTAATTGCTGGACACATGTGTTCAGATATCTGCATTATTTACCAGGTATTGAGGATACATCCTTATAAGGATCGACAGCTGGTCTCCATTAAAATTGGGGATGTAGGTATCTCTCAAGTACACCTGACCACGCATTGGGTTAAAATCCAAGATGTGGTACTCGGTTTACATGCTTAGCCACCAATTGCCATGAGCAAAAATTATACTAGCTAGCATGATGCTGTAGAGTCTACATACCGTGTAGTATACTACTCGGGAAAGACTACAAGGTTAAAGATCTTTGACTTTATCTTTAATTGTTTCACAATTAAGTACAAAGTCGGGCGCTACACCTAATAGGTGCGCCTATTTGGCACACACTATTCATATTTTCCAATGAAGCCCTTCGTAGCCTCGTTGCCAGCTGACAAAGAGTACTCGGGAGCAATGCACTCGGGAATTCTTCACTGTGGAGGATGAGCACTCGGCATCAGTTGTGACTCAACTATGAAGGTCTCAGGGGCTGCTGTGGAGGCCATGGACCCCCAGGTATCTCATGAGAAGCATATGGGCCACTCGGACAAAGGATGGCCTAACCTTGTAATTACAGATACAATAGGACTCGGCATACATAAGCTTGTACGACAAGGAAATGATACAGTCCTAGTCGGGAACATTGCATTCCTAGAAGGAATTCCCTTGGTCAGAGTCCGACTGGGATTCCTACTCTGTAACCCTATACCCCAGTATATAAGGGGCGGCAGGGCGTCCCCTGAGGGCAAGGAAGAAGAACAATCTCACCAGAGAAACCTCAAAGGCAATACACCACAACTGGATGTGGGGTATTACGTCATCTCGAAGGCCTGAACCAGTATAAATTGTTTGGTGTTCCTTTGCAATCCATCAAGTTTAGGTCTCACGAGGACCCCATATTATTATTGCCGATACAAAACATCGACACTCCAATCATCAAGTTCCTTCTGGAAGACAATCTCCTAGAAGACTGTAGTGAAGCCGAGCGGATCAAACGTCAAAGCAAATGTTTCCTTGTAGTTGGAGTAGATCTCTATTGCCGAAGTGCATCTGGAATGCGCTACGTCACACCTGAGGAGGGCAAGCAAATTCTGCAATCCATCCACTTGGGCTTCTATGGCAACCATGCTACATCAAGGATGTTAGTCAAAAAGGCTTACAAACAAGAATTCTTTTGGTCGACTGCAGTTACAGATGCTAAAGATATAGTTCGGACGTGCGAGGGATGCCAATTCTTTGCCTGGCAAACATATCTTCTAGTTCAAGAACTATAAACAATTTCAATCTCATGGCCTTTCGCAGTTTGGGGGCTTGACATGGTCGGGCCAATGAAAAAAGTGCCAGGAGGGTTAAAACTTATTTGTTGCATGGATAAATTCACAAAGTGGATTGAGGCAAAACCGTTGCTACCATACAGCGGCAAGGGCAAAGATTCATCATGAGTATTGTATACGATTTGGAGTTCCAATCTTCATCATAACGGACAATGGCACTCAGTTCATTGGCGGCGTTTTCCAATATTTCTATGACGGCTTTGGCATCAAGATTTGTTATGCTTCTGTGGCACACCCACGAAGCAATGGGTAGGTCGAATGTGCCAATGGCATGGTCTTACAAGGTATCAAGACTAGGGTGTTCGACCGACTACAACCATATGCAGGGCGGTGGGTGCAAGATCTCCCATCTGTTCTCTGGTCTTTAAGAAGCACGATTAGTTGGGTAACAGGGCAATCCCCATTCTTCCTAGTCTATAGTGCTGAGACTGTGTTACCAACCGAGTTGGAGTTTGGCTCACCGCGAGTTCAGGCCCACTTAGAAGCAAAAGCAACCGAAGGCTGACTAGTCAAATTTGATCAATTAGAAGAAGCAAGGGACATTGCAACCATCCAGTCGGCAAGGTAGCTCCAAGGCCTGCGTCGTTATCACAGTCGGAATGTTCATGGCCGTGCCTTTTCGATGGGAGATCTCGTTTTGAGAAAAATCCAAACCACTAAAGACAGGCATAAATTATCTCCCTTATGGGAGGGGCCGTTTATTATCGCTGAGGTGACACGTCCGGGTGCCTACCAACTAAAGACTGCTCATACACAAGACAGGCATCAGCAAACCTGGATATCTGGTCGGACTAAGTACCAGATCAAATATGAAGCTTACTTGCATACTTGGTGTCCACTTTGGACTTCGCCTTTTCGAGCTCCTTTACCTCCTTCTTTAGGCGTTCAATCCCCAGGGACTGATTGTTCAAATTTGTCTCAAGAGCTACAACCAAACAAAGTCAAAGATTAGCAATATGGAAAGATTTGTCTAGAGTCATTCAGGCAAAAGGGAAACATACTTCTAATGGTCCCTGTTGTAAAATCATTGTCATGATTAATATTTTGTGATGAACAATTGGCATTGCAAATGATTTATTTAATGAACAATTGTTAAAAAATATAAGTCGATGTTGGTGTGAGTGTGTCTGGCTAATGCGAGTCAAGTTGGGAAAGAACTTGTGCTCGGATATGGTTTCTTTGTTTTTGCATGTGTAGGTGAGTCTTGAGGTCTCGGGAGTATTGTTGGTGATGGATCGGGAGTCGACTTAGGAGAAGTTGATGTCTGGATGATCGGGAGATTATGCGGGATACTAAAGGTTAGAGATCAATGCATGTTGAGGTGAAGATTCCATATGGCATACAAGAGAAATTGTGTGCGTATGGAAAGAGGAGTTTATTTTGGATAGGAGTCCAAGATTGGAAAGTTTGAATCCTAGTAGGATTAGGAGTTGAGTCCTACTTGGATTAGGAGTTGAGTCCTAGTCGGATTAGGAGTTCTACTCCTACTTTGTGTAGGAGGTTTTAGGTATAAATAGATGAGAGGTTGAGGCCCTAGAGCAATAACTTTTGAAAGAGAGAAAAGCTAGGGTTTAGTTTTGAGAGAGAGGAGTGCTTTGTATGCACTTTGTAGACACATCTTGATGCAATAAAGTTGATCTACTTTCAATAGTTTCATCAAGTTGTGTTCTTTGTACATGGGCGGTTAGATCGGCGACATCAAGGTGATCGGACCGATGGCAGGTATGCAATCAAACCGGCGGTATATGGCAGTGCATTGCAACTTCATCTAGGTTAGAGGTTTCTTTTATTTCCGCTAAAAGATTTGGTTGTTTGGTTTTTCCTTCCATTCACCCCCTCTGGTAGGCTTGGTTCTTGTATTCGATCCTACACCTGTTTGCGCTCAGTTCTCATCCCTGAGCTTGTTCACAGAACCCTTCAGCCACTCCTCTCTCTCTTTGCTGGACATCTCCAGATCGTCCTTGGAAATTTGAGCTGTCGGAGCTGAGTGAGCTGAGGGGCAAGTTGGGATAGAACTTTGCCCATCTTTTCGGACTGATCGACCACTTGCTGAGAAGCATTGAAATATAGGCGACATAGGCAATAATGCCAGAAGATTCAGGAGGACTGCAAATCCACAAACACAATCAGATAAATTATATACCTAGATGCTCTTTGATGCGGCGACGACAGCCTCCATTAAGCTGATTTGCTCCATCTAGGCTGCTTGCTCATCATGTACAAAGCTCTCTACTTCCCCCTCTGGCGTGACCTAATAAAATTTTCGGGGGAAGTTAGGCGGAGGAGCTTCAAGCCTGGGGAGATCATCGTCATCGGAAGATTGAGAAAGTGGAGGAGAAGGAGTCCTGGGCCTTGGATCGATTGGTGGTGCGGGGTCCTTGGCAAGCTCAGGGATTGCAGCTTCCGTCAAGGCGTCCCGACTGGGTGAGGCCTGTGGTCTAGCCAAGTGGGTCATCTCAGCCTCAGGGGCTGGGACAACACTTGGCAACCGCTGCGGGGGTCGATGGCGCTACCTCCTTGGGGTCAGCGTCATTTGGCTTCCTACAAGATTGCTCAAGAGTCAAGACATTGTAAGTTTACTCAAAGATTTTCTGAAGACTGAGAATTTTCATACCTTTTGGAAGTCTTAAACCTCCATCCCTGCATGCTGGGGGTGGAGGCAGTTGGCGGCGGCCCTATAGGCCTGATCGGTGGCGGAGTACCGCTGACTATCAGGCTCATGGGTGCAACAGTCGGCGGTGGAGATCTCGGCCCAGTCGGCGTTGTACTCGGTGCAGCGACTGGGGATGGCAGTGCTCGCAGTATGGTCCTAGGGCTGGTGGGCCTAGGGGCGACGCTGCTGGAATCTTTGATCATCGGACCGCCTAATGCCTTACTCAGCATGCTTGTTTTCTTGGCCTGGTCCGTTGCTGGTCTCTTCCCTACCCTCTTGGGGCTAGTTGGCTGACGGGGCTGGCCAGACGTTTTCTAGCCCCATTGGCTGACTGGCCCAGTGGGTTAGAGTCAAATTATGCGCATTCCTGCAAGTTTCCAGCACCAAGGAAAATACAATTGAGCAACATTTACATCACACATTGCAGATGGATATCAGAACAAACATTACACCAGATATTACCTTCGGCTAGGGCCTATCCTTGTAGTATGGCTTGGGGGCTCACTCGGTGTCCAAGGTCTCCACGACTCCGCTGACGAAATAGCCGAGCAAGGTGTCAGTGACAACATCCTTGTTGACAAAGTCCACACATTCCTGAGTCGGATCGTTCTTCCCTTGGTGTTCGTAGCCAAGATGGCTTCTGGCCTTCAGGGGCTAGATTCGACAATTCTAGAACGTCCTGGCCACCCAAGGAATGGTCAGCCCTGTGCTCTTCAGCGCGTCAATCTTCTCCAGCAACTGGTACACCTGAATCATCTCAACTTGCGAAGGCATGGAAGTCTAGCTCTCTAGGGCAGAAGGGTGATTTCCAAAAAAAGGGGGCAAGGAGGGCTCGAGATTGGAGCAGTAAAACCACTCCTGATGCCACCTTTTTAGAGAAGTTTTTAGGGGAATATGGAGATAGGCTTTCTTCATCTCGTTGCGGAGGTGGAGGCCATCTCCCCCAATTACTTGGATTTTGGATTTGGAGGGTTGAGGTTTGATGTGAAAAAGAAAATGGAAAAGGTTGAAATGGAGATCGATCCCTAGAAAAGTTTCATAGAGGGTGACGAAGATGGATATTTGAAGAATAAAGTTGGGGTTGAGATGGATAAGCTCAATCTGGTAAAACTCGAGAAGCCTGCGGAGGAAATCGGAAGAAGGAAGGACAAAACCGCGATTGAAGAAAGAGGTGAAAACCACGACTTCACTAGGACCTAGAGAAGGGGTTGTCTCACCGACAGCGGGGCGCCAGTTGATGATTTCTTTTGGCTGGAGGCACCTTTTCTTCTCTAGGAGGACCAGCTTTGTGTGATAGGCATCGGACCTTGGCCACGATCCGGTCGGCGTGCTGGGGATGTCGAATGGAGCTTATGGCATTGTCGGGGTAAAGAACTGGGCGAAAGAGCTTGAAGGTGAAGGGAATCGATGTGGGGAAGGAGATCTTTGTGGATTTCTGGAGGGGAGTTTGAGCTATAGGAAACCCTAGCCGGGGCGAAGAGCGCGAAGTTTGCCGCGGGCGTGTAGGAGCTGAAATGATTTGGTGAATCGGGGGAGAAAGGGGAATTTTTTCTCTCTCCCCCCGCTTTATAGGCCTGCGTCGAGTTAGCGGGTTTGGGTCAGCTTGCTCGGTAATATGTCATAAGATATGAGTTTCTAAGTGGCATGTCCTATTGGGCCGACCGCTGGCTGTGTTAAAATCACAGTGCAGACGCTATTTACAGAAACCGATGAAAATAATCAGATATGCTTCATGTTAAACTTAATTGTCGAACACATGTGTTCAGATATCTGAATTATTTAATAGGTATTGAGGATATATCCTTATAAGGATCAATAGCTGGTCTCCATTAAAATTGGGGATGCAGATATCTCTCAAAAACACCTCACCTCATATTGGGTTAAAATCCATGAAGTGGTACCTAGCTTACATGCTTAGTCAAATTGCTTTGAGCAAAAAATATTTCCAGCTGATATGATGCTGAAAAATTCAATTTCTGAGAAATATACTATTCGGTAAAGACTTAAAAGTTAAAGATCTTTAATTTTATGTTTAATTATTTTACAATTAAGCACAAAGTCGGGGGCTACACCTAATAAGTGCTTCTATTTGGCGCACACTATTTATATTTTTCTATGAAGCCCTTCATAGGCTCGTTGCTAGCAGATATGAAGCAAGACTTGGAGAAGAAGTACTTGGACAATGAGCAGTCGAGAGCAAGGCACTCGGGAAATCTTCACCAAGAAGGATGAGCAGTCAGTATCAGCTGTGCCACAACTTTGAAGATTTCAGGGGTTGCTGTTGAGGCCATGGGCCTTGGGTACCTCATGGGAAGTTTTGTGGCTACTCGGACAGAGAATGAGCATAATCCTGTAATTAGGGATACAATAGAACTCGGTGCATATTACCTTGTATGACAAGGAAAGAGTATAGTCCTAGTCAGGTATATTGTATTCCTAGAAGGAAATCTCTTGGTCAGAGTCCGACTGAGATTCCTATCATGTAACCTCATCACTCCAGTATATAAGGAGAGGTAAAGAGTCCCTCGGGGCAAGACATACAATCTTACCAGAGAAACTTCAAAGGTAATACATCACAGATGGAAGTAGGGTATTACCTCATCTTGTGGACGTGAACCAGAATAAATTATTTCGTGTTCCTTTGTAATCCATCAAATTTAAGTCTTACGAGTAGCCCTATATAATTATTACCGATACAAAGCATCGACAAGAGATCGGGGGGGGGGGGGGGGGGTGAGAGAGCCGAGGGAGAGGAACTTGGGACTTAACTGCGCTCAGGCTTAGCTGTGTGATGCGTCTTTTAATACTAGCTTTGGTTTACACAGTCGGACCTCTTTAGACCCCATATGTAAAAATCAATTTTTACAGGCGGGACTAGATCTACAGGACCTCCTATTATTTTTACAAATAGGGTTTTTTAGTCCGCCTGTAAAAATAAAACGGGGGTACTTGTGAAAGTGGCTTTTGTGATAGTGAATTCCTTAGCGCCGTTGCACCATTCACCCTTGCGCCACTGGCACAACACGATGCATCCCGGCACCTTCACGGGTGGTGCCGCCTGACGTTCCGCCGTCGACGCAGACGATCCACCGAAGGTCCGAAGCCCTCGACTAGAAACACCACCACGATCACAAACTACCGGCAGGGCCTCGACAACAACCATGGTATTGATATCTACCGTGCACGCATCGACGTCCATTGAATTTGAAATTTCATCCACGGTTCTGGCCGCAGTTTTGGAAGTACAAGCAGCAGCATAGGATCGGGGATGGCCATGGTGCCTATTTACTAAAATTGGTGCATAAATCTGAAACTGGATGAAATTTCCAATTCATTTGAATGTGCGTTGCCGATGCGGGCGTGGTTGTTGAGGATGTCGATGCTATGGTTGCCGCGCACTGATGCCCCCAAACACGCCATCGTCGTGGTGGCTGCGCAGCGCAACGACGCTGTGTCATCGGCTAGGCCGGCGTGAATGGTCAGGCAGCTCAACGGCGGCGGCGACGGATGACGGGATGGTCCGAAGACTCTAGGCAGCGAGGGCTTTGGCGGCGGCGGATGGTCGTCTGGTGCCAGTGGAAGGGTGGGCAGTCCAAGAATACGATGGACGGACGGGAATACAAACGGAACATGGAAAAGGAAAGAAATTAAAACTACTATCACAGCTGGCTTGTGCTTTGAGATTACTGAGATAATATGTGGCACAAATCTAGATTGGTGTCTCACACGTTGGGTTTAGAGGCACCGCCCCAGAGAATTTTTCGCTGGGAACGCTCCTGTGCTGTGAGCCAAGCAAAGTAATGCAGCTCAGCTTGGAGTACATTTTGACTCATGTATATGAACGATTCACAAAAAACCGCCCCAGCGAATCCGCACGTACCTTCTCTGACAGTCACGCAGGAAGCCTGCATCTCCCCACGTACCTACTCGACCATCAGCCGTGAGCGAGTAGCCCTGTGACTCGGTCGCTCTCTCCGTCTCCAGGCTGGGTCTATATAACCATCAGCCAGGTATCATATCTCTCCCAACCAGACCATCACAAACACCAACTAGCTAGCTGGCTGGCTAGCTCTCCCTGCAAAAGCTACCTCCGATCTCATTGTCACTGTCCTTCCAGCCATGGACAAGCTAGCGACGGTGATCCTGTCCGCCCTGCTTGCGCTTGCCAGTGCAGCTGCTGCCTCAGCTACGCCGGTCAACAAGTCTTGCGTCACTGGCAGCGCCGGCGCCGCTGTCAGCATCGGGTACGGCGGTGCCAGCTCTAGTGCAGGCGCCGGCGTGTCACTTGGCGCCGACGCGTACCGGTCGGCTTGCCCCCTTGCCGAGGAGATCGTCCGCGCCGCCGTGGAGAGGGCCGTCGCCGCCGACCCCCGGATGGCGGCGTCGCTCCTCCGCCTCCACTTCCACGATTGCTTTGTAAATGTAATAGCGCGCTAGCTCGCTTCAAGTTCACCGCTACGCCTACCTGTGTGAAGTTGTCGTCATGACAGTTAATGTGGCTGTGTTTTTGTCAGGGTTGTGACGGCTCCGTGCTCCTGGACGACAAGCCGTTCTTCGTCGGCGAGAAGATGGCGGGGCCGAACGCTAACTCGCTTAGGGGATTCGAGGTCATCGACGCCATCAAAGTGGAGCTGGAGAAGGCGTGCGAGGAGACCGTCTCCTGCGCCGACGTCCTCGCCATCGCCGCACGCGACTCCGTCGTGGCAGTAAGCTAGCCTGCCAATAGAATACCACCGTTATTGCTGACGTGCTTTTGTAAACCATCCAAATTGTAAATGTTGCTCGCATTGTGTCGTCGATGATCAGTCCGGCGGGCCGAGTTGGCAGGTGGAGGTCGGCCGGAAGGACAGCCGCACGGCGAGTCTGCAGGGCGCCAACACCAACCTCCCAGCGCCGACGTCCGGTGTCGCCACCCTGGTGCAGAAGTTCAGGAACGTTGGCCTCTCCGCCAAAGACATGGTTGCTCTCACCGGTAATCAAGGAGGAGCTAGTCGTCCTCCATCTTCGCATACCTTACACATTTCAGTATTCCACACATGGATAACTCGCATACATGCATGGACGACGCAGGCGCGCACACCATCGGCAAGGCGCGGTGCACGACGTTCAGCGCGCGCCTCGCCGGCGTCGGCGTGTCGGCCGGCGGCACTACTACAGGTGATCTCGCGTTCCTCCAGTCTCTGCAGCAGCTGTGCGCGGTGTCCGCGGGGTCGGCGCTGGCGCACCTGGACCTGGCCACGCCGGCCACCTTCGACATCAGTACTACATCAACCTGCTCTCCGCGAGGGCTGCACCGTCGACCAGGCGCTGGCCTCGGCCGGAGCGGCGGTTGCCGGGGCGGAGGACGTGGCCGGCCTCGTCGCCGCCTATGCATTCGACGCGTCGCTCTTCTTCGATGACTTCGCATCGTCCATGCTGCGGATGGGGAGGCTGACGCCGGGAGCAGGCACGCCCGGCGAGGTCCGCCGCAACTGCCGGGTGGTGAACTAGTTAGCTAGATGGCTGCATGAAACAAGCGAAGGAAGCTGATTAGGTTATGCTTACCCAAAATATATTTGGAGCATCTGATAATTGCAGCAGCTATACATGCATGTATATGTATGTATCTTAGTTTCATTCCCCTCACCCTAGTCTAGGTTATGTGTCGTTTTTGTTAATTTAGCTAGCTGCTTTGGTATCTACTGTCTAGAGATTGGTTTAGTTTGTTTAGTTAACCAGCTCTATCTGATGTATCCTGCCTGTAATGAAATAATTAATTAATATGATGAGTTCGGTTTCGAGAAAATGTAGTATGCACCTGTTTTGCGCATCAATTCTTATGAATTTTCTTACCTTCCGATTTACTCTGAGAGTTGTGTTGGTTAATCTCTGGGCGTGTAAACCAGGAGATCATGCACACATTTCCACCTGTTTCCTGCATGATCACCATGATTTAACCCGTGTTAAATTTCTTTCACTACACACGCATTAATCGGTACCGCTAAAATTAATTCTTTTTGGAGCAGCCCAGATTCCCCCGCCAAAAGGCGAGGCTGCATACCCTAGGTCTATACAGGCCAAGCCGTGTACTTCTTATACACATCGGGACCCACCTATTAGTGGCACGGCAAGTTTTTAATTGTAATGCCCTTGGAGGGCTGAACTGTAATTTCACAGGAAATTTTTGGCCCTGTATAAACAACAGATCTTGCCTCTCTAATGGTAGGAGATTGTTTTCTCGATATTCTCCTCCTATCCCGCTGCTTGTCTCCCTAAGCTTGAGTCCTCAGCGTTGAGGGCTCTCGCTTGTTGGTGCAAGTTTTTGCGCCAACAGCAGATGAAGGAATGGAGAAAACAAATAAGAGGGCAATTTCGTCTGTATACTAAACTTCATCAATCAGCTCGCGCTACGACGGTCAGACAGGTCGAAAAAATAATTAAAAATAATAATAATACTAAAAAAAATAAAATATTAAAAAATCGAGTAAACTTTATACTAAAAATTTGAAACTTTCATCTCTAATTTTAAAACTTTTAATTCAATTTTTGAAATCTTCAACTCAAATTTAAAAACTATCAACTAACAATTTTAAAAAATCTACTCAAAATTTAAAATTTTCAACCCAAAATTTAAAACATTTAATTAGATTTTCAAAACTTTCAACTGAAATCTAAAACTTTTAATTCTGCTCATTTATATATTATTTTATAATTAAGATTCATTAAGCACTAATAATGGCTGTTGGCCACGCGCGTGGTTTAAGCAGTCGGTGCACGGGCGAGCTAGCCTCACCCGGTGGTTTGGTACCAACAAAAGTATGCGTGGCATCAATGGAATTTTCTCTGAAAAGAAGAAAATGGGCATTCGAACATCGATGTCTTTGATTTTGCAAGTGCCTTCTTTGCGCAGCTTATCAGCTTATTATCTTTATCTTTACTACTTAAAAAAGTGTTGCGGTAATTGTGAGGCTATCACGTGGTATGTCTCGTCTGGATTGATCGTGTGTATTGCGGTAATTTGTTTTGTTTATATGTATCCTGCTTTTGATCTGCTTTAAATACACTCTGTTGCCAATTTGTGGAGTTACTTTTGGTGATGAATTGGAATATACGAGCTGGTGTCATATACAATTTTGTTGAATGTCATAAATCAATCCCAATGGCATCGGGGATTTCCACTTCTTGTTGAGAATGTTTAAACAAGAGTAGCGGACTCATCTTTGATGATGCCCGCACGGTTGCCCATTTCTCGTGGTAATCCCAATGGCATCGGGGATTTCCGCTTCTTGTTGAGAATGTTGCAACAAGGAGTAGCAGACTCATCTTTGATGACGCCCGCACGGTTGCGTGAGGACCTTTGCCTTATTCGACTGCTGAGCATGCGGGTGCCATAGTGATCTAGCCCCTGAGAAAATGTCAAAGTCGTGGCTGTTCTTCTGCCCTAGGGCCGGCGTCGTGCCCACTCAGAGGATGGATACTTGAGCGTACGGCGTGGTGTGCCCGAGACCTTGTATGCGAACAGAAGCAGCAGTCTACCAGTGAGGGTTGTCCGTAGGCATGCTACCGGCAAGCACACTCACCTCCTCTTAGGCTACGGACCTTAGCAACGTGGAGGCATGATCGGGTGGCTCACAGTGCCCAGACCTTCACAGTACCTGGGGTGGATCTGGCCAAGCTAAACACCGTTGCCCGTCGCCGAGGTCAGGACCTCAGGACTTTGACGATGCTCGGGACGCAGTCCACCGGGCTGAGCACTATGTCCGGCATTGAGGGGCGAGCTACTGTGGTTACCCAAGCAACGTGCACCAGTCGCCACCCGTTTGCTCTTGGGAAGCGAGCGAGAGTGGTCTCGTGTGATAGGACGTTCTCATGAGCAGATAAGTGGGGGGGGGGGGACCCAAAAACTTGAAAAAAGGCAGCTATGGCTAGCAAGAAAAAGCACAAGCTGCATGAATTAAAGTAATGTACATAGTGGTAGCCCCGGCCAACTTGGGTAGAACGAGGGTCTGCCCAGGTTGGACTTAGCCCAACTGCTTACTTACATGGCTTGTTAGGGATAGAACTTGTGCAGGTGCTCAATGTTCCACGGGTTTAGGAGTAGGGTCCCGTCCTCTGTGGCCAGCCTTACTTAGCCTAGTCGGGAGACTCCGGTCACGAGGAAAGAGCCTTCCCATATGGGGGATAGTTTGTTCTTTCCGACGCGTGTAAGGACATGGCGGAGTACCAAATCCCTGACCTCGTGTGACCGGGTCTGAACGTTGCACGGATGATAGCGCTTTAGGCTTTGCTGGTATCTAGCAGCATGCAATGCAGCTAGCCATCGGAGCTCCTCGAGATAGTCAACGTCATCACGCCGCATGTCTTCTTGGCCATCTTCGGAATAAGAGTTCACCCAAGGCGAGCCCAAAGTGAGCTCGGAGGGAAGGACAACCTCGGCGCCATACACAAGGAAAAAAGGAGTATCCCCGGTGGCACAGTTGGGCGTAGTCCTGTTAGCCCAGTCTACAGCCAATAGCTCATTGACCCAATCAGCTCAATGCTTCTTGAGCTTGTTGTATGTCCTGGTCTTGAGCCCCGTCAAGATTTTAGCGTTGGCTCATTCTGCTTGCCCAATGCTCTTTGGATGAGCAGGGGAGGCGAAGCAAAGCTTGATCCCGACGTCGTCGCAATAGTCACCAAAATGGTCACTGGTGAATTGCGTGTGCTGTCGGTGATGATCCTGTTTGGGATGCCGAAGCGACTGGTGATGCCACGTATGAACTTGAGCACCGAGTGTTTCTCGATCTTGATGACCGGGAAGGCCTCCAGCCACTTGGTGAACTTGTCGATGGTGATGTAGAGGTACTCGTAACCCCCAACGGCTCTGGGGAACGGACCCAGGATATCCAGCCCCCAAACGGCAATAGGCTAGGTAAGGGGGATAGTCTGGAGGGCCTGAGCTGGCTAGTGAACCTGCTTTGGGTGGAATTGACATGCCTTGTAGTGGCGAACCAGCTCAGACGCATCCTGGAGGGCTATCAGCCAGTAGAAACCCTGCCGAAAGGCTTTCCCAACCAGCGTGCGGAATGATGCATGGCTACCGCACTCGCCCTCATGGACATCAGTGAGGAGCTTGCTGCCTTCTTCCCGCGTGATGCACTTCAAGAGGACACCGTTCGAGCCATGTCGATAGAGGTCCCCGTCTACCAGAACATAACGCTTCACCTTGCGTGCGATCCTCTCAGCAGTCGTATCGTCATCAAGAAGAGTATTTTTTTAGGTACCCTCGGATCTCGTTGATCCATGAGGGTCCCTGAGAACTCTTGGCAAGTGCAGGGCGCTCGCCGGTCGGTGACTCCTTGATGGGTTCTATGGAGGCCATGGGCCCTGGGTACCTCATCACAAGCATATGGGCCACTCGAATAGAAGATGGGCCTAGCCTTGTAATTAGAGATATGATAGAACCCGACAGACTTTGCCTTGTACGATAAGGAATATACAGTCCTAGTCGGGCAAGACATATCTCTAAGAGGAGATCCCTTGGCTATAATCCGGCTGGGACTCCTACCTTGTATCCCTGTCCCCCAGTATATAAGGAGAGGCAAGGCACCCCTTGAGGGCAGAAGCTCATAGAAGCAAACATACATCCTCAAAGGAATAACACCACAACTAGATGTAGGGTATTACCTCATATCGAGGGCTTGAACCAGTATAAATCTTCTGTGTTTCTTTGCAAACCACCGAGTTTCGATCTGACAAGTAGCCCTATATTCATATTGTCGGTGTAAAACATCGACAGTTGGCGCACCAGGTAGGGGCTTCGGTGAGATCTACATCTACAAGCTCGATGGATCCAACGATTGGAGTCGACGGCGACAAATTCTCCCCCAGAGATACAATCTCATTCGGAAGCCTCGACTTCGTCGCTGACATGTTTGGCAATCTCACCTTGGCCGACGCAGATCCAATCCAATCGGCCGAGGAACCAGCCGACTCCGAGCCAATTGGCCCACAAGACGCTGCAGCCATCCTCGTCGATTTGCTGCGGTGATCTACCACCTGCCCGGGTCTCAGGACAACTCTCTCTTTCAGTGTCCGACTCGCGCTAGGCCTCGAGCCAGCCCAGGTCGGGCTAGGAAGGGGAGAGATTATCAATCTCCTGTGTAGACTCGGCAACGCCACGGATCTACATCCCACGCGGCAGACCCGATCCCCTACGGTTCAGTTTGGACGTGGCCCAGGGCTGCTTCAGATTGGATCTAGGGAGGTCGGAGTTGTCCTTACTCTGATCAACTACTCGGATTCCGACTCCAAGTTGGACATCGGTTCAAACGCTAGTTCGGACACCAGTCTGGCGAGTTTTCTTCTGCCCCGAGAGATCTTCATGGCTTCAACCCCTCCACCGAAGGTGCGCCGACTACAAGAGGAGCAAGAAGAGGAGGCACGCCGACTATGGCAACAGGAGGAGGCCGGACGCGAGGCTCACAACGACGAGCTACGCAGGGCTGCGCGAACCGCTTAGCAACAGATCCTCTAGACTAGAGTCGGCGACCACGATGTCTTCGTCACGCCACAACAGGACGCCGTGGCCGCTGCAACCCTGCTGGACACACTCTAGCTTGGCCCTGATCATCAGGCCACCCCAACTATCGCCAAGATCAAGGCGATGATTACAGTTGCTGCATGTCAGCAACACCAGCAGTCAGGTGAAACACTTATACTGACCAACCGGTCGGGTTCTCCAGCGGCAATCTCGTCCGCATCAGCACGACACCAGGCAACCGGCTCAAGTCAGCTGTACGAGGAGCCACGACAAACGTCACTCGGCCACCCTAACAACAACAACCGGTGGCGTCCCTAGTACGATCGCTGTGACAATCAAGAACTCCGAGTCCGTCTGCAACATGATCTCTGCCAAGACATCAACGCTCGGCGCCGCCAACGCGAAGAGGACGAGTGTCGCCGACTGGAGGACAAGCACGAGCGTTTCAGTCTTCACCATGAACGCTTTAGCCGTCGTGGTCGGAGCTGGAGCCGGAGCCCTCATGAAGATGAAGGCGTACTAGCCTTCACCCGGGAGCTACAAGATGTTGACTGGCCATCGGGCTTCAAGCCTACGAGAATCAAGAAATACGACGGCAAGACTAACCCCGAGTCCTGGCTCACCGTTTATACTCTGGCAATCCGAGCTGCCGGAGGTGATCATAAAGCCATGGCTAATTACCTCCCAGTTGCACTGGCCGACTCAGCAAGGATATGGCTAACAGGGCTCCCAAGGCAATCAATTGGCTCCTGGGGGGAACTCCGGGAATGCTTTATAGCTAACTTTCAGGGGACCTACGAGAGGCCGTCTTCCGAGCACGATCTCTATCAGCTGCATCAGAGGAAGAATGAGTCTCTGTGCAAATTTATCAAGAGGTTTTCTGAGAAGCGCAACTCAATCCCAATGATCAAGGACGAGGTTGTCATCACCGCCTTCCGCAAGGGAGTAAAGGACGCCATGTTCATTGTGAAATTCACCCGGAAGCCTCCAACCCTTGTCAGGGCTCTCTTTGATATGGCAAACAAGTATGCCGACTCGGCCGAGGCGGTCGCTGAAGCCCTCGACGAGAAGAAAGAGTCCCGGCAGAAGGACCAGAAGACGAAAGCCGACAACAAGCCATCACAGAACAAATCCGGTAGCCGCAAGTGGAAGTCGGACAACGAGGTGGCCAACGTGGAGCGAACTCGGTTGCAGCCCCCAAGGAACAGCGAGTACCTGAAGGTTATGAACGGGCCTTGCCCCTTCCATCCCAAGGGTAAACACGCAGCCAAGGACTGCTTCATGCTCAAAAAGTTTGCTTCCGAGCAGACTTCATCATCTGGCCTCGACAAAGACAAAGACAAGCTAGATTCAGGCCCGGTCGATGATTTTCAAGATCCCCAGGCCAAGCTCAACCATATCTTTGGAGGGCCGTTTGCGTACGAGTCCAAGCAAAAGCAGAAGCTAACAGCATGTGACGTCAATGCGGTCTCTACAGCAGATGCCCCCAGTATTTGTGCTAGTCAGAGATGTCCATCAAATTCAACCGCACAGATCACCCAGATCGGGTTTTACACCCGGGATGCTACCCACTCGTCTTGGACCCGATCGTCAAAAATATCAAGTCAAAGAAGGTTCTCATAGACGGAGGTAGCACGCTCAATATCCTCTTCGCCAAGACTCTAGATGAGATGAAGATTCCTCGTTCGGAACTGCGGCCGAGTACGGCGCCCTTCCACGGGATAATTCCTGGCCTATCTTCAACCCCCCTCGGACAGATAACTTTGTCGGTCACCTTCGGCACACGGGATAATTTCCGCACAGAAAATATCTGCTTCGAGGTCGCCGACTTTGAGACTGCGTACCACGCGATACCCAGACGATCGGTGCTAGCCAAATTCATGGCGATACCGCACTATACCTACATGGTGCTCAAGATGCCTGGGCCAGCCGGAGTTCTCTCCCTCGCAGCGATGTCAGGCAAGCCTTCACCTGCGACAAGGAGAGCTGCGAGTTGGCTCAATCGCAAGAGGCGGCAGTTGGACGCAACACCATTCGGCAAGCCGTCACAACTGAAGTCGAGGATGACCAAGTTGTGGCAAAAAAAGCAGCAAAGTAGGGAATTTCAATGGACTCTGACACGAAGAAGATCCCCCTGGACCCTTCCGACCCCTCCAAGACTGCTCTAGTCGGGACCAAACTCGACCCCAAATAGGAAGATGCGGTCGTCACCTTCCTCCAAGCCAGCAAAGATATCTTCGCATGGAAACCGTCCGATATGCCGGGCGTACCAAGGGAGGTGATCGAGCACACCCTCAATGTCAAGACAGACGCCAAGCCAGTCAAGCAACGGCTACGGCGCTTCGCACAGGTTCGAAAAGATGCTATTCGGGAGGAGATAACCAAGCTCCTCGCAGCCGGGTTCATCAAAGAGGTCTACTGTCACACCCTAAACTTAGCCACACAAAAATAATACCTGTGAAAAAGTCCCAAGAAATTAAATTAAAATAGCTAAAGGAATTAATTAAATGTGTGAAATGCAAAATAATAAGCTACTGTGGCTGGGAACATTTTTCCTCTATTCCCCTTGCCAAAATATATTAATTGGATTTTTAGTGGAATTTTCAGAGTACAGGAACTATTTTTAATAAATCAAAAATGGTTATCGGAATTAATTTTGCTCTGGAAATTAATTTCCCTTTTTCTTTCTCTCTCCTTTTCTTTTTCCCCTCCCACTAGGCCGTCGGCCCAGCACTGTGCCGCCAGCCTCCACGCGGCCCGCACGCACCTACTTCCCCGCGGGCCCTCCTATCGGCTGCCCCTCTCTCGCTCACTCTCTCCCTATGCTGGGGGCCCCGCTTGTCAGACTCAGCTCGCCGTGCTCGCTCGTATGTCGCCCCACTGATAGTCCGGGCCCGCCTATCAGCTCTGTCCGAATCGGGTGGAGGGGATTTTTCCCTCCGCCGTCCGATCGGCGCCGCGTCCCGCCTCCGCGAGCACCCACTCCTAGTTCAAACAAGGGCGGACCGAGTCCTCGCCCACTCCCCCACTTCCTCCGGTGTCCTCACCCACTCCCACGCGAGAATCGTGCGCACGACCCGTTGCCGCGGCCCTCAAGCCAGAGTGCGATTGGAGCCGTTCGGCCACGATCTCGCTCGGCCGAGCGCATAAAGACGTTCGCCGCTCTCTCCTCTACATTTTCCCCCACACCCCGACACCTCCCGAGCATCCTAGCACCTTGCGCCGCACAAACAAGAGTCGCCGCCACGCTCCGCCGTCTCCGGTTGCCCACCGCCGCCGCTGTAGCTGCCACCAGACCCCGAGATCGCCATCGCTAGCTTCGCCACACTCGTACGAAGTCCGGCCACCGCATCTGTGAGCCCCTACGCTGCCGAGAGCCCGATCTCGCCGTCACGCCCCTCGGTAAGCCTTTCTGCCGATCGGCAGCCGTGTTTTCTCATCGATCCTTTCAGCCATTTTGGCCCTGATTGATTCATACACTTTCACCAGGACCTCCTCCCCCTCGGCCGCTCCTCCGTCGTCGGAAATCCTCACCGGAACACCGTCTTCGCCGCCATCCCGTACCTCTGCCGCCGCTGATCACCTCTATCTACCACCGTTCACCGCCTTCCGGTCATCATGACCCCTCGGTGAGCTCTCCGTTGTCCTCCTCTTGTCCTCCCGTAGCTTGCCACCGTCCTCCGGGGGCCGGATGGTCGCCGGCGGTGACCATCAGGCCGCTTGCCCCGCCGTGGCGCGGCTGCGCCGGTGGGGGCGAGTCCCGTTCACCTTGGGCCATCCGATTTGGCTTGGGGCAGATCTAGACCGGCCGCATGGCGTCCCCGCGGGCGCCCGCTCCCCTTCCACGTCGGCGCCACTCAGGCGCCGCGTTGGCTTCTCGGCCGCCATGGCTACTCCCTCCTGGGCGGCGGTGGACTCGGTCCACCGTGCACCGCTCTCCTCCGTGCCGTTGACCGGTGGGGCCCGCCTGTTGGAGCCGGTTTCCCAGTCCAGTGACGCAATAAATCGATTAATTACGCAATAAATCGTTTAGTAATTAAATTCATATTAGAAAACACAGTAAAACTTCAACAATTCATAACTAATTCATACGAGCTCCGATTAAGTCCATTCAAATTGCATTAAATCCAGAAAAATGCCAAGAATTCATTAGAAATATTTTCAGCCCTTGTTTGATTGCCCACATGAACTTTTTTAATTGTTTGTGCATTGTTTGTTATAGAATCCGATGCCGTCGATTCTCTAGTGTACTACGAGGTCGTAGCCAAGTTTGTCTAGCCGGAGCAAGGCATGTCGCACTGTTATCTTGATCATTTTGTACCCATTTTTCACTAAATTGCTTTGTTTACTTAAATAAACTGCATTATTTCAATATTTCATGTGGATGGGTTATAACCTATACAATGATAGGACTTTGCCTTAGTTTTGAAACCTGAATCCTTGTCACCTGGGTAATAATATGATTAGATTACTATTCTTAGGATGCTTAGCCATGCTTAGCATCATAGCTCACCTAGGAATTAAATTTTATCTTTTTATTTGATTCGACTCAATGTTGGAAAAATGGAACTTTGGATAGGCTAATGTTAAATTACTAAAATTGGACCTAAATGGTTAGTTGTGGGTGTAAGGTTTTGCTTGTCGTACCCATGGCAATTGAGGACCGGTTTGTGGGAATCACTTGGGCAATTACTCGTACTTTCCACAAGCCAGCGTGGGCAACGGCTGGGCTTGTAGCGTTTCTTCTCCCTCTCCTAGGCACCGGAGATGAGGGTAGGCGTGATGGAGTTGGGTCGGCCCGGGGTAGGGTTGATCGGCTTCTGGATTCACCGTGGCGCAAGGAGGGTAGCCTGGCCAATATGGTGTGCCCTATCGACAAGTGCAACCTCAGCGTGGTGTGGATGGTTAGGGAGAGGTTGCGTGAACGGTCCTGTCATAGCCTCTCACAGGGTATCGTGGTGATGCACCGGCACACGGGAACGTGTGTGGGGCTATGTCTTGTGGGTAAAGTTGTACCTCTGATTAGAGTTAAAACTATTCGAATAGCCGTGCCCACAGTTATGGGCACATTGGTCAAGACTCACCGTGATTAGTCTCACCTTTAGATAATTAATCTGGCTTTATGAAACTGGTATGGTTTGGGTGGAAGGTGTGGAGTCCGGTCAACGTGGTGTAACATTGATCGGTGGAGGCCGGTTAACGTGGTGTAACATTAATCGGCAGAGACTGGTGAACGTGGTGTAACGTTCATCAGTGACGCCTGGTGAACATGGTGTATCATTCATCAGTGCGGCCTGGTCAACATGGTGTAACGTTGATTGGGGAGACTGGTTAACGTGGTGTAACGTTAATCAGTGGAGTCCGGTTAACGTGGTGTAACGTTAACCGGAGGAGTCTAGTGAACGTGGTGTAGCGTTCTTCAGTGGAGTCTGGTTAACGTGGTGTAACATTAACCAGTAAGGGATGGCTAGGCCTGGTTAACGTGGTGTAACGTTAATCGGTGGAGAATTAATATTGTTAAATTAATCAACCTTTTACTGTTTGCGAACTACTACTGTTTGCAACTGCTCTTACGCAAATCAAACCCTAGCCTACCTTTGCTTCCCGTGCATATGCATAATTGTGGGTGTGATTTGTTGAGTACTGTGGGTGGTACTCAGCCTTGCTCCCTTTTCCCCCTCTCAGTGTTGGAGAACGCATCCGACGAGGATCGTCCTGAGGAATAGGCTGGCTTCGCCGTCAAGGTGCTTGTGGGATGGAAGCTGCTGCTCGGCCCGATGTCTATAGACTATATTTACCTTTTCCGCTGCATTTTTGTAATATATTTTTACTCTGTTTGTAAGATGCACTTTGTATGGCAACTTGGTTTGTGTACCCTGGCTGTCCTAGATAGGGATTTAATACGCATGGATGTTCAGAATTTCGGGGTTGAATTTTTGGGCGTTACAAGTTGGTATCAGAGCCGAGCTTGACCGTAGGACCAGCCAAATGGAAACCTAAGAGCCCTTTGAAATTCTCACTTGCATATTATTTTGGGAAAAGTGAGAATTCGTTCTCGGATTGGGATAAGATCTTGGCCGTTTATTTGATGAAAATTTTTGAGTCAAAACAACTCTGTAATGAAAATTTTATCTATGGGTTGACATGGGTGTCCAAATTTTGGGAAAACATTGGTTAATCTAGGGGAAGGTATGATTTACGGCATGCATAAAATATCTCTATTTGCTTTGCAATTGTTATGTGAATTTTATTCGGTATTATTTGGTTTCGCAGTGGTATTTTGTCGGTCTCAAGTTTACTTACAAAATTATTTTCTGCATAACATTGTTGTATTTCAAAATTATTTACTAGTCACCTATTTGGATCTGAGCATACATTGATTCCCCCTCTTTGCCCTCTATAGATGGACAACCTCCCCAACCAGCATGGCGCAGACATGGGCAATTTTGTGGAGGAGCTTCGGATGATGCGCTTCACTTTGGGGTACAATCATGCCCCAGAGTACACTGCAGTGGAGCCCATGGAGGGTGAGCTCCCACACCGGGTTCACTTGGAGCTGCCAGGCGAGATGTACCTCCTACCTACTATGGAGGTCGAGGTTGGCGGGGGCACCTTCAACCACGCTTGCTAGGAGGCCGCTTTCCGCCTGATTGGAGAGCTGCACCGAAGACACCACGCTACTCTCCGCACCACTGCCTACCGCTACCTCCCCTGCCGGGTGCACTACCAGACCTATAGCGCTTTTTAGCTGGCAGACAATGAGAACGACACCACCATCGTCCACATGAGGCGGGCGATGTTGGCCATGGACTACATGCACGCCAACTGGGTGCGTGCAGCCCACGACCGGGAGGACGCCAATAGGATGACCATCATTGGTCTCCAGAACCAGATCAACCGCCTAAAGAAGGAGGTCATGGAACTGAAGGGACAGCCGCCACTCGGTGGGGCCAGGATCCGGTTGACCCCGAGGAAGAGGACCCTTCCTCTAGTGCGTGTTCAGTTGGCCCCCAGGAACGGGCCGCACGCACCGCCATCGGCACTAGCTCTAGCTCCAGCGTCAGCACCCGCTCCAGCTCTAGTACCAGCACTGACGGGTGGATGGATCAACGCGTCGTCAAGCGACGATAGCTCTCAGGGAGGCACCAGCATCCACGGGGGACTTCACTTCCACTGACAACAGCAGCTCCTTCAGCAGGTCCTGCACCCGCAGCGAGGCTAGTTCCCTGGCTCATGGAAGTGTGGACTACGTGGGCGGATTTAGGAGCCGCACCGACGATGAGGTGGGCGACGAGCAGGAGCCGAAGTACAACTCAGATGATCGCAGGAGCCGCTCGGAGCATTAGACGCGCCGCCCTTAGTTTTGTCATTTTCCTTAGTTCGATTTCCTATTTAGTTGTAATGTTAGGATATTTGCTTTGCTTGGGATTAGTTGGTGGCATACCGTCTGTTGTGGTATGTCCGCCGTAATTAGGAGTTGAACTAATTTTTCCTCATGTTCCAACTAAAAATTTTAGTTAATTTAATCCAACCACTTAATTATCACTCCTGTTCTGAGCCACCTGTTTTTCTCCTTCCCTTCCACTGCTCTCCCCTTCAGATGGTGAACAGAAGGAGTGGTACCCGAGCTACCAACGATGCCAGTGCTACCAACCAGTGGGAAGGAGCACCTTAGAACCATGGAGCACCCAATCACATGCCACCACCGCTACCAGAGAACCCGATGTTGGCACAGGTTCTGGCCAACCAGAACCAGATGATGGCCATTATGATGCAGCAGAACAATTTGCAGCAACAACACCTGCAACCACACAACCCGGCCATTGCTCCTCAGTCAAAGCTGCTTGAGTTCTTGAGGGTCAGGCCACCAACCTTCTCCAGCACCACCAACCCCATAGATGCCAACGACTGGCTGTTGGCAATTGAGAAGAAGCTCAACCTCCTCCAGTGCAACGATCAGGAGAAAGTCACTTTCGCTACTCACCAACTCCAAGGTCCCGCATCAGCCTGGTGGGACAACTTCCTTGTGACCCACACTGCTACCACAGAAGTCACTTGGGCAGAATTCTGCCACAATTTCTGAAAGTCTCAAATTCCAGCAGGAATTGTGGCACAGAAGAAAAGGGAGTTCAGGGAATTGGTCCAAGGAAACAAGACCGTCACGGAATACCTCCACGATTTCAACCGTCTAGCGCTACGTGCCCGAGGATGTCTGCACTGATGCGGAGAGACAAGAGAGGTTTCTGGACGGACTGGACGACGAGCTGACCAATCAGCTCCTCTCAAGCGATTATCCAGACTTCGAGAAGCTGGTGGATAAAGCGATCCACCAGGAAAGTCAGTGCAACAAGGTGGACCGCAAGATGAAGGCTACTCAGTTCTGGACTCACCAGGGGCAGCACCAGAGGCCACGGATGATGCTAGGCCATCAGGGTGGACCGTCCACCATGATCGTCTGCCAACAGCGCCCGTTCCACCCGAGGCACTTCGGAGGCAGCAGCAGCAACAGCAGGCAACACAACCATCAGTCCGCTCCACGCCCACCAATGGCGCCAGTGCAGCAGGGTCAGTCACAGAAAGACGGCGGCGGAAAGAGGTCTACCACCCAGGTTCATCAAAGAGGTCTACCACCAGGACTGGCTGGCAAACCCAATTCTGGTCTGGAAGAAAAACGGTAAATGGCGCATGTACATCGACTACACCGATCTAAACAAAGCGTGCCCCAAAGATCTATTTGGTCTACCAAGAATAGATCAGGTGGTGGATTCAACCACGGGGTGCGAACTTCTCAGCTTCCTCAACTGTTACTCGAGGTACCACCAAATCAGCCTGAAGCAGGAGGACTGCCTAAAGGCATCTTTCATCACGCCGTTTAGCGCATATTGCTACATCACCATGCCGTTCGGTTTGAAAAATGCTGGAGCGACGTATCAACGAGCAATTCAGCGGTGTCTACACACTCAGATCGGGTACAACATGGAGGCCTACATCGACGACGTGGTGATCAAGACCAAGTCTAAAGAAGACCTAATCGCTGACCTGGAGGAAACCTTCCAAAATCTTTGAAGATTCAAGATGAAGTTGAACCCAGAAAAGTGCGCCTTCAGTGTGCCATCCAGCAAGCTACTCGGCTTCATTGTATCGCATCGCGGCATCGAGGCCAACCCGGAGAAAGTCAATGCAATCATGAACATGGCACCCCCGACTAGCTAGAAGGACGTCTAGAAGCTGACAGGCTGCATGGCGGCACTCAGCCGGTTTATCTCCTGCCTAGGCGAACGGGGCATGCCCTTTTTCAAGCTATTGAAGAAAGAAAACAATTTCCAATGGACTCCCGAAGCCTAGAAAGCCTTCGAAGACTTCAAGAAATTTCTCACATCACCACCCATATTGCCGTCACCTATGCCCCAAGAACCGCTAATGCTATATCTGGCAGCAACTACTCAGGTAGTCAGCACGGTGCTAGTGGTCAAGCGATCCAAACCGGGTCACATACAAAAAGTTCAACAGCCAGTCTACTTTGTCAGCGAGGTCCTTGCCGACTCCAAGATGAGATATTCGCAGGTCCAAAAGCTACTCTATGGCCTACTCATCACTGTCCGAAAGCTGGTGCACTATTTTCAATCGCATCAAGTCACGGTGGTTACATCATATCCACTCGGGGACGTCCTACATAACCGCGAGGCCACCGGCCAAATCGCTAAATGGGTGCTCAAGCTGATGGCGTTTGACATCACCTTTTAGCCATGGACAGCAATCAAATCACAAGCTCTAGCCGACTTCATGGCCGAGTGGACAGAAGTTCAGACGCCTACTACAACAGCAAAGCTAGAGTACTGGACAATGTACTTGGACGGTTCTCTAAGGATTGGCGGCGCCGGGGCCGGCGTCATACTGACGTCACCCACTAGTGAAAAACTCAAGTACGTTCTACAAATTCACTTTTTGGCTTCCCACAATGTCGCCGAGTATGAGGCACTCATCCATAGGCTCCACATTGCCATATCACTCAGCATCCGTCGACTGGTTGTGCGTGGAGATTCCCAACTCGTGGTCAACCAAGTCATGAAAGACTGGACATGTCTCAATGATACCATGGCGGCGTACTGTCAGGAGGTCCGAAAGCAAGAAAATAAGTTCGACGGGCTGGAGATAACCCATGTCCTATGACAATACAACAATGCTGCAGACGAACTGGCCAACATGGGATCCAAGAGAGAAGTGGTCCCAACCGGGATCTTTGTCAAGCAACTAATGGAGCCGTCAGTCAAGAAGAAACCAGTGCCAAAGCAGTCGAGAAGCGAACCTACCCCAGCAACAGACGAAGTACTGATCATATCCCATGATTGGCGAACTCCTGTTCTCAAATTCCTCCTGGAAGATGAACTCCCTGAAGATCGCATCCAAGCCGAACAAGTCAAACATCGAAGCAAAAGTTTCCTAGTAGTCGGAGAAGACCTCTACCGAAGAAGTGCATCTAGTGTCCTCATGCGCTGCGTCACACCCAATGAGGACAAGTAGATTCTACAATTGATCCACTCGGGCATATGTGGCAACCATGCCGCATCCAGGACGTTAGTCGGAAAGGCTTACAGGCAGGGATTTTTCTGGCCAACAGCAGTAACGGATGCTAAAGACATAGTTCACACATGTGAGGGTTGTCAGTTCTATGCAAGACAAACAAATCTCCTGTCAATGTTTTACACCGGCAATAGAACTATAGGGCTACTCAGCAAGGGGAAACTCGATGGATTGCAGAGGAACACAAAGAGAGTTTATACTGGTTCAGGCCCTCGAGGTGAGGTAATACCCTACGTCCAGTTGTGGTGTAATTCCTCTGAGATGTTTGTCGATCAATGATCTCGTCGCCCCTTGAGGGGCACCCTGCCTCCCCTTATATACTGGGAGACAGGGGTACATGATGAGGATCCCAGCCGGATACGGCCAAGGATTTCCTTCTTAGAGATAGAAACCTATCCGACTAAGACTGCTATTCCTTATCGTTCAAGGTAAGGCCTGCCGGGTGCTATCTTATCTCTAATCACATGATTCGGCCCATACTCTATCCGAGTGGCCCATATACTGGTGATGAGGTACCCGGGGCCAATGGCCTCCACAGTAGCCCCTGAGACCTTCATAGTTGAGTCATAGCTGATACCGAGTGCTCATCCTCCACGGTGAAGATTGCCCGAGTGCGATGCTCCCGAGTACTCTTTTGTCCGAGTAGGTCTTCTTCCCGAGTCCTACTTCATGTCAGCTGGCAGCGAGGCTATGAAGGGCTTTATGTAGATGTATGAATAGTGTACATCGAATAGGCGCACCTATTAGGTGTAGCCCTCGACTTTGTGCTTAATTGTGAAGACAATTAAACATAAAGTCAAAGATCTTTAACCTGATAATCTTTCCTGAGTAGATTTCTACTGGTATATGAGATTCTTCGGTATCATGTCAACCGGAATAAACTTTATAGTCTTGCCGAGTAGGGAACTACTCGTATGTAGGACTCTTCGACTTCATGTCAGTCGGAATGTGTGTTTATAGTCTTGTCGAGTAGGATGCTACTCGTATATGGGACTCTTCAGCTTCATGTCAGCTGGAAAGGGAATTTATAGTCTTTCCCGAGTGGCGTCCCACCCAGAAGTTAGACTCCTCCGCATCATGTCAACGGGAATGAGAGATTTATAGTCTCTCCCGAGTAGTGCACTACTCGAGAGTTAGACTCTTCAGCGTCATATCGGCTGGAATAATGTTGCTCATGGCAACTGATGGCCACGCATGTAGGCCGAGTACCACTTTATGAAAATAAATTCACAGCGTGGTTAGGTGTACTCGAGAAAGATACCTGCATCCTCAATTTTAATGAAGACCAGCTTGTGATCCATGTAAGGATATATCCTCGAGACCTAGTGGATAGAACAGATACCCAAACATATATGTTTAGCAATAAGGCTCTCATGAAGCATATCTGTTTACCTCATCGGCTCCTGTTAGTAGCACCAGCGCTATAATTTTAACTCAGCCTGCGGGCGGCCCATATGGAGCATGCTACTATAGGAACTCATATCTTGATGGCCTAGTGCTGATTGTGTAGGCCCAAGCCTATTTAGTCGACATTGGCTCTATAAAAGGTGGGGAAAGAGAAAAAGATTCCTTCATCTTCCCCAAATCAGCCAATTGCTTCGACTTCCACCTTTGCGCCCAACTTTTCACCTCCCGCTCGGCTAGGGTTAGCTGCTGCTGTTCCCCACCCGAACTCGGGCAATTCCACTCCTCTTTGTCTATTCCAAGCCCCCGATTCACTTTTCCCCCAAGTCTTTTCGCTCCCAATCATGCCGAAAGCTTCGGATCTTGCAGGCGCGCCGGAGAATGCTTGGCCAACCTCGGATTGCTGCTCGGTGAAACTGAAGCTGCTGGAGAGTCAACTGAAGTTGCCCAGCCAAGAGGTGATCTGCTGGCGGCCGGCTAAGGGTGAGTTAGCCCCAAATCCCCAATCTGGTGAAACAGTAGTTTTCACCTCTTTTTTCGATCGGGGTTTGTGCCTTCCCTCTTCCGATTTCTTCCGCCGCATCCTTGACTTTTATAAGCTAGAGTTGGTGAATTTGAATCCCAACTCGATTCTTCAGATCTCCAAATTTGTTACTCTCTGCGAGTGCTTTTTGGGTGTAGAACCCCATTTTAGTTTCTTTAGGCATCTGTTCCATATCAAACCCCAGCCCTCCAAGAATAATATTAGTGTGATTGGGGGGGCTGGTCTCTAGCTCAGGAGTGATGGGAAGAAAACATATCTTGATCTCCCCTTGAAATCTTCCTTGAAAGGCTGGCACAAGGAGTGGTTCTATTGCGCAGATCTGGCTCCCTCCTTGCGTCCATTCACCGGCTTGCCACCGGTAGTTTTACCAAATTGGTCAGCAGATCCAACCTTCGAAGAGATGGGCCAAGTGCACCAATTGTTGGGGAAATTAGATGACCTTAAGAAAGCTAGCCTGACTAGACCTTGGGTGGCCCGTTGTTTCCTGACTCGGCGGATCCAGCCGCTGAAGTTGAGGAGCATGTTTGGATGGGCTTTTAAGGGCAAAAATGATCCTGACCGAGTAAGCAATGAATCGGCCAACAAGCGCACGGTGACCGAGACTCTGTTCGGTTACTTCTCCGAAGGGGTGATCGCGACCGAAGACAATAATCGCCGGGTTGCGGCCTATAGCTTCATTCGGCCCCGTACCAAGGTAATTTTCGTCCTTCTTCTGTGATGAATTCCTGTGGGCTTGTATGTATGATTGCCCGGCATTGTGTGATGTATTTTGTTGATTCTTCTGTAGTGGTGCGAGGAGTTCGATGAAGACTCCCACCCGTTGTCGGCTGTCAAGTCGAAGAAGAGGCCGAGGAGCCCCCCTGTTGCCCAACCCAACTCCAAGAGAGCCGGGAAAAAACCTATTTTGTATCGGGGTGAGGGGGCCATGACGCCGCGCGCCGTGGCGGGAAGCCTAAAGATAAAGGACACCATCGCCGCAGTGCCCAAGCGATCAAGTCCCAGTTTAGGACTTGTACGGCCGAGCTCGACATTGCCGAGCCCGGCAAAAGCACCGCCGAGTGGGATCCGCCAAGCACACGGGTGCCCGAGTCGGCTACGCCTCCAACGGGGCCGCCTCTAGCTGCCACGCCTCCGCTGACTGATTCACCAGCCGGGCCGACAACCGGAGGTAGCACTCCACCAGGACCCGGATCACCCGGCAGGAAACTGAAGTTCTCCAAGAGGTATGCTGCTCCGGATCTTCTGAGATTCTTGTCTGTTGCAGTAGTATTTTGATGTCTGTTTTGCCATGCAGGAGATGGGTCGATATCGATCTCAAGGAGACTGCCCCGACTACTCCCCTTGAAGGGCCCGTCCCAGCCGAGCCGGCGCCCGTGAGCACACATGCTGAGCCGGTGGCCACTCTAGTCACGGAGATTGAGGTGGTCCTGACTGCGGGGCCGCTGATGCCGCCCGACCAAGGAGTAGTTACGGAGGTTGCTGCCCCAACCCCTGAGTTGATGCCCGCTGCTGAGGCCGTCATCGGAGCCCTCAAGTCGACCCCTGAGGCTGCAGGGGACGCTGATGTGGGGGCCAGGACCTCATCACCATCATGGTCATCGTCGTCGCCGGAGATCCCAAACCTTCCTCGGATTGAAGCTCCTCCACGTAGGCTCCCTCGGACGTTCACCTGGACGGTGCCTGATGGAACCCGAGTTTCAGGCTTGATGAGGCCGCGGCGAGGAGGAAACGCGAAAGCTTGCTTCGCGCCGCCATCACCGGGTCCCAGGGAGTTGGGGTATAGTTCTTGCGGTAGAGTCGTGATGGTCTTTTTGTTCTGACGTTTGACTCCACTCTTGATTTGTTCTTTCCCTGAGCAGAAACTTGTCAACCGCAATGAGGCCATGACCGAGATCCTGGTCGAAGTGGCCCCCCACCTCGCGGAATTAGAGTAGCTCCGGGCGTTGAAGGCCGAGATGGAGGAGCGCCACATGGGGAGGCAAGCTTGGCTGAAGGATGCCGCCACCCAGCTCAGGGATGAAAATTGGGCCCAAGCCATGAAGATTAGAGGTAAGTCCCCCGAATGCGTCTTCCCGACTGAACTCTTGATGTATTTCTCCAGCCGCGTTGTTCTTGACTACCCAGTTGTGTCTTGGCCGCACGGTCGAGTTCTTGACTAATCTGTCATGCAGCCCTCGAAGCCGAGTTAAAGACCTGAACAAAGGGGGAAGCCCAGCTGAAGAAGGCCGAAGAAGCCAGAGACGGGCTTGAGAAGGCCAAGGCCGACCTGACAAAAGCCAATGCTGAGCTCGAACGGGAAAAGGCTGAGTTAAAAGAGGCCACCGTCAAGCTCGGCGAAGAAAAAGCCGAACTGGAGAAAACCGTAGCCAAGTGGGAGGCCGACTACAAAAGTAAGTCCCCAACCTGACCGTGATATTAACCAATCCATTAGTCATTCCATCTGCAACCGAGCCTAACAAGTTTACTTGCCGGTGGACCTGGACAGACATGAGGGCCAATGTCCAGGCCTAGTATCGGTTCTACACAGAGGAGATAAGAGTCATCAGGGAGTCAGGGAAGCCCTCGTCGGGTCCGTGAAAGGGTTCCTTGACCTGATAGATCCCAGTCCTGTGGGAACCAATTGCAGCAGGATCCCCCAAATAGAGGCGCATCTTGAGGATGCACCGAGTGCCTTGAAGAAGTACTCGAATGAGCATGTTATTGCTGGCGTGGCCCAGACCCTGGCGATGACCAAATCCATCTACCCGAGGGCAGACATTGAAGCCATCGGAGAGGGGTTTGCCGAGGAGACGACGCCCGAAGAGGCGCTAGAGCTAATTGCACGGGAGAAGCCGACTGCTGAGATAATTAACCGAGACATGGGTCTGTAGGGGCAGCGTATCATGTAGTCGGTATGTATAAACTTTTGTGGAAAACATGTGTAAATATATGTGCACTGCCGCCAAGCTTATCACTCAGTCGTCATTAGCTTTACTTGACCATGTAGTCTATGCCGAGTTAGTCTGTCAGAACTTAATAAAATCGTTCAATGTAAGAAGCTGTACTCGGGCAAATGCGACAGTCGTGGTAAAGCTTCGTAACTGGAGTAGGATAAGCTCGTATATTATTGACAGAACACATATATACATGCAGCCCCTGACTCACTACTCGGTTGATACAAGCGGCGTGGTGAGTCAGAGAAACTGTACACATGAAAAATTATAAAACTGTTCTATGTTCCATGAGTTGCTGATGAGAACGCCGTCTTTGGTCTTCAGTCGGTAGGCGCCTGGCCACGTGACCTCGGCTATAACGAACAGCCCTTCCCAGATTGGGGATAATTTGTGCCTATCTTTGGTGGTTTGTATTTTCCTCAAGACGATATCCCCAACCAAAAAGGCGCGGCCATGGACATTGCGGTTGTGGTAGCGACGCAGGCCTTGAAGATACCTTGCTGACTGGATTGTTGTGGTGTCCCTTGCTTCTTCCAACTGATCTAGCTCGACCAGTCGTGTATTATTTGAGATGTCTTCTGAGTAAGTCCGGACTCGCGGAGAGTTGAACTGTAACTCTGTCGGTAGCATAGCCTCGGCACCGTAGACTAGGAAGAAAGGGGATTGCCCTGTTGCCCGACTAACCATGGTTCTGAGAGACCAGAGAACAGATGGGAGTTCTTATACCCACCGGCCCGCGTATGGTTGTAGTCGGTCGAATATCCTGGCCTTGATGCCTTGTAAGACCATACTGTTGGCTCGTTCGACCTGGCCGTTGCTCCGTGGGTGTGCCACGGATGCATAGCAGATCTTGATGCTGAAATCTTCGTAGAAGTCTTGGAATACGCCGCCCGTGAACTGAGTACCGTTGTCGGTGATTATGCGGTTAGGAACCCCAAATCGGTATAGTATACTCGTGATGAAGTCCTTTGCTTGTGCCACTGTTATAGTTTCAACGGGTTTTGCCTCAATCCACTTGGTTAACTTGTCAACTGCGATGAATAGATGTGTGAACCCTCCTGGCGCTTTCTTGAAAGACCCAACCATGTCGAGCTCCCATACTGCGAATGGCCAAGAAATAGGGATAGTTTGGAGTTCTTGGGCTGGGAGATTTGTTTGACTTGCATAGAACTGGCAACCCTCGCACTTGCGAACAATGTCTTTGGCGTCTGTTACTGCTGTGGGCCAGAAAAATCCCTGCCGGTAAGCCTTTCCGACTAACGTTCTGGATGCGGCATGGTTGCCACATATGCCCGAGTGGATCGACTGCAGGATCTGCTTGCCCTCCTCGGTGGCGATGCAATGCATGAGGACACCGGATGCGCTCCTTCGATACAGGTCTTCTCCGACTAGTAGGAAGCTTTTGCTTCGACGCTTGATCTGCTCGGCTGCGATCTTTTGGGAGTTCGTCGTCTAGGAGAAATTTGACAATAGGAGTCCGCCAGTCTTGACATATGTGTAGCACCTTGTCTGTAGCCGGGGTAGGTTCGCCTCCCGACTGCTCCGGTGCCGGTTTCTTCTTGACTGATGGCTCCATGAGTTGCTCGACAAAGATTCCAGTCGGAACCGCTTCTCGCTTGGATCCCATATTTGCCAGCTCGTCTGCCGTGTCGTTGTATTGACGCAGGACATGTGTCATTTCCAGCCCATCGAACTTGTTTTCCAGCTTGCGAACCTCCTGACAGTATGCCGCCATGGTGTCATCGAGACAAGTCCAGTCTTTCATGACATGGTTCACCACGAGTTGAGAATCCCCGCGCATGACCAGTCGATGTATGCCGAGTGATATAGCGATGCGGAGCCCGTGGATAAGTGCCTCATACTCAGCGACGTTGTGGGAAGCCGGGAAGTGGATTTGTAAGACATACTTTAGTTTTTTGCTAGTGGGGGACGTCAATATGACTCCAGCCCTGGCGCCGCCGATCCATAGAAAACCGTCGAAGTACATTGTCCAGTACTCTAGCTTTGCTCTTGATGTAGGCAGTTGAACTTCTGTCCACTCGGCCACGAAGTCGGCTAGAGCTTGTGATTTAATTGCTGTCCGTGGCTGAAAGGTGATATCAAACGCCATCAGCTCGAGTGCCCATTTAGCGATTCGGCCGGTGGCCTCGCTATTATGAAGGACATCCCCGAGTGGGAATGATGTAACCACCGTTACTTGATGTGCTTGAAAGTAGTGCACCAGCTTCCGGACTGTGATGAGTAGGCCATATAACAACTTCTGGACCTGTGGATATCTCATCTTCGAGTCGGCAAGGACCTCGCTGACAAAGTAAACTGGCCATTGTATTTTCTGGATGTGACCCTGTTTGGATCGCTCGACCACCAGCACCGTGCTGACTACCTGAGTGGTTGCCGCCAGATACATCATTAGCGGTTCTTGGGGCATAGGTGATGCCAACACGGGAGGTGATGTGAGAAATTGTTTGAAGTCTTCGAAGGCTTGTTGGGCATCCGAAGTACATTGGAAATTGTCCGCCTTTTTGAGTAGCTTGAAGAAGGGCATACCCCGTTCGCCCAGTCAGGAAATAAATCGGCTGAGTGCTGCCATGCAGCCTGTCAGTTTCTGGACGTCCTTCTAGTTAGCCGGGGGAGCCATGTTCATTGTGGCGTTGACTTTCTCCGGGTTTGCCTTGATGCCACAATGTGAGACGATGAAGCCGAGTAACTTGCCGGATGGCACTCCGAAGGCGCATTTTTCCGGGTTCAACTTCATCTTGAATCGTCGAAGATTTTGGAAGGTTTCTTCCAGGTCAGCGATGAGGTCTTCTTTGGACTTGGTCTTGATCACCACGTCATCGACGTAGGCTTCCATGTTGCACCCGATATGAGTGTGCAGACACCGCTAAATTGCCCGTTGATAGGTTGCTCCAGCATTTTTCAGACCGAACGGCATTGTGATGTAGCAGTATGCTCCAAACGGCGTGATGAAAGATGCCTTTAAGCAGTCTTCCTCCCTTAGGCTGATTTGATGGTATCCCGAGTAGCAGTCGAGAAAGCTAAGTAGGTCGCACCCAGCCGTGGAATCTACCACCTGATCTATCCTGGGAAGACCAAATGGGTCCTTGGGGCACGCCTTGTTGAGATCGGTGTAGTCGACGCACATGCGCCATTTACCTTTTTCTTCCAGAGCAGAACTGGGTTGGCCAGCCAGTCCGGGTGATAGACCTCCTTGATGAACCCGGCTACGAGGAGCTGGTGATCTCCTCCTGGATAGCATCCTTGCGGTCTTGAGTGAAGCGCCACAGCCGTTGCTTGACTGGCTTGGCGTCTGTCTTCACATTTAGGGCGTGCTCGATCACCTCCCTTGGTACGCCCGGCATGTCAGACGGTTTCCATGCGAAGATATCTTTATTGGCTTGTAGGAAGGTGACGAGCACGTCTTCCTATTTGGGGTCGAGTCCGGTCCTGACTACGGCAGTCTTGGAGGGGTCGGAAGGGTCCAGGGGGATCTTCTTCGTGTCAGAGTCCACTGAAATTCCTGACTTCACCGCCTTTTTGCCGGAACTGGATCTTCCTCGACTTGGGTTGTGACGGCTTGCCGAATGCTGTTGCGCCCGACTACCACCTCTTGTAATTGAGCCAATTCGTAGCTCTCCTTGTCGCAGGTGAAGGCTTGCTTGACGTCGCTGCAGAGGGAGAGGACTCCTGCTGGCCCAGGCATCTTGAGCACCATATATGTATAGTGCAGTATTGCCATAAATTTGGTGAGTGCCGGTCGTCCGAGTATCGCGTGATACGCAGTCTCAAAGTCGGCGACCTCGAAGCAGACGTTTTTCGTGCGGAAGTTATCCCACATGCCGAAGGTTATTGGCAATGTGATCTGCCCGAGTGGAGTTGATGATAGGCCGGGAATTATCTCGTGGAAGGGCGCAGTACTCGGCCATAGTTTTGAACGAGGGATTTTCATCTCGTCCAAAGTCTTGGCGAATAGGATGTTGAGCGCGCTACCTCCATCGATGAGGGTTTTCTTTAGCCTGATGTTTCTGACGACCGGGTCCAGGACGAGTGGATAACGTCCCGGGTGAGAAACCCAATCTGGGTGATCTGCGCGGTTGATGGTAATGGCCATCTCTGACTAGCGCAGGTACTGGGGGGTGTCCGCCGTAGAGACCGTGTTGATGTCGCGCGCTGTTAGCTTCTGTTTGCGCTTGGACTCGTACGCGGACGGCCCTCCGAAGATATGGTTGATCTCGGCCCGAGGATCTTGGAAATCGTCGGCCGGAGATTCTTTGTCCTTATCGGCACCAGATGATGAAGCCTGCTCGGAGGCAAACTTCTTAAGCTTGTAGCAATCTTTGGCCGCGTGCTAGCCCTTGGGGTGGAAGGGGCATGGCCCACTCATGACCTTCTGATAGTCGTTATTCCGCTGGGGCCGCAACCGAGTGTGCTCCATGTTGGCCACCTCGGTGTCCGACTTCCGCTTGTGGCTGCCGGACTTGTTTTGAGATGGCTCGTTGTCGGCTTTCGCCTTCTGGTCTTTCTGTCGGGACTCCTTCTCGTTGAGGGCCTCTGCAACCGCTTCAGCCGAGTCGGCATATTTGTTGGCCATATCGAAAAGAGCCCGGACAGATTGTGGTGGCTTCCGAGTGAACTTTGCGATAAATGGGGCACCTTTTACTCCCTTGCGGAAGGCGGCGATGACGGCCTCGTCGCGGATCATTGGGATCTTGTTGCGCTTCTCAGAAAACCTCTTGATAAAATCACGTAGAGACTCATTCTTCTTCTGGTGTAGTTGATACAGATCATCCTCAGAAGATGGTCTCTCGTAGGTCCCCTGAAAGTTGGCGATGAACCGCTCCCTGAGTTCTCCCTAGGAACCGATCAACCGCCTCGGGAGCCCTGTTAGCCATGTCCTCACCGAGTCGGCTAGCGCGACTGGGAGGTAGTTAGCCATGGCTTTGTTGTCGCCCCCAGCAGCTCGGACTGCTAGGGTATATACGGTGAGCCAGGACTCGGGATTTGTTTTGCCGTCGTACTTTTCAATCCCTGTGGGCTTAAAGCTAGCTGGCCAGTGGACGTCCTGTAGCTCCCGAGTGAAAGCTGGGATGCTTTCGTCTTCGTGAGGGCTCGGGCTTCGACCACGGCGGTTAAACCACTCGTGATGGAGACCAAAGCACTCGTTTTCATCTTCCAGTTGGCGGCGCTCGTCTTCGTGTCGTTCGTGGCGCCGGGCGTTGATAGTGTGGCGAAGGTCGTGTTGTAGGCGCTCTCGGAGGTCTTGATTAGGTCGGCGATCGTACTGATGACGCTGCCGGTTGTCATTGCCGAGTGACGTTTGCCTCGACTCCTCGCGTGGCCGACTTGAGCCGGCCGCCCGACACCGTGCAGACGTGGATGAGCCCGCTGTTGGAGATCCCGACCGGTGAGTCGGTACTAGGGTGTCGCCCGACTGCTGTTGTTGTTGCTGGCAGGCAGCAGCCGTGATCATCGCCTTGATCTTGGCGATAGTTGGGGTGGCCTGGTGATCAGGCCCAAGCTGGAGCATATCCAGCAAGGTTGCAGCGGCCACAACATTCTGTTGTGGCGTGACGAAGATGTCATGATCGCTGACTTTAGTCTGGAGAATCTGCTGCTGAGCTACTCGCCCAACCTTGCGTAGCCCGTCATTGCGAGCTTTGCGGTCAGCTTCCTCCTGTTGTCACAGTTGGCGCGCCTCCTCTTGTTGCTCTTCTTGTAGTCGGCGCACCTCGGATGGTGGTGTTGAAGCCATGAAGATTTCGCGGGGAAGGAAGAGACTCGCCAGACTGGAGTCCGAACTAGCGTTCGAACCATTATCCGACTTGGAGTCGGACTCCGAGTAATTTATCGGAGTGAGAACGACCCTGACCTCTCTAGATCCAATCTGAAACGGCGCTTGGCCATGTCCAAACTGAATCGCAGGAGATCGGGTTTGCTGCATGGGGTGTAGATCCGCAGCGTCGCTGAGTCCATGTAGGAGATTGACGATCTCTCCCCTTCTCGGCCCAACCCGAGCTGGCTCAAGGCCTAGCGCAAGTCGGACACCGAAGGAAAGAGTTGTCCCGATGCTTGGTGAAGTAAAGGACTGCCGGAGAAGATCGTTGAAGGAGATCGCGGTGTCCTATGGGCCGACTGGCGCAACGTCGGCTGATTCGTTGGCCGGCTGGATTGGATCTGCTTCGGCCAAGGTGAGGTTGCCGATCTGGTCGGCAATGAAATCAAGGCTTCCAAATGAGATAATGTCTCCAGGAAAGAACTTGTCACTGTCGATCTTGGTTGCTAGATCCATCGAGCTTGCAGATGTGAAACTCGCTGGAGCCCCTACCTGGCGCGCCAACTATTGATGTTTTACACCAACAATAGAACTATAGGGCTACTGGGCAAGGGGAAACTTGGTGGATTGCAGAGGAACACAAAGAGAGTTTATACAGGTTAAGGCCCTCGAGGTGAGGTAATACCCTATGTCTAGTTGTGGTGTAATTCCTCTGAGATGTTTGTCGATCAATGATCTCGTCGCCCCTTGAGGGGCACCCTGCCTCCCCTTATATGTTGGGGGACAGGGGTACATGATAAGGATCTCAGCCGGATACGGCCAAGGGATTTCCTTCTTAGAGATAGAAACCTATCCGATTAAGATTGCTATTCCTTATTGTTCAAGGTAAGGCCTGTCGGGTGCTATCTTATCTCTAATTACATGATTCGGCCCATACTCTATCCGAGTGACCCATATACTAGTGATGAGGTACCCAGGGCCCATGGCCTCCACATCTCCCAGCCCAAGAACTGCAAACAATCCCAATCTCTTGGCCCTTTATAGTATGGGGGCTTGACATGGTCGGGCCCTTCAAGAAAGCGCCAGGAGGGTTCACACACTTGTTCATCACAGTGGATAAATTCACGAAGTGGATTGAGGCACAACCCGTTGCTACCATAACAGCGGGATGAGCAAAGGACTTCATCACGAGTATATTATACCGATTCGGGGTCCCTAACTGCATCATCACGAGTATATTATGAAGTTTTACAACGACTTTGTTGTGTTTGCCCGAGTACAGCTTTCTGCGGTGAACGATTTTATTAAGTTCCTATAGACTAACTCGGCATAGGCCATATAGTCGGGTAAAGCTAATGATAACTAAGTCAGAACTCAGGGCTCGACGGCATTGCACATATATTTGCACATCTCCTTACAAAAATTTATATACACCGACTGCATGATAGATTATTCTTACATACCCAGTTCTCGGGCGATTACCTCTGCAGTCTGCCTTGCCTGGGTTATCAACTTCAGCACCTCCTCAAGTGTCGTCTCCTCGGTGAATCCCTCTCCGATGGCTTCAATATTTGCCCTGGGGTAGATTGACTCGGTCATCGCCTGGGTTTGGGCCACGCCGACGACAACACGCTCGTCCGAGTACCTCTTCAGGATACTCGAGGCTTCGTTAAGGCACGCCTACACCTGGGAGATCGTGTTATAGCTGGTTCCCACATTGTGAGGGTCCATTACGTCAAGGAGCCTTTTCACAGACTCGGCAAGGATCTCCCGTGACTCCTTGATGACTTCTATCTCTTCTGCAAAAGCTTGAAACTGGATTTGGGCATTAGCTCTAGCAGCTATCCGGGTTCATCGACAAGTAAACTTGTTAGGCAAAACTGCAGATAGAGTACTTAATGGATTGGTTGAGATCATTGTCAAAGTGGAGACTTACTTTCATAGTCAGCCTCCCATTTGGCTTTGGCCTTCTCCAGTTCAACCTTCTCTTGCTCGAGCTTGGCATTGGCCTTCTTCAAGTTGGCCTTGTCCTTCTCGAGCTCAGTTTTGGCCTTCTCGGCCTCCTTCAGCTTGGTTCCCCCCTCTGTTTGGGTCTTCAGCTCAGCTTCGAGGGTTGCACATCAGAATGGTCAAGAACCCGAGATTACAGTCAGGACACAACTGGGCAGTCAGGAAACAACCAAGTTGGAGAAATATGCATGGGATTTAGTTGGGAAGACAAATACGGGAGACTTACTTCCGATCTTCTTGGCTAGAGCCCAGTTCTCATCCCTGAGCTGGTTAACCGCTCTCCTCAGCCAAGTCTCCTTCTCCTGGCTAGACCGCTCCAAGTTGGCCTTTGAGGCCTAGAGCTGGCCCAATTGCTGGAGTTGAGGGGCAAGCTAAGTCAGAACCTCATTCATCTTCTCCGAGCAGTCAATAATCTTCTGCTTGGAGCAAAACAAAGCAAAGCAGAGTCAAGCGTCAGAATACACATACAAGGAAGACTGACAAGAACTCAGCATGGCAAAAATCGTACCTGGACCCCCCGGGACGCAGCGATCGCGGCACAAAGCAAGACTTCACGCTCTCTCTCAGCGGTCACTTCATCATGTTCATAACTCTTCGCTGTTTCGTCGGGAGCCACCTAGTGGAACTTCCTGGGCAACTTGTGGTGAGGAGCTTCAAGCCTGGGGAGGTCCGGCCCTTCTGAAGATGACAACGACGACAAGGACGACAACGGGGTCCTGGCCCCCAACTCGGCGGCTACTGGGGCTTCAGTTATATGCTTAGGGGTTGGGGTGGCAGCCTCAACATTAGCCCCTTGGTCGGCCGGTGTCGGTGGCTCTGCAGTCAGGACTGAAGGTGTATGCGCAGGCTATGATAGCAGAAAACAAAACTTTTCTACCGTGCACACCAGGACATCATGCGAGAGAGGGAACATGAATTGTTACCACTAGACGTGCAGTGCAGTGGAAGAAGGGTTGGAGAAGCCGGTCCAACCATGCCCACGTTGAGGTAGTAGTGGAAGCAGTCGATCTCCGCAGATCTAATCAGCATCAATGCCGATCAACGCCGCCACGAGCAGCGCCTCCACTGGTATCCACACGTCTGGGGCTAGAACACCGATTGCGAGTGTACTAGCACTCCTGAGTGGCTAGGGTTTGGCTCAGGAGGTGGCAGCTAGGGTTTTGCTCGAGGTCAACAAAAAAACGTGAATCTCCTCGGCCCCTCGCTTCCCTATATATAGACCTCCTCACTCGGGCCTCGTGGACCGAGGCCCAGTAAGAGTCTACTCGGATCTCTATCTAAATCGAGCCCATATTCGAATCACATTGGAATAAATGTTCCAACCCTTTAAGCGTGCGACCCTGTAGGTTCACGTATATTTTGTCGCGACCCGGAAACGCCTTTCTAGTCACCCTGTTAATAGCGGCCTCTAGGAAGGCATATTAACCCCAAAATATATGTAAAGATCATATTGGCTAAACCTGTAATGTCCTCATATACAAATCCCTTTGCCTCACGATATCGATTGAGGTCAAGGCGAGACTTGTGTCATCCTCTTAATAGCTCAATCACTCTCTCGATCCTGTGATGGATTACAAACTTGTGATTGACACCTCAATCACACTAGCATGGCCATGCACTTCCATAATCCATTACATCGAGGGGCCCAGAGATATCTCTCCCGTAAGGAGGGGCAAATTCTATCTTGATCATTCACATCCCACTACATGTTTCATAGCAAACCCGAAGACTACTTTTATGACTACCCAGTTACGGAGTAGTGTTTAGTAGTCCCAAAATAAGCTACTACGTATGTTGGGAACCATGATGATCTCAAGTCTAAGGACTCTACATAAACACTACTTGAGACTAACTGATGACACATGAAATCTCTGCAGTATCTCATGGCGGGTCTATCCAACATATGTTCACTAACATATGTCCATATTATCGATTTGGTATCTCCATACCATGATCCATGAGACATGATCATCAATCAATACATATGCTGATGTTAGAATCATATTTGTTCCTCATATGATATATGATCAGGGATCATTTAGAAATAGCAATATTTGACATTAAGAGTCTCATGAATAAGTCATGTACTCATTGATCAACAATGATAATGTCTATTTCAAGGAACAAAATCAAACATTATAAACATAGCATGTGATATATATAACATCTCCATGTTGCCTTTAGGGCATATTACTAACAGTCTCCCACTTGCACTATAGTCAACCATGTAGGTATCTAATACCCATTGCCCTAGTGTGAGCCTCATGCTTTGGCAGGGGAAGCGGCTTTGTCAACGGATCTGCAATGTTCAAATCCATTTGTACTTTGCATATCTTTACATCGTCTCTCTCCACTATCTCGCGGATGAGATGAAAACGCCGTAAAATGTGCTTGGACTTCTGGTGAGATCTAGGCTCCTTGGCTTGCGCAATGGCCCCACTATTATCATAGTAGAGGTCTATTGGACTAAAGGCACTAGTCATCACACCAAGCTCGGCAACAAATTTCTTGATCCAAACAGCTTCTTTAGCAGCTTCACAAGCTGCAATGTACTCGGCTTCCGTTGTAGAATCAGCAACCGTCTCCTACTTGGAACTCTTCCAGCTCACCGCAGCCGCCATTTAGGCAGAACACAAATCTAGATTGCGATCTGAAATCGTCTTTGTTTGTTTGGAAGCTAGTATCAGTGTAACCATTTACAACAAGCTCTTCTTCACCTCCGTAGACAAGGAACACATCTTTAGTTCTTCTCAAGTACTTCAAGATGTTCTTTACAGCAATCTAGTGACCTTCACTGGATCTGATTGGTATCTACTCGTAGCACTTAAAGCATACGAGATATATCTGGACATGTACAAAGAAGGCATACATAATGGACCCAATGGCCGAAAGCATATGGGATCGCATTCATCTTATCACCACTCATCAGGTGTACAGACCACTGACTCTTGCTAAGATTTATACCATGTGACATAGGTAGGAAACCTTTCTTAGAGTCCTGCATGTTGAACCTTTTCAACACCTTGTCAATGTATGTATCTTGACATAATCCAATTAGCCTTCTTAATCTATCTCTATAGATCTTGATGCCCAGAATGTATGCCGCCTCTCCTAAGTCTTTCACAGAGAAACTATTTTTTTATGAAGACTTAACAGATTCGAGCATAGGAATGCTATTTCCGATCAGTAATATGTCGTCCACATATAAGATCAGAAATACAAGTGCGCTCCCACTAGCCTTTTTATAAACACAAGGCTCTTCTATCGTTCTTGATGAAACCAAACCCTTTGATCGCTTCATCAAAATGAATATTCTAACTCCGAGACGCCTGCTTTAATCCATAAATGGATCTTTGCAGTTTGCATATCTTTCCTAGCTGATTGTGGATCAACAAAACCGTGGGTTGGGTCATGTACACATCCTCACTTAGATTTCCATTAAGGAAAGCTGTTTTGACATCCATTTGCCATATTTCATAGTCAAAATATGCAGCAATCGCTAGAATGATCCGAATAGACTTTAGCATTGCGACGGGCGAAAAAGTTTCATCATAATCAACACCTTGAATTTGTTTCAAACCTTTGGCCACCAATCGTGCCTTATAGATGTGAACATTTTCGTCACATGTCTATCTTTTTCTTGACAAACCCATTTGCACTGAATGGTTTTACACCATCAGGTGGATCAACCAAGTTCCAAACTTGATTACTATGCATGGATTCAATTTCGGATCTCATGGCTTCAAGCCATTTCTCAGAGTATGGTCCCACCATCGCTTCTTCATAGGTCTTAGGCTCATCGTTGTCTAACAACAATATGTCCCTTTCTTGAGTAGTCAAGAACTTGTACCTCTCAGGTGCACGACGTGACCTCTCTGACCTACGTGGTGCTGGTGTCTACAACAGGTGCTTCAACACTTTGTTCATCCTACTGTGGTTCTGTAGGAGCTGAAACATTTTCAGGTGTTTCTCAAATTTCTTTGAGTTGCACCGTTCTCCCACTATCCCTTCTTGAGAGAAACTCTTTCTCTAAGAAGACACCATGTCGGGCGACAAACACTTTGCCTTCATGTTGATTATAGAAGTAATATCCTTTTGTTTCCTTAGGATACCCAACAAAGAAGCATTTGTCAGACTTAGGAGTGAGCTTATCAGATTGCAAACATTTTACATAGCCTCACATCCCCAAATCTTAAGGAAAGACAAGCTAGGACGTTGTCCTGTCCACATCTCATATGGTGTCTTTTCTACTGACTTTGATGGAACTCTGTTTAGTGTGAACGCGGCTGTTTTAAGAGCGTATCCCCAAAAGGACAATGGAAGATCACTTTGGCTCATCATGGATTGCACCATATCTTATAAGGTGCGATTTCTCCATTCAGATACCCCATTCCACTGAGGTGTTCCTGGTGGAGTCAACTGTGGAACAATTCACAATCCTTCAGTGATTGCCAAACTCATGGTCAATACTCGCCTCCATGATCAGATCGTAGAAACTTGATTGTTTTTACCTTAATGATTTGTACTTCATTTTGGAATTCCTTCAACTTCAAAGGATTCAGACTTATGTTTCATTAGGTACACTATCCATATCTACTGAAGTCATCCAGTAAAAGTTATAAGTACTGAAACCACCTCTGCTTGTTGAGCTCATTGGTCCACATACATCAATATGTATGAGTGCCAATAGTCACTTGCCTTTCACCTTGATGGTGAAAGGTGCCCTTGTCATGCTTTCAGAGTTAAACAAGATTCACATGTTTCAAATGATTCAAAATCAAATAGTGCCGCATCCATCTCTATGAGCCTCTTCATGCGTTTCTCATTTCATGTGACCAGCGACAATAGCCACATAAACATTGGGATTGCAAATCATAGAGTTGCCGGTCTTTGTATTTATGTAATAAGAACGGTGCTTTCAAGATTTAGAACGTATAACAAAACGCATTCACAATTAGGAGTATGAACATAGAACATATTTGAAATAAAAAGAACACCATGTCCAGATCTAAAGTCATAACATTCGCTTGCAAATATGACGCAGAAATAACGTTCTTAGACAGAGATGGAACACACAATACAATTATTCAATTCAGAACCTAACTCTGAGGTAAGACAATGGCATGGTGCCACAGCCACCTGCAGCAAACCTCTTGCTCCATTGCAACATGAGACACTTCGCTCCTTCTCAACTTCTACTTCTTGTTAGCCTCCTGCAACGATTTCTGCATATGTGAGCAATCTGATCCGGTATCACAATACCCACAAAAATCAGTAATGAAGTAACAAGATTGATCTCTATAACATTTATACTGAAGTGGACGTCAACACTTCCCTTCTTCTTGAGATTCTCCAAGTATTTGGGCAGTTCCTTTTCCCAATGTCTGATTTCTTGTAGTAAAAGCAAACTGCAATCAGGAGGACCTCTTGTCTGCTTGGCCTTGGATCTGCCTCGGATCTCATCGGGAGTAAAACTTTCTCTTGACATGCCTTTCTTGACATGGGTTGCCCTTGCTTTCTGCATCATCATCACATGACTAGTTGCCTTTTCTTAATGGTTTCTCAGCAGTTTTAAGCATCCATGTAGATC